>NC_069410.1:3795577-3850577 GCF_026875155.1 Cherax quadricarinatus | reverse complement strand
CTCATGGCGGGTCAGTGAGTCTTGATGGATGGTTGTGGTGACTGGTGATTCAGACCGTCGGTATGTTTTGTAACATTCAGATCTCTAGATAAATGTGGCAATCGGCACTTTACGAACTAGAAATATACATACAAAGAGTTAGGAAAATAGTCCATAATACGTAGTCTGTAATATATAATTCATAACCTGTATTTCATTACCCATTTTCTATAATTCAGTTGCCAAAACTTCTGCTTTTTCAAACTGAACTTGCCATAATGTATAATACATTGGCCACACTCCCAAGTTTCAGTTTATAATACCGTAGTTTAAAACCAATCTAAGGAATCAGCGTCCTAATACACAGATTATTAGATCTCTGTCCCAGAAATTCTTCCATAATTCATGCTCCTTAAATCACACATAAAATATTTTACCTTCAATATGTTTAAAATCTCGTATATTTTAGATTGATCCCTGGAGGGACATAGCTCTAATTCCTAAGATCAAGAGCCCTTCGCCAACATTAATGGTCGTTCCCACCACTACGAGGATGCTGCGTGACAGTAATTAAAAACCTTAACTTGCCTCACTTTGTTTCTTCCTCAACATTTTCTCAACATTAAGCAATCAGCAAAGTCACTGGAGAGCATCACATCGTCAACGAAGGATCTTTCTCTCCACCACAACGGGACACTCTTTACCGAGGTCACAGACAACACTGACAACCATTGTTTACCCTAAAATGTTAAAAAAAAAAAAGGTGGAAGCGCACAATTTTCCCTGAAGTTCCCACGAGTACAATCAACAACCTTCCTCTCAAGCTAGACGCTGCCAGTCTTACATATGCTGGGTGTCCCTTAAGTCTGGAACCATGAGCAAAAATAGAGAAGAAAAAGGGCAGTAATAAAGGTTTTTATTCGTAGGTGTTTAGTGTGTCCACCATTATTATTGATATATAAATGTAGAAGAGATATCCGGTCAACAAGTACACGGTGAATGGTATCAAGGATGATGGTGTTACATGCCTTGATGATGCGCTCCCTTCCTCATGGTTCCAGACTTACGGCACACCAGGTACCTGGTAGGTACACACAAGCAGCAGCAATTTGAAACTTTATTTAGATGACGCTCAGCCAGCACAGCAGGTGAAACCTAAGACTTAATTGTAAAAAAAATAATTTCCCATGATTTACTCTGTTACGTAACTGTCAGTCAGGAAATATCACTAAATATAAACACAGATGGAACTAAACACGAGTCCAGAGGCAATGATGCATCTGTTGTTCTTGTTTCCCCAGATAACAAGTGTAACAACAATGTTGAGTTAGACACAGCAATTAACAACTGTGCTTCAACATCACAAATTGGAATCATTGCCATTTTTATGGCGCTATAACACTATAATTAACTTATAACAATTAGCTCGACTACTTAACAATTATCGACTCTGTCATCAGTGAATGAACTATGAACCAAATAAAACAAGAACCCAGGAGCACTGCTGGAGAAGTGACTCATTATTATAAGAGGAAGCGCTTACAGATTATCAAAGCAAACTGTTTCACTCTTCATTTAATCTTTACATTTGCATCAAACAACACTGTTAGTGTTTCCAAATGTGAGAACAGCACTCCCAACTAGACTCTGTTCATCTGCTGTTTATAAACAAAAAAAAAAAAACACGCGCGCGCGACAAGGCTCTTGGAGCAGGGAGAGTGGACGTAGTAGCGACTAGGGAAGAGGCAACCACAAATAGGCGAGTGCATACACACACACACACACACACACACACACACACACACACACACACACACACACACACACACACACACACACACACACACACCATTTATCGTCTGCATAAAACACATTAAAACATTTAAACTACTGGTAATGCCTTAAGTACTCTGGATGTAGTGATGTAGTTAGTCTCTGGAGCTGCAACGAGAGAGCAGCCTCGTCTATACATAAACAATATTCGAAGATTAGATTCCATATCTGAGTAAAGAAATAACTTACTTGAATGAATGATAATGAAGAAAATATAAGATATATCGACAAGGGTGACGAAAAAGCAAGGGTGCCAAAGGCACAATTACAGAATATTGTGATGAAGTGCCCTGATCCACGACTTTTCGACCTTCTACCAGCAGATATAAAATACCTTGCTGAAACAGAGACTAAGAGCTACGTATCAACTATAATATCAGTGGTATATGAAAGAATAGTAAACCTTAGAACAGCGTTCAACAACTTGAACAAGGAAGCCTTCAAAACTATTTATACGCGACATATGGTAAGCCAATCACTGAGCACGTAGCGCCAGTGTGTAACCCCCACCCCTTCCAGCACGAGCAGAAGTTCGGAAAGGCTCGTAGTTTTACAGGTAGACTAGTGCCAGAACCGAGAAGACTGTACTAGAGGAGACATTAAGGTAAATATACCTGACGACCTTGAGGAGAGGACTAGTGCATATATAATTTTAACGTACGTAATTCTGAGAGGAATTGATAAGGTAAATGGCGATAGATTGTTTGAATTAAGAACCAGAGGTTGTGTTAGCACAGGCGGAGGCTGAAGACACAGATGAGTCGTAGATATATTACGTAGTGTTGCTTGCGTTTTAGGGTGATTAAAAAGTCGAATGATTTGTATGAGGTAGTGACAGAGGCAAACTGAGTGCACAGCTTCAGGAGTAGGCGCGATAAAGCTCAAAAAGGCTCAAAATCATTGAACCCGATTAAAGTCGTCTATGAGGAGAGGCCAAGAGCAAGATCTCTACCCACATAGCCAAGAGCTGTGAATCGACCCCTGCAATCACATAGGTGAGTACACACACACACACACACACACACACACGCACACGCACACACACACACACACACACACACACACACACACACACACACACACACACACATGTGGTACTGAATTTTGAGTACCTGTGCTACATGACCCTTACACAAATAACCCGCACATAGAAGAGAGGAGCTTACGACGACGTTTCGGTCCGACTTGGACCATTTACAAAGTCACACTAACGAGAAGGAGAGCAGGATGGGTATATATAGGCAGAAGGTGGTAGTTATTTGTGTATCGTTCCAGTCACGATATTGTGCCTTTTTTTGTTATCTATATGACCTTTATGGGTTTAGCGCTTAGTTCTGATAATAATTTGAGTACCTGTTGGTGGTGGGACTGGAGAAGGAAATGGAACAAGTGCGTAACAGGAAATGGGGGGAAATGATGGCATGAAAATAATTCTGAGAGAAGTGCTGTGGGAAAGAAGTGGATGGCACAGCAATACATAAATGGATGGAAGTAACAGAGTAAAAGGACAAAGAGGCAACGGAAAAATTCAATCCAAGTATGAAGCAAGGACACGAGAAAGAAAAGAGACAGCATCATCACAACACAAGATGAGGAGACTACTAAGGAGTTGGATGTGACAAAAGCAATGGGAACCGAACAACGTATCTGCCTGTGTGATGAGAGACTAAGAACTACTGTGTGACCCACTAGTAAAGGTCATCATCCAGTCAGCTGCATTAAGATCATTAAGGGAAGACTAAAACATGGATTAAGATAAATAATCAATGTATATACAGAGAAAGAGAGAGCGAGAGAGATTACTCTGTGTATATACCCTATTGCAATGTGTGCGTCTCGTCTCGTGCAATAACTCAGACATTCAAGTATTGCTATGCAACACACGCACACTACTCTGTAATGAAGCTGTTTTAAGTTTACAGTCAACGGATAGCAGTTGTCCCTCGTAGCTTTAAGAAATGTTTTGCTATAAGCGAGGTTTATCATTTGTTGCTTTCAAGCCAGATGCTATTAGCCCACCACAATCCTAGCCGGAGTCCGTCACCATACCACAAGTCAGGCCAGCAAGCCAGATGCCAACAACCGCACTACAAGCCAAGCCATATGCCATCAGCATGTGCTACTTGATGCTGAGAACATACAAGTGCTGAAGTAGGCCGTGAGACGTTGGCATCTCCCTCCTGTTTGATTTAAACTATACCAAATATTTACACATCATCACAGAACAATAGTGTCCCCAAAAACGTGTATCAAACTAAACAAAACGTCTCTTCCTAGAAAGCGAGTACTAAGTAAGACATGGAATAACCTGGTTAAGATTACTGTCAATAATAAATGTATTATGTTACGGAGACTCGCTAAATCCAGATCACAATGAAGCGTTTGATTAGTGGGTCGAAAGCAGTGAAGACTTTGAATAGTGGGTCAGAACCACTGCGAAGTCTTAGACTAGTGGGTTAGAATACACTTATTCCTTTCACTACCGTTGTGTGTGACACTTCCTGGCTACAGTGTGACGGCACCCACCACCGCCACTTTCCCCGGTCACTCCTGAGACAGTCGCCCCTGGGAGAAAGTTCCATTCCAACACTGCGGAAGTTGCTTTGCAACAAAGGAGCAGCAGAGGGCGTTAAGGACTGTGTTGTAACTCGTGCATAAGAGTCACCAGTACAGGTGGGGACGGGAAATAGGTGGATATCAAACTACGCTAGAAATGGGCGAATATCTCCTCTCTCTCATTGGCTTCAAGACGGCCTCCGAGAAGGGATGTACGAGACGTGGTGGACCGAAAATTCATACCTTAAAAAATCAGTAATCGCAACACTGTACCACACAGTTATAATGTAAATATACGCTGCTTAAATTTCAACTGGTGATGATGACGAGGCTGTTCTCCCGCGCCGTTAACCACGACTTCCTTTTTGACATGCCATCGTCGACTAGTATCTTTATTCAAACAAATTACTAATAAATAAATTTAGATTTTGCCACCGAAGTGGCCATTTTACTGTGTGCCCCATATACGTCCTGAGGACGGTAGCGCAAGAGCATATGGTTACACAAAAGGCCTAGGAATTAGGCCTCAAAAGGGTTAACGGGAGTACATTTGCATTTATATCTACAGTTCACTTATCTGTTACAAGTAAAATTAGGAAATTTGCTTAGTATATCTGGTATCTTAGCCTTATTAATAAGATATCTTGACATGTCACATAGATTAGTCTAATATCTCTATATTTCTCAATAAGTGACAATTAAGCACATGATGTTCAAGACAGTGACCATATGCCTGACCACACAATTCTCATTTAGTTTGATCATCATCTGTGTGTCTCCTAAACTGCCAGAAGTACTTGTAACCAAGCCTAAGCCTGGCCACTATAACATCAGTCAGTCTGTTCACATTGCGAGTTGCTACATAAACATACTTATCTACGTTCATGTTATCATAGTGGGTTATAGATCTACTCAGGCTTCTAATTGCATTCCTATAACAATCATTTTCATTATTTACTTCTCTCCTAATATTATTCCTAATGCTAGACACCGCTATACCAAA
The DNA here is from genome assembly GCF_026875155.1 of Cherax quadricarinatus. Taxonomy (NCBI): domain Eukaryota; kingdom Metazoa; phylum Arthropoda; class Malacostraca; order Decapoda; family Parastacidae; genus Cherax; species Cherax quadricarinatus. The sequence continues at coordinate 3,845,206 of NC_069410.1, read as the reverse complement.
GTTATGTTCTACATTCTCCATCAAGGTACTCTTCTTGGCTAACATATCAACTTTATCATGAAGTAGTAGTCCAATGTGTGATGGGATCCATAGCAATTATACATTAATTCCTTTTTCCCGGATTTTTGAGTATCTATACCTGGCTTCTCCAATGAACATGTTGTTAGTCATGATGTGAATCAAGAATCTTCAGTGATGACAAAGGATCAGTAATAATGACAGAGTCAAGCTCAGTGTCATAAGTTAACTTTAGCGCCATTAGGATTGCATACAATTCAGTTTGCAGTGTAGACGCCCAGTTGTTAATTCTTATTCCTAACTCAACAAATTTATTATCGTTCTTAACTAGAGAGGTGGCAACAAGAGCAGATGCAGCCCTGCCAGAAGACTCCTGTTTAGATCCATCAGTGTATATAACTTGTCATAATTTATTACTACTAGTTAGACGAGAAATTTCTTCTTGAGCAGTTGCTTTAACAAGTGATTTAAGGAAGGTATTACTAGCAATGAGCTTCTTGGGAGGGACTTGCAGGTATGTGATATTAAATGAACACATCTTTCATGGAGGGTGAAATGCTCTTGTTGTCTACATTGATACAGTTCATGCATTAATAAATAACAATTAAAATGCTTAGGAAATGGTGAATTGTTTGTTGTGGGAATAACTCGTAAGATATTAAAGGAAAGATATTAAAGGAAAAGTTTCGCCTCTGGTGGCGTTTTCGATCATAATTATTAGGACAGAAAAGACCACAGCGGTGAAACGTCTCTTTCAGTAAATGCTTGAATGTTCACGTGTTCGTGTGTGTGTGCTATTCCCACACAATCTGTTGGTATTAACACACATCCACTGGCACAAATTATTTGCTGTTCCTGCTTGGAAAACAAAGATTATGCAGCATAAACAAGGCATGGTGACACCTTCAAGATGTGGAAAAAGGCACTTATGTACAGATCAAAAAGCACATTGAGTAATAAGGAACTGGACAAATGCAGAGCAGAGGAGACAACAGAAAATGGGAAGCAGTGGAGGACAGATTGAAAGGAATTCACTGGAATCCAAAGAGAAGAGCAGTGTGAGACATACCTACTAAATTATAGAAAAAAAGTAATCCGACAGGAGTCCAAATTATAAGAAAAAATTAAAATTAGCAAAAGAAGATTTTAAAGTAGCGAAGACTATACGGTAGTCTTCGTTACTTTAAAATCTAAAGAAGACTTCGAACAAGCTAAAGAAGACTACAAACTAAAGAAGACTTCAAAGAAGCTAAAGAATACTTCATACTAGCTAAATAAATATAAAAACTAGCCAAGGAAGAAAAACTAGAGAAGAAATCCAAGCTATACAAAGAAAAAACCAAGCTAGTCAAAGAGTAACTCAAATAACTCCAAGAAAAAAAATACAAACCATAAAAAGAATCCAAACTATTCCAGAAATATGTCAGGAAGTATACGTCGCTAGAAGACCGAGTGATCAGAGTACAGAAGAATGGGGAAGTACTCACGAGAAATGACAAGTCTGCCAGGAATCTCAACCAAAAATTCCAAGACGCTTTTTGAGCTACCCAGTGGTAAATGCCAAAGATGGGAGGAGAGTATGGCAGTGAGTGGTGAGGACGGAAGAGGTGTAGAGGAACTTCAGTGAGCTGAACACAGTGAAAGTAAAGGACAAGGTCGAATTACAGCCTGGTGGCTGAAGGGACAGAAAACCTTTGGTAAGTTTCCGAAAACACGTAAGAAGAAAGAAACACGGCAGCAGCCCTAGTGGAACACCCTAGTCAGATCCTACTCACAAAACCATGTTTAGTTATGCATTTATGCATTTGTATAACCTAGGGAATGAGAGGTAATCAAATTTCATCTAAGGAAGAGGACGGCAGTTCCATTATTTTTGGGATCAAGAGCCCTTCCCCACATTTATACCCTGTCTTGTATAATTATTAATGTTTGCTACTGGCATATTTCAGTCACATCCACATACGCTACGCATTTATAGGATGCGTTCACTGCCTTTAATTTACGTTAGTAGAAAAAGATTCTTGAACCAGGATAAAAACTTTGTCATTCCTCCCTCTATGATTTTTAACATATTTCCATTGTGATGGGGACCAGAAATACTCCATATAATCTAAACGATGTCGTACCAGTTACGAATAGACGAAGTAAGATGCTGAGAATTTTAATATTTATATTTCCAGATATAAACACTTATGTCCTTTTTTTAGCTTTAAATTGCTGAATTTATAACGATTAAATTCTTTATTATTAATTTTGCCATAGTTGTTTTATATTCCTATGATTACGGTTTTTTAGTAGCCCACACTGAACTGCAGGAGGCGTAATATTAACCTATCCAAAATTTCCTGGAGCTAGCTAGACAACGCCTAAAGGGGTATCAATATTTAAGAAAGATAGAGAAAAATCCTCAAGAATCTTCAAGTATAAGAGACAAAAATCCTCAAGTATAAAACAAAGTATAGGTAATAAGGAGAATATATAGTAGAGGAGACAAGGGAAGAGTACAGAAGGACCTGGAGAGACTACAAGAAGAGTCCCACAGGAAGCATTTGGAAATACAAACGCAAGGTTATGAAATAGGATAAAAAGATTGGGTACGGAATACAGACTAGGAGACAGAGACTATAAGCATCAGGCGAAGACAAGGTTCTAAAGGTAAGCATAACCCAAAGTACATGACTGTTGTCACACAAGAGCCGGACAACCACGCACGTCAGTCTAGTCCTCGAGTAACACTCCTGTGAATCGCTTTTCTAAAGAAACACAATGAAACTTAAAGTTATAGGAAGCAATAAGAGGAAATGAACCTCATTTCAATATAAGAGTGAAGGTTACTGACAAAGAGAGAACAGGAAAACTCTGACAGGAAAAGGACACGAACAAGAAAGCACACACTTAAGTTTAACGTGAAGATGAGCAACACGGATGTTGGGAAACACAGCACATCTTGTGTAAGAGTGAAGGGATGGAACGAACTAGAAGTAGCAACAAAAAGTCACAGACTCAAAATCAGATACAATAAATCTAATTTTGAGTGGGTGAGTGGAGACAAGTGGTTTTTGTGAGTTGACGTGCTGTTGGAGTGTAAACAAGGTATTATTCACGAAGGGAGTCAGGGAAAACCGGTTAGCCGGACTTAGACCAGGAGGTGGGAAGTACAGTGTTTGCACTCTGAAGGAGGAATGGAGATGCTGCTGTTTGGAGGGTCTTCTGAACTGTGATAACAGCGTCTTTCTGGCAAGATAGTGACTGGACGAGTGGCAGTGAAAGTGTTTTCTTTGTCGGATCATCCTACCCCGGTGGGAGACAGCCAGAGTGTTAAAAAAAAAGTTAGTATCCGTCTATGTCAGCCTTCTGAAGGTTAAAAAGGTGGACCAGGAGCTGGAACTCGACACTAACAGGGCCAATTAGATGAAAAAATATTTTGTTACTAGCATCAGTAAGCTCTGGACGCTCGTCATTGCGGCTCTTAAGCTTCAGCAGTGAGAGACTTGTACCAGAGGGCCAAGGCAACACATTACTCTGGGTTTAACTAACCACTTAAAGCCTCCACACATGGCTCAAGCACTCTGCAAGACCCTCGTGTGCCGCTATAACCACCTCATTGATGGCCAATTTGCTGGCCTGGTGTTGAAACCGTTGCTCACTTTTTTTGTTCATCGAGTCTGGACGACTGACGAAGACCTGGCGCCTTCTTCGCCTGTTGGCTTCTGTGTATCTCAGCCAAGGTTACGGGCCACTGACTTGGACCACGGGAAGGGTGCAATTTATCAACATCACTACAAGTCATGCTAAACCTGCCTACAGTTACTCACCTTGCAACTTCAGTTCGGAAGACATTCAACAAAAGTAAACTTGTTATTAGGAAGTAACAATGGCAGGGGTTATATAAGACGCTCTTTTTGAGGCATGTCACTCTGGCCGCCACGGTAGTCTCGCCCTCTAAGTATAACACAGTAACTCAGGAAATGAACATTGCATTTCTTGAAAAAAAAAAATAGATTTTCAAAGCTCTTCAAGTTATATAGATGGTTCGTGAGCAATATCCATTGAAACAATTCGTCAAATAACTTCGTCTTACTATCTCTGTTTAAAAATCGGAACTACTAACAAGGACCACTAGTTTAATGGAAACAATATCCTTTTCCTACTAAAGTTGACTCACAGAATGCATTTCTCTATTAAAGAACATCCCCTGAAAAGTAAGACTGAAGTTTGGTGTCTCCTTTACGCTTGTGGACACCTTATAAATCATCACAATGTTCGTAGTTTGTCATTAGGTATAACGTGGTGGTGGACCGTGAACCACCACACTGAGAAGCAGTGTGGTGGACCGTGAACCACCACACTGAGAAGCAGTGTGGTGGACCGTGAACCACCACACTGAGAAGCAGAGTGGTGGACCGTGAACCACCACACTGAGAAGCAGTGTCGTGGACCACGGACCACCACACTGAGAAGCAGTGTCGTGGACCACGGACCACCACACTGAGAAGCAGTGTCGTGGACCACGGACCACCACACTGAGAAGCAGTGTCGTGGACCACGGACCACCACACTGAGAAGCAGTGTCGTGGACCGTGAACCACCACACTGAGAAGCAGTGTAGTGGACCACGGACCACCACACTGAGAAGCAGTGTCGTGGACCACGGACCACCACACTGAGAAGCAGTGTCGTGGACCACGGACCACCACACTGAGAAGCAGTGTCGTGGACCACGGACCACCACACTGAGAAGCAGTGTCGTGGACCGTGGACCACCACACTGAGAAGCAGTGTGGTGGACCACGGATCACCACACTGAGAAGCAGTGTGGTGGACCGTGGACCACCATGGACCACCACACTGAGAAGCATAGTTCCTTGATAATGTGAGTAGTCACGAAAGCGCTTGGAATTTCTCTATTCTTTCAGAGTGGTTGTTTTGCATATATATATACATATATATATATATATATATATATATATTATATATATATATATATATATATATATATTTATATATATATATATATATATATATATATATATATATATATATATATGGAGGATGAACTAAACGCACAAGAAACAGGCCTCAGGAGGGTTACCAGGAATACATCTGGATATACATCTACAATTTATGTCCATCTTATTTTTCACACTAGAGAAACAAAAGTTTTTTAAAGACAACTTCAGATCCCATACGAGTATAATCCATCACGGTAAACAATACTGACTTGTTCTATAAAGTCTTCAGGAGTGCTACCAGCCTGTACCTGGGCGTTAGGAACTGACACTGACAGTGCTACCAGCCTGTACCTGGGAGTTAGGAACTGGCACTGACAGTGCTACCAGCCTGTACCTGGGCGTTAGGAACTCACACTGACAGAGAGCTACCAGCCTGTACCTGAGAGTTAGGAACTAACACTGACAGAGTGCTACCAGCCTGTACCTGAGAGTTAGGAACTCACACTGACAGAGAGCTACCAGCCTGTACCTCAGAGTTAGGAACTCACACTGACAAAGAGCTACCAGCCTGTACCTGAGAGTTAGGAACTAACACTGACAGAGTGCTACCAGCCTGTACCTGAGAGTTAGGAACTAACACTGACAGAGTGCTACCAGCCTGTACCTGAGAGTTAGGAACTAACACTGACAGAGTGCTACCAGCCTGTACCTGAGAGTTAGGAACTAACACTGACAGTGCTACCAGTCTGTACTTGGGAGTTAGGAACTAACACTGACAGAGTGCTACCAGCCTGTACCTGAGAGTTAGGAACTAACACTGACAGTGCTACAAGTCTGTACCTGAGAGTTAGGAACTAACACTGACAGTGCTACCAGCCTGTACCTGGAAGTTAGGAACTAACATTCACAGTGCTACCAGCCTGTACCGAGAGTTAGGAACTAACACTGACAGAGTGCTACCAGCCTGTACCTGAGAGTTAGGAACTAACACTGACAGAGTGCTACCAGCCTGTACCTGAGAGTTAGGAACTGACACTGACAGTGCTACCAGCCTGTACCTGGGCGTTAGGAACTCACACTGACAGAGAGCTACCAGCCTGTACCTGAGAGTTAGGAACTAACACTGACAGAGTGCTACCAGCCTGTACCTGAGAGTTAGGAACTCACACTGACAGAGAGCTACCAGCCTGTACCTGAGAGTTAGGAACTCACACTGACAAAGAGCTACCAGCCTGTACCTGAGAGTTAGGAACTAACACTGACAGAGTGCTACCAGCCTGTACCTGAGAGTTAGGAACTAACACTGACAGAGTGCTACCAGCCTGTACCTGAGAGTTAGGAACTAACACTGACAGTGCTACCAGTCTGTACTTGGGAGTTAGGAACTAACACTGACAGAGTGCTACCAGCCTGTACCTGAGAGTTAGGAACTAACACTGACAGTGCTACAAGTCTGTACCTGAGAGTTAGGAACTAACACTGACAGTGCTACCAGCCTGTACCTGGAAGTTAGGAACTAACATTCACAGTGCTACCAGCCTGTACCGAGAGTTAGGAACTAACACTGACAGAGTGCTATCAGCCTGTACTTGAGAGTTAGGAACTAACACTGACAGAGTGCTATCAGCCTGTACCTGAGAGTTAGGAACTAACACTGACAGAGTGCTACCAGCCTGTACCTGAGAGTTAGGAACTAACACTGACAGAGTGCTACCAACCTGTATCTGAGAGTTAGGAACTAACACTGACAGAGTGCTACCAACCAGTATCTGAGAGTTAGGAACTAATACTGACAGAGTGCTACCAGCCTGTACCTGAGAGTTAGGAACTAACACTGTGAGAGTCCTACCAGCCTGTACCTGAGAGTTAGGAACTAACACTGACAGAGTGCTACCAACCTGTACCTGAGAGTTAGGAACTAACACTGTGAGAGTCCTACCAGCCTGTACCTGAGAGTTAGGAACTAACACTGACAGAGTGCTACCAGCCTGTACCTGAGAGTTAGGAACTAACACTGACAGAGTGCTACCAGCCTGTACCTGAGAGTTAGGAACTAACACTGACAGAGTGCTACCAACCTGTACCTGAGAGTTAGGAACTAACACTGACAGAGTGCTACCAGCCTGTACCTGAGAGTTAGGAACTAACACTGACAGAGTGCTACCAACCTGTACCTGAGAGTTAGGAACTAACACTGACAGTGCTACCAACCTGTACCTGAGAGTTAGGAACTAACACTGACAGAGTGCTACCAGCCTGTACCTGAGAGTTAGGACTAACACTGACAGAGTGCTACCAACCTGTACTGAGAGTTAGAACTAACACTGACAGAGTGCTACCAGCCTGTAACTGGGAGTTAGGAACTAACACTGACAGAGTGCTACCAGCCTGTACCTGAGAGTTAGGAACTAACACTGACAGAGTGCTACCAGCCTGTACCTGAGAGTTAGAACTAACACTGACAGTGCTACCAGTCTGTACTTGGGAGTTAGGAACTAACACGACAGAGTGCTACCAGCCTGTACCTGAGAGTTAGGAACATAACACTGACAGTGCTACAAGTCTGTACCTGAGATTAGGAACTAACACTGACAGTGCTAACCAGCCTGTACCTGGAAGTTAGGAACTAACATTCACAGTGCTACCAGCCTGTACCGAGAGTTGGGAACTAACACTGACAGAGTGCTACCAGCCTGTACCTGAGAGTTAGGAACTAACACTGACAGAGTGCTACCAGCCTGTACCTGAGAGTTAGGACTGACACTGCAGTGCTACCAGCCTGTACCTGGCGTTAGGAACTCACACTGACAGAGAGCTACCAGCCTGTACCTGAGAGTTAGGAACTAACACTGACAGAGTGCTACCAGCCTGTACCTGAGAGTTAGGAACTCACACTGACAGAGAACTACAGCCTGTACCTGAGAGTTAGGAACTCACACTGACAAAGAGCTACCAGCCTGTACCTGAGAGTTAGGAACAAACCCACTGACAGAGTGCTACAGCCTGTACTGAGAGTTAGGAACTAACACTGACAGAGTGCTACCAGCCTGTACCTGAGAGTTAGGAACTAACACTGACAGTGCTACCAGTCTGTACTTGGGAGTTAGGAACTAACACTGACAGAGTGCTACCAGCCTGTACCTGGAGTTAGGAACAACACTGACAGTGCTACAAGTCTGTACCTGAGAGTTAGGAACAACACTGACAGTGCTACAGCCTGTACCTGGAAGTTAGGAACTAACATTCACAGTGCTACCAGCCTGTACCGAGAGTTAGGAACTAACACTGACAGAGTGCTATGAGCCTGTACTTGAGAGTTATGAACTAACACTGACAGAGTGCTATCAGCCTGTACCTGAGAGTTAGGAACTAACACTGACAGAGTGCTACCAGCCTGTACCTGAGAGTTAGGAACTACACTGACAGAGTGCTACCAACCTGTATCTGAGAGTTAGGAACTAACACTGACAGAGTGCTACCAACCATATCTGAGAGTTAGGAACTATACTGACAGAGTGCTACCAGCCTGTACCTGAGAAGTTGGAACTAACACTGTGAGAGTCCTACCAGCCTGTACCTGAGAGTTAGGAACTAACACTGACAGAGTGCTACCAACCTGTACCTGAGAGTTAGGAACTAACACTGTGAGAGTCTACCAGCCTGTACCTGAGAGTTAGGAACTAACACTGACAGAGTGTTTACCAGCCTGTACCTGAGAGTTAGGAACAACACTGACAGTGCTACCACCTGTACCTGAGAGTTAGGAACTAACACTGACAGAGTGCTACCAACCTGTACCTGAGAGTAGGAACTAACACTGACAGTGCTACCAACCTGTACCTGAGAGTTAGGAACTAACACTGACAGAGTTGCTACCAGCCTGTACCTGAGAGTTAGGAACTAACACTGACAGAGTGCTACCAACCTGTACCTGAGAGTTAGGAACTAACACTGACAGAGTGCTACCAGCCTGTAACTGGGAGTTAGGAACTAACACTGACAGAGTGCTACCAGCCTGTACCGAGAGTTAGGAACTAACATGACAGAGTGCTACAACCTGTACCTGAGAGTTAGGAACTAACACTGACAGAGTGCTACCACCTGTACCTGGGAGTTAGGAACTAACACTGACAGAGTGCTGCCAGCCTGTACCTGGGAGTTAGGAACTAACACTGACAGTGCTACCAGCCTGTACCTGAGAGTTAGGAACTAACACTGACAGATTGCTACCAGCCTGTACCTGAGAGTTAGGAACTAACACTGACAGAGTGCTGCCAGCCTGTACCTGGGAGTTAGGAACTAACACTGACAGTGCTACCAGCCTGTACCTGAGAGTTAAAACTAACACTGACAGAGTGCTGCCAGCCTGTACCTGGGAGTTAGGAACTAACACTGACAGTGCTACCAGCCTGTATCTGAGAGTTAGGAACTAACACCGGCAGAGTGCTGCCAGCCTGTACCTGGGAGTTAGGAACTAACACTGACAGTGCTACCAGCCTGTACCTGAGAGTTAGGAACTAACACTGACAGAGTGCTGCCAGCCTGTACCTGGGAGTTAGGAACTAACACTGACAGTGCTACCAGCCTGTACCTGAGAGTTAGGAACTAACACTGACAGTGCTACCAGCCTGTACCTGAGAGTTAGGAACTAACACTGACAGTGCTACCAGCCTGTACCTGAGAGTTAGGCACTAACACTGACAGTGCTACAAGCCTGTACCTGAGAGTTAGGAACTAACACTGACAGTGCTACGAGCCTGTACCTGAGAGTTAGGAACTAACACTGACAGTGCTACCAGCCTGTACCTGGGAGTTAGGAACTAACACTGACAGAGTGCTACCAGCCTGTACCTGAGAGTTAGGAACTAACACTGACAGAGTGCTGCCAGCCTGTACCTGGGAGTTAGGAACTAACACTGACAGTGCTACCAGCCTGTATCTGAGAGTTAGGAACTAACACTGACAGAGTGCTGCCAGCCTGTACCTGGGAGTTAGGAACTAACACTGACAGTGCAACCAGCCCCTACCTGGGAGTTAGGAACTAACACTGACAGTGCTATCAGCTTGTACCTGGGAGTTAGGAACTAACACTGCCAGTGTTACCAGCCTGTACCTGGGAGTTAGGAACTAACACTGAGAGAGTGCTATCAGTTTGAACCTGGGAGTTAGGAACTAACACTGACAGTGCTACCAGCCTGTACCTGGGAGTTAGGAACTAACACTGACAGTGCTACCAGCCTGTACCTGGGAGTTAGGAACCAACACTGATTGTGCTACTAGCATGTACCTGGGAGTTGGGAAAAAACACTGACATAGTGCTACCAGCCTGCACCTGGGAGTTAGGAACTAAAACTGACGGAGTGCTACCAGCCCTGGAGTTAGGAACTAACACTGACAGAGTGCTACCAGCCTGTACCTGTGAGTTAGGAACTAACACTGACGGAGTGCTACCAGCATATACCTGGGAGTTAGGAACTAACACTGACGGAATGCTACCAGCCTGTACCTGGGATTTAGGAACTAACACTGGCAGAATGCTACCACCCTGTACTTGGAAGTTTGGAACTAACACTGACAAAGTGCTACTAGACTGTACCTGGGAGTTAGGAACTAACACTGACAGAGATCTATCAGGCTGTACCTGGAAGTTAGGAACTAACACTGACAGAGTGCCACCAGCCTGTACCTGGGAGTTAGGAACTAACGCTGCCTCCTCAGGAAGTTAAAAACTAACACTAACAGAAAACGCATAGTACTCTCTCCACATCTGCTTCTTATGTCTGATATAAACAGATATGAATCATAGCACTATCAGTCTATCAGGAGGACAATGCAAATCTCCGAGCCGTCTTAAACCACGTCTTTCAGTGAGCTACAACAAGTTACGTGTCCTTTGAGGACAAATTTCAGATAATGTGTTATGGGATAAAATGGGTAAGAGTACCAGACATAAGTAAACCATACAATAGAGACGAAGCTTACTGGAAGGGACCTTGGGAGTAACAATGTCGGGAGATCTTACACTCTTGGAAAACAACCGTGTTACTGATAGTTACTATGACGAAAATAAAATGGATGACAGAAACCTTCCAAACAAGAGATGTCAATCATATGATGATACTCTCTAAGGCACTTGAACTCTTTAGACTGGAACAATGTCCCATGTGTTACATGTGCCTGGCATTAAAGCAAGTCACCAGACAAGGATCAAACCTCCGAAAATATAAAGGCAAACGCAGAGGTTAAGTTTGCTGAGTACCCGTATATTCCCTCCACCAATATTTACATTATGTACAGAGATCAATTGGACAGAAGAATGTTAATGACCGAGAGAGTAAAGTGAGTCACTGTAACTGGTTTTGCACCTCATACAAGAAAGATCAGCTTGTGTGTACTCAAACTCACTGAGTCCGCCCCCTGCCAGGTGTGGAAATATGATATCAATTTAGCTGGGGGCAAGCTCTCACCCCATTGGTTGGCGTATGAACCTGACAGCAAATCAGAGTAGTTGGGACTCCTTTGCAACCACTCTGTCCAAACTGCCAGTTTGGCTGGTCCATAGGGACTGCAAGACGTGGATGGGATGAACACCTCATAAAACTGTGACGTCCTCGGCGCACGCCACACCATGATAACAGTTTCATTAAAAGCAAAATACATAAACTGTAGATCAGGACAATGTAAATATAAATTTCACTGTATAAACTCCCTCAGACTGTACTCCCTGGAGCACAGTCATGAAAGATTTGGAAGATGCTGAAGGGACTGGTTCCAAAACTTCTCACTGAAATTATTGCTGACGAAAGCAGACAGTGCAAAAAGAAAACAAATGTGGGAAGAACTCAATAAGCAGGAAAACTGCAGGACTTTCAACAATCATCCCTTTATATACGAGGGGATTACCAATGTTCCCCTAATTGCCTTCAGAAGAATTTTTGATAAGTACCTGAAATTAATTCCTGATCAGCAGGGTTGTGGTGCTGATGATGGATTCCAAGCAGCGAGCACCACCAGCCTGGCTGATCAGGACGTCAACCAGGAGGATGGTTTGGGATCGGGCCGAGGAGGCAATGACCCCCCTAGATTATTATTATAATCATGGGGGAGCACTAAACCCATAGGATTATACAGCGCATGTGGGGGGGATGGAAGTCATTCAGGCTCAATTCAGAGAACTGGAGCACAGATCCAATTCTCTAGAACAAGAGCCCCTCACCAGCGTCCAGGAACCTCCCTTGAGGGGTAAATCCCCTAGAACCATCAATAGATAAACACCCTTTGGCAGGTTCATGTGGTGGACATGCTCCCTAAATAGACCCAAAAAAATCATCCACAAACATTTTAATTACCATAATATTAACTTCAGATAACTGCTCATTACCGACCTCTCTTGGTGACTCAGACTAAATAAAAACACTGAGATACACGCTTCTTAAATTATATTCTGATATAATGTTTTCTAATTCCTGGAAATGTGAAATGTGACAGCAATATATATATATATATATATATATATATATATATATATATATATATATATATATATATATATATATATATATATATATATATATATATATATATATATATATAATATATATATATATATATATATATATATATATATATAAAGACGATATTTCGAATCATAAGAAAGCTTTTATGTTCTTTTTACCTTATGTGAAGCACTAAATGCGAGTGTTTATATTCATCTCAAGTGGTAGTGGAGAGTCGATCCTCCGTGTGGTGATCAAGAGACACACTAAGTAACTGTACTCAAAAGCGAGAAGGAAAAAAATACCTGTGACAATGCCTGAATTTTTTTTAAGAGATGACAGTGGTCAATACGTCCAGTTATATGAGAGACAGTTATTATTACTGAGGTTCAGCGCTAGAGGAAGCTGAGAGACAGTGTTGGATACAGCTGAGAGTATTGAAGAAGCTCAGAATGTTGGAGACAGCTGAAAGAGAGTGTTGCAGGAAGCTGAGAGAGAGAGAGAGTTGAAAACAGCTGAGAGGGAATGTAGGAGACAGCTGAGATAGAGAGAGAGTGTTGGAGACAGCTGAAAGACTGGGTTTTCTCTCAGTACTTCCTCCAGCACTGTGAGAGCACCTGTGGAAATATGACAGGGAAATATTGTTAGCTTTTCCTGTCACTTTGTGGCTCTCGTATAGAACAGTGCAGCAGCATACTGCTGATGTATCCAATTTTGTTTAATAATAAAAGAGTGGTGACCTTCGCAACTCAGCACGTGGTACAATACTGTCAACTTGTAGTCTCACTAAGCTATCCAACACTCAGCACGTGGTACAACATTGTCACCATGTTGTCTCACCAAGCTATCCAACATACATGATGCTACACAGATTCAGGCACATTACGGTACAATATTACACCGCTCAAGTTGGCTACCCTCTTGTTTATCTACCAGTCTTGTTCTGGCACTAGTGATCAAACTAAATGTGGTCAGACTTATGGTCACTTTCTTGTACACTACGTGCTTATTTGTCCAGCTATAGAGGAATATAGGGATAGACAGTATAATTACCTGTGATGTGTTAGGCTATTTTATTAATGAAAATAAGATGCTAGAAATATTAAGAAACTATCGTAAGTTTGCTGCCGACAAATAAAACGATTGTAAATATAAATCCAGATGTACTCCTGTTAACCCTTTTGGGGCTTAGTTCCTGGGCCTTTCGTGTGTCCATATACTCTTGCGCTACCCTCCGCAAGATGGATATGGAGTGCACAATAACCGCTTCGGCGGTAAAATCTAATCTCCAGGCGGTAGTAGTGGACTGTAACTAATGTATCACATAGTTAACAGTCTTATTTAACCAAAATCCCCTGTGACAGACTTGGTTGCTTTCACTGGAGTCACTTATTTATTATCACGTTAAGCCTGCTTGTGAAGCCTGAGGGGCCGGCATGATGTCGCACAGATCCATGTCTGTCTCAAGATTAAGAGCTCTAAAGCTTATCAGTCCTGCCAGACAAAAACTCCTACAGATGTTAAGCTGACGCAGCTCCCTAGGCTCTCCCAGCCACGAGGATCAACGCTGACAAAGCTTCTATTTATAAGACATTAAGATGCTCCCTCCCGTAGCTTCACACACCAGCTCTGTCATCAAGCGTCACACCATTGTACAAGATTGCGTCACATCCCTATACATTATTATAATAAAAAATAAGCTCTAAACCGATCATCCCTATACAGCACTGCGTCACAACCCCACACAACACTGCGTCACAAACCTATACAAGACTGCGTCGCAACTCTATAGAAGACTGCGTCACAAGTCTGATGCCAGCAACTATAGGCCTGTTAGTATATTCAGTGTAATATCCAAAATTCTAGAGAGGACAGTGTACTGACAAGTAGGTAAGAATCTTAATGACAACAACATTCTTCATAATTACCAATCAGGCTTCAGAAGATCTTACTCAACCGACACCTCCCTAATTAATCTGATGGATTACATGAGAACTGAAATGTCGATAGGGAGCCTCATAGGAATGGTAACCTTAGACTTGCAAAAGGCCTTTGATACTGCCAACCACAATACATTATGTAAGAAACTTTAAGCTATCGGCATAGGTTCCATAGACTGGTTTAAATCCTATCTTAGCAAACCAACTGTCAAAATCAACAAAACAGAATCAGAACCCCTGCCGATAGCATGTGGAGTTCCCCAAGGTAGTATTCTGGGTTCTTTATTATTTCTATGTTATGTAAACGGTATGCCCATCAGGGTCAAGTGCAAACTCCTACTGTATGCGGATGACAGTGTTGTTAGTGCCCGGTTAAAACCCATAAGATATAGCTAAGGTAATAACACTAGAACTGGAGTCCTGCAGTAAATGGTTAGTAGACAACAAACTATCGTTACACCTCGGGAAAACGGAAGCCATACTCTTTGGCACGAAACAAACTGAGAAAGGTAAATAATTATAATGTCCGGTGTAATGGGGAAGACATCACTTCAGTTTTCTCAGTAAAATATCTGGGAATCCCCTTTGACCCATGCCTGTCAGGAGAACTGATAGAGAACAGTATAGTAAAGAAAACGAATGCCAGACTGAAGCACAGTGTCTACCTACTGAGGCTCACGGAACCCTATGTCTAGCCCTTATACAGTGTCATATGGACTACGCTTATTCTTCATGGTACTCAGCCTTGACAAAAGAAAACTAAAAGATAAACTGCAAATCACCCAGAACTAAATGGTAAGATTCATCCTGGACCTGGGTCCAAGAGAACATGTAGGCCAGGATGAATTACAGCAGTTGGATATGCTGAATGTTGAAGACAGAGTAAAAAACTGAAGTTAAATCAAGTTTATACAATTGCTCACAAACAGTGTCCAGAATATCTTGCTGCCAATTTTGTCAAGGTTGAGAACCAAAGCAATCATAGTACTAGGGGGAGAGAACACAACTTTGTAGTACCCACAGCCAGTGGCATGGCCATAGCCAGTCATAGCATGACCCAGTTCAAGAAGAGAGCCAAAAGGTGTCTAATGAGTGTAGCGACAGAAAGGGAGAAGAATAATTTTTTATATTTTTAGCTAACACACATGTAAATGTAAATAACTCTTTTTACCTTATTCCTAGTATATATCCTTTACAGTATAATAAGATATTATCGCCTTTATAGTATAATAATAAGATATTATAAGGACCCCAATGGAAATAAGTCATTTGTCTGACTTTTTTGGGTTATCCTAGGTTCTCTACACATATGCTGCTATGTATGATAATCTATGTAACTGTATTTGTGTATACCTGAATAAACTTACTTAAGTCTACTTAAGCTTGTGTCACACCCCCTAGACCAGACTATCATTCCATCAGTCAATTTCTCAGAAATCAGCATTTTTTTTTTTTTTGTAATATTCGACTTTATGTTATGGTTTTCTCTGAAACACGAAAGGAAGCACTAACCAGAGAAGTGGAAAATAATGGGCTTAAGTTAAAAGACTCATACAGGATCAAGGAGAAACAAGAAGAGCTAAAAGCGATTAGTGAAACTGAAAGAAATTCGAAATATTTCTTTTCATATGTCAAAAACAAGTCAAAACCCCCATCTAGTATAGAGCCCCCTTTCTAGTTCAACCTCTGATCACGTAAAAGGTCTAGTCGAGAGTCGGGTCAAGCAAAGCAAAGAGAGCCTAACTTGATGCATCTTGCTAGCTAACGTGATTCGAGACTAGACGCAAGTGGAAATAAAATTAACAACCTCATTCTAGAATTTTGTATAGTCAGACTAGAGTGAAAACCAGCTGCTAGAGATTAACAATACTAGGCAGGATACAAGCATCAATTGCCAGACGGGTATAAATTAAAACTCGCAAGATGGGAAAACCTCCTGCAGAGATTTATCCCAGCAGGATGGAAACACCAGCAGACAGTTGAATATTAAAGTCAAAATTTATTTCCACATGATACAATGTTTATACAGAAATGGATGATATTTGATTGCAAACAGAATGTCCGTGGTTATGCAGAGCACTTCAGATGGGCTGTAACACCAGTTACAACATGTAGATGAGGGAGACACGAGCAACAATGGGCAGGAACACTAGATGGAACACACACAGGTGAGGGAGACGTGAGTAGCATCACAGGACGCCGACAGCCTTTCCCCCCAGACACATTATTATTATAATCAAAAAGAAGCGCTAAACCCACCAGGGTCATATAGCTCTGTCCCCCCCCCCTTCCCCCAAGACACAGAACTTGCACCGCAGCGTCAATCACGCTCACAGCCCTGGCAGTCACACACGCTTTCACCACTCGTACGCGGGATACGCTAACTAACGTGTAGATTTCAGAATCAACAATTTCACTTTTCGAGGGCCCTCGGGGCGGACTTAAAGAGGTGAACTGAACCTCGCATAATCATGGTATCCCGTTGCTTTATGTTCACAAGTCACTGAGTTGCGCAATTACCTTTTTCCAGTGGTACACCTGAATACTTACGTCTCACTCTCCTACCCTCACAGGGAAAGCAATGGAACACGTGGAATTTTTCATAGGCCAGTTTTATTTATTTTTTAATCGAAACCGAATGACCCGGTTTCGATCCTGGGGCGGGTGGAGTTGGGCGCACGTTTCCTGACACCTACTGCACCTAGCAATATAAAAACAATACAAAATAAATAAATTTACTTAACACTTATCACTGTATCTTGGGGAAGGGGTCAACCCTCAGGTGACCCCCACAGCAGGGGTCAACCCTCAGGTGACCCCCACAGCAGGGGTCAACCCTCAGGTGACCCCCACAGCAGGGGTCAACCCTCAGGTGACCCCCACAGCAGGGGTCAACCCTCAGGTGACCCCCACAGCAGGGGTCAACCCTCAGGTGACCCCCACAGCAGGGTCAACCCTCAGGTGACCCCCACAGCAGGGGTCAACCCTCAGGTGACCCCCACAGCAGGGGTCAACCCTCAGGTGACCCCCACAGCAGGGTCAACCCTCGGTGACCCCCACAGCAGGGGTCAACCCTCAGGTGACCCCCACAGCAGAGGTCAACCCTCAGGTGACCCCCACAGCAGGGGTCAACCCTCAGGTGACCCCCACACCAGGGGTCCACCCTCAGGTGACCCCCACAGCAGGGGTCAACCCTCAGGTGACCCCCACACCAGGGGTCCACCCTCAGGTAACTCCCACAGGAGTCAACCCTCAGGTGACCCCCACAGCAGGAGTCAGCCCTCAGGCGACCCTCACAGCAGGGGTCCCAAACCCCCAGGTGACCCCCACAGCAGGGTCAACCCTCAGGTGACCCCCACAGCAGGGGTAAACCCTCAGGTGACCCCAACAGCAGGGGTCAACCCTCAGGTGACCCCCACAGCAGGGGTCAACCCTCAGGTGACCCCCACAGCAGGGGTCAACCCTCAGGTGACCCCCACAGCAGGGGTCAACCCTCAGGTGACCCCCACAGCAGGGGTCAACCCTCAGGTGACCCCCACAGCAGGGTAAAACCCTCAGGTGACCCCCACAGCAGGGGTCAACCCTCAGGTGACCCCCACAGCAGGGGTCAACCCTCAGGTGACCCCCCACAGCAGGGGGTCAACCCTCAGGTGACCCCCACAGCAGGGGTCAACCCTCAGGTGACCCCCACAGCAGGGGTCAACCCTCAGGTGACCCCCACAGCAGGGGTCAACCTGTCAGCATAGTTGCTGATCCTCCTTTACATGTGTTGTATAGCTTAGTTGAGTACCATAGTACCATCCATGTGTTTATATAGAAGATCCTTAGGCATAGTGACTGTATGACTTCACGGGATGCAGCATGAGTGAGTGAGACGTGCTACCTCGCCCTCACTCCACGCTTAGACATACAGCAGGCAGTAACACGGCAGGCTGGGCACTTCCCTTACCACAGTCTGACAATATATAGCGTTACCATCCAACAAGTGTGTTTACCTTCAACCATCATATCTCCTTCCGAACCCACACGACATACCCTCAGGTGACCCCCACAGCAGGGGTCAACCCACAGGTGACCCCACAGCAAGGGGCAATCCTCAGGTGACCTCCACAGCAGGAGTCAACCCTCAGGTGACCCCCACAGCAAGGGGTAATCCTCAGGTGACCCCCCACAGCAGAAATGAACTCTCAAGTGTCCCCCACAGCAGGGGTCAACTCTCAGGTGACCCCCACAGCAGGGGTCAACTCTCAGGTGACCCCCACAGCAGCTTAAAGTACTTGCATGAGTTGACGTCACTGATGCCGTTACAAATCTACATCTAAAATTAGCATATTATAATTATTATAACCATGGGGAGCGCTAAACTCGTAGGATTATACAGTGCATGTGGGGGGATGGAAGGTATTCAGATTCGATGCAGGGAACCGGAGCACAGATCCAATTCCCTAGATCAAGAGCCCCTCACCAGCATCAAGGAACCTCCCTGGAGGGGTATTAACAAAATATGTCTGAATGAGGAAGTTCTAGAACTAAAACGTGACTCACAAGACTCACGAAATCGTAATGACACGAATGCAAACAAACCATACCACGGACAGGGATAGTCATGTTGACGACTTTAAGGGGACTTGAGCTAGAGTTCGTCACGGCCACGCTAGCTAGAGATTCGTCCGTAAAATCTTGCATTTGTGGTCACAGTGGTGCCTATGCTAACCTTCCTATGGTGTAGAAATATACCTAGTTGGATGAATCTTATTGTGGCTAGCTGGTCCAGTGGCTAACGCGACGGTCTGGAGTTTTGAGACTCTCTGATCGCGGGTTCTATCCCCATCCGTGGAATGGTATATGTGACTCGCAAGTTAGAAATTTTCTAGACTATTTCCATAATTTTTTCGACAAATTTAAAAAAAAGGCGACACTCTTCCGGGCAGGTTTTTCTGTGGATTAATAAAATATCACAACTTCAAGATTTGTGATTATGATAGTGCAGCTGGCTGAACGCCATGTTGTTGTTGGGGTTTATAGGGCCACTGACAGGGTAAGCCGTATCGAACCCTCCATCCCCGCCATTATCAGGTATCCCACGGTGAGGGATACCTATACTGTTCATAGGGATTTGTTGTTTGCTTGTTTCTCAAAGGTTTCCATGGTATGTATTTAAAATGTCTACTGTGATCGAGTTCAACCTTTCGACACTGACGAAGCTTACTAAGAGAAAGGTTTGGATTGGTTTCGGGTAATTACTTGTCAGTTTTTGTGAACAAATAGGTATAAAGTGAGAGGATGGGAGAACATAACAAGAAGAATTTCCCATGGATCAGTAATTTGGCTGTGACTGTTTCTCATCTGTGTAAATGATCTGACAGAGTCAATCGAATCTTATACATGTTTATATCTTTCTTACACAAGATGTGAAACTAATGAGAATAAAAATAAAAGATAGCAGGAACGTTATCCAAAGAGACTTGACTTGCGAAAAATGATCATGCACCTGGCTGCTGAAGTCCAGTCTGGCTGCTGAAGTTCAGTCTGGCTGCTGAAGCTCAGTCTGGCAGCTGAAGTTCAGTCTGGATAAATGATCATGCAACTGGCTGCTGAAGTTCAGTCTGGATAAATGATCATGCAACTGGCTGCTGAAGTTCAATCTGGATAAATGATCATGCAACTGGCTGCTGAAGTTCAATCTGGATAAATGATCATGCAACTGGCTGCTGAAGTTCAATCTGGATAAATGATCATGCAACTGGCTGCTGAAGTTCAATCTGGATAAATGATCATGCAACTGGCTGCTGAAGTTCAATCTGGATAAATGATCATGCAACTGGCTGCTGAAGTACAGTCTGGATAAATGCAACAAGGTTTTGCAGTTTATAGAAAGAAATGTAAACACATACACCAAGTACAGACTAAGAGGAGAGAGATTTCAAGCATCGGTGACGGTAAAGGATCTGGGAGTAAACAAATCACCGTATAATACCACATTAACTGTTTTAGTTCAGCAGGCTAAGCAGGGCTAGTAACTATCAGAAGAGCCTTCAAGAACCATAACTAAATATTGATTAAGACACTAAACAATACATAATACACGGATATTAAAATACGCAGCACCAGCACGAAGCCCGCGCCTCGACACATGCAAACAGACAGGCGAGAACAAAATATGGGTACAGAGAAGACCGAAATTCATGTAGAAGTTGGTAGACATATATTGCTGGAAAGGCGTGGATGATCCATAGGCACATTATCACGTACTTCTTAGTGTTCTATATGTTAAAGGGAGTGGCAGAGACTGGTAGATTGCAAATTCATACATAATTTTAGTGGGTACAATGGGGCCCCAGCGACTAGGAATCGACAAATCTGGTTGCTAGTGGTCAACTGTTAGTGGGTCAGCATTAAAGATACGTTGCTCACACTTAAGTACAAGGGCCGACACTGTTACTCATAAGGCCAAGGGTCAACAGTAGGGACAAGTTGCTCACTTATCATTATAAGAGCCGGAAACTATTAACGAGTCGATCCCCTGTCGAAAAGATTTAAATTTAAAGGTATTCAATTTTATAATTCATTATTAAGATCACGGTTTAGACATCCATGCTGAGTTTCTCCGAGGCTTTACCAACAAGACTAGCTAACAACAAAACTACTGACCAGTTCCGCCAGCAGCTGGAAATATTGCTACGCTTTTTGCAAGACGCGTTCCCTACCTAGCCAGGCAGCAAAGTGGATAATTTCTGATTAAATCCGTAGTACATATTTGATTTACTGGTGTTGTATACATGCTGGTGAAGTGTCACGCCAGATCACTGGGAATCAGTTCTCGTGTAAACATTAAGCGTTGTTCGTGCTGAATATAAGCATAGAACACACAGTAACTTACCATGATGGTAAACAACGCTGCAAATAGCACAGTTTCCCCTCCACTCTTTGTCAGTTCCGTACGAATATAATAATGTCAATAATGCCGGTTCTCAAAATGTCTTCCCACACCTGCCTTCCCACACCTGCCTTCCCACACCTGCCTTTCCCCAACACCTGTCTTCCCCCCACCTGCCTTCCCACACCTCCCTTCCCCACACCTGCCTTCCCACACCTGCCTTCCCACACCTGCCTTCCCACACCTGCCTTCCCACACCTGCCTTCCCACACCTGCCTTCCCACACCTGCCTTCTCACACCTGCCCCAGGCTGGTGCTGCTGCAATAATCTTTTAATTATGTTAAGAATTTCCTTTGAGGTTACCTGTAGGTAACCTTCAGTCGCTTCCGGAATCACCGCCTCCGCGGCCCAGTCCCAGACCAGACCTCCTGGTTGCTGGACTGATCGATCAGAATGTTGGTGCACGCTGCCCGCAGTCCGACATATGCACCACAGCTCGGTTGGTTAGGAACTTATCCAGTTCCCTCGTGAAGACAGGCGTTTGTTGATAGATCTCCTTATGAACGGTGGGAAGACGCTGAAGAGTCGTTGTCCCTTCATGCTTACTGAATTCTCTCTCAGTGTGCTTATCGTGTTCTTGTTTTTCATTGGATATAATTTGTACCGTCTTCCAAGCCTCTTGTCAAGAGTGATATCTATGTGCAGGTTTGGGACCAGTCTCTTCAGAATCTTAAAGGTGTGGATTATGATGTATCTTTCTAGGCAACGTTATAGGAATACAGTTCGTGTAACTTCAAGCGTTTCCAGTAATTTTGGTGCTTGACTGAGGCTATACGAGCTGTGAAGGTTATCTGTGCAGTTTCCAGTTCTGCAGTTTCGCCTGGCTTGAAGGGATCATTAGTGATAAGATAAGATAAGATTTGGTTCGGATTTTTAACCCCGGAGGGTTAGCCACCCAGGATAACCCAAGAAAGTCAGTGCGTCATCGAGGACTGTCTAACTTATTTCCATTGGGGTCCTTAATCTTGTCCCCCAGGATGCGACCCACACCAGTCGACTAACACCCAGGTACCTATTTGCTGCTAGGTGAACAGGACAACAGGTGTAAGGAAACGTGTCGGAATGTTTCCACCCGCCGGGAATCGAACCCGGGCCCTCCGTATGTGAAGCGGGAGCTTTAGCCACCAGGCCACCACCACCAGGCTGTACAGCAGTAACAGCAATATTCTAGCCGAGAGAGCACGAGTGACCTGAAGAGTATCATCAATGGCTTGGCTTCTCTTGTTTTGAGAGCTTTCGTTATCCAACCTATCATTTTCGCCGCAGTTGTTGTGCTCTCCTGTGCATGAAGAGCACTGGTAGTTGTGGGTCCAGTAAATTACCCACCTGTTTGTCCTCTCGAAATTCTTGCCATGTTGTGCACCATTAAGTCATTATTTAATCTGGAAGATATGGAGGATGAAACGAATGTTATTGGGAGAATTATTTCTTTGAATTTTGGTTAGGAATTAGAGAACAAAAGTCACAGTACTGTGGCTGTGATATCTCACAAGAAAACGACAGATCTTAAATTAAATTTGAACAAATTTTCAATCAGTGGTAAACTGCTCTGGTGACTGGAGTGAGAGTAACTGTTTGTTATCCGCAACAGTCGACTGGTGTAACAATAACAATCGTTCCGCTAACCTTCACTCACAAAAAGTCTGGTTAACCACAACCACCTGTATTTGTTGCAAATTATAAAACTCATTAAGGTGTGAACGTTCAGTAAGTCTCAACTTTCATGGTTATAGCGGTGCTCCGGGTGTAACTATCATCTGGCGTCCACCTGCCCCATGACGCAGTGGATGGCATGTGTATACCTCGCTGTGCACTGGTGGTGTACTGGTAGTGTAATGGTAGTGCACTGGTAGTGCGTTCCACTCACAGTTGATAGGAATCTGGTTGAATCTTGGGCTGAACGCGACGTCTCGTAACACCTGCTACCTCTGTTACCTAGCAGTATATAGATACCTAGGAGTTAGTAGACTCACGTGGGTCGCCCCCCTGGGAAATGACCTGAAAAACACCACCCTGTGTTTACCCTGGATCATTGACCATCTGGAGTTGCTAATCCGAGCACAATCTTCTTCTACGAGAACCTGAACGAGATTCTGATAGCAAGGGAACCTGATAATAGTAGAAATCAGAAACCATCCCTACACTAAAGGCGGTGAGAGAGCTCCTTTAAGAGCTGACCTAACAAAAGTAATGGAACCTGACAACACAGCTTCACACGTACTGACAAACGATCTTCAAAAATTCGCTTGAGACGATTCCAATGACAAAAAAAATAATTAAAGAATCAAAGTTGTCCCCATATTTTAACAGGAGAGGGACAGACAGGAAACACAGAGTCACGGGTGATATTGCTAATATATATATTGTCAAAAAATATCGGACAATATTGTATAGATGAGGCTGTTGGGGTTCTTGCAGGGGAAATATTTTACTAGTTAAAGTCTGCAAATTTTTCATGATTGGAAACTCTTGTCTAACGAATCTTTTAATGTCTTTGAGATGGTTATTTAGATAAAATAAGAATGACAGCTGCGTGAACTACATTTTCCCGGAAGGAAAGAAAAAAAAAAAGTCTCTCGACACAGCACTGATAGAGTAATCTGAAAACTATATAACATTCAGAAATAAAGCGGAAAATGTCGCAGGAAATATTAAGCACATGACAGGAGTTGAGGTGGCATTAAAAGAAGAGATATCACTGTATGTTAATGATCTCAATCAAGAAGACTGAATTTTGCTTTAGTCAATGTCCGATCAATGTCAGAGTAATTAGAGGTGGAATAAGACGGGGGAGAAAAGACAGCATCCGTAGACCAGACAGTAGACTTAGCTCACTTCTCAACTTATATATTTTGACATATAGAGGCCAGCTTGGGTTCTGTCACCGAAATATTTTCAGCTTATCTAACCAGCGTTAAACCTCTGAGAGGATCTGTTACTCTTGGCGTCCTTCAGAGGGAGTATTTATCTTTAAAACTTTACTTTCCTTAATGGAATGTGTCAGGATAATATTTTTAGTGCCACTCAGCCCTTCTTCTGAGACACTGATTTAAATTCTCGCTATTCGTACTATATTCCTAGTCATGATATATACCTCTGAGAGAATACACACACAGCTCGTGAAATATATGCACAGGTATACAGTACACTTCAGAGTATAAAAACACACACTTCTTGGAGAATAAACATATATACCTTTGGAGTATACAAAGATATACACTTTGAAGTATTTATAAAGATATATAACTCTTGGATTATATAAAGATATGCACCTCTTGGAGTATATACACAATCATGGTCAGTGTCTAGATTGTGGAGTCAACGTCTCAGCAGTCAACGTCTCAGCAGTCAACGTCTCACCTCCAGCAGAGTCCTTGAGCTGTCTCAGCGCTCGTAAACCAACTAATAAACTCCTGGTGGTCTTACCTGTAGCAGTAGCTGTCATTGCTGCCACCAGCAGCAGTAGCAGCAGCCAGGGACTTGCAGGATCCCCTGGGGCCATGGCGAAGGGTCCTCAGCACTATGTGCGGGGCCCTTGGGTCCTCACACTCTGCGGGGGGGCCTAAGCCCCTCACATGTCGGGTCCACAAACACTTCCCACAATTATATGTTACTTTCAGCCGTGGAAAGTAAAACAACACAAGGGGTAGGAAAAAAAGTTTCTGATCTGGACGAAAATATAAAGTACAGTTTAAGAAGAAATAGTTACAAGGTGAACGAGCGACTTGCAACAGCAGGTGGTGGTTCAGGTCCCTTGTATACACTAGTAATACACTTGGTTCACTGATCGGTGTCAACAAGTCGCTCAGATTTTCACTCGCTTTCAGTTTGATAATCCCCACTCAAAAAGTTCTGGTAACTAACTCATATTTTTTTAGGTGTTCGATTCGCTGCTCGAAAAATTTACAGAATCAGGTTGAAGAGCATTCAGGTTTCACCTGACATTCACAGACTGCCTCAGGTGCAAGTCACAATGGGTGTGAGCCGCCACACGCAGCGTAACTATCTACCTCCGTCGCTGTCGACGTCTGATCGCCGACTGAATGGTGTAAACGTCCCACCCACCGCCCACTGACCCTCGCTGCACACTCTCACTATATTTTTATTTCTCATCCATTCCTTCTCTTTTTTCTTAATACACGGAATGACTCACTTACAGCAAATAAATGAACTTAATACATGTATAAATAAATCGTACGAGCATTACACGTATATCAAGAAGACTGCCAAAAAGTGTCTGATGAATGAAGCTACAGAAAGGGAGGGGAATGATTTTCTATTTTTTAGCTAAAATACGTGTAAATTTTACCTTATCCCTAGTAATGACCCTCGTATTGTAGATAGTCTTAATGACCCTCGTGTAGTAGATAGTCTTTTTAGTATGATAATAAGATGTTATCTTCATTGTAGAATAATAAGAAAATATTATAACCTTTATATTATAATAATAAGGTAAAAGGACCCCAATGGAAATAAGTCACTCTGTCTGACTTTTTTGGGTTATCCCAGGTTCTCTACACATATGCTGCTATGTATGATAATTCTATGTAACTGTATTTGTGTATACCTGAATAAATTTACTTACTTACTTACTTATTTACACTCGGTTAGGCCTTGTTGAGAGTAACAAACTACAGATATTCACGAAGATATGTGAATGCATTAGTGTAAATATAGGAAACTGACCAAACCAGCGGATCGGAAATAATCTTGGGATCCCCAGCAGCGCGAGATGGGAATTTCTGGCCATAAATTCTACCGAAGTATATAACCGAAAGTTGTACGTGATAACTGGACAGACATCTGCTTATCTTTATGCGAACATTACTTTGGTCACGTTGTATTTACAGGTTAGGAGCTGTTATCCTACCTCAGTGCATTCCTGCGCTACCTAGGGTGCATGACCATCCATCAGGAGGCAACCCATAACAGTTGGCTAACACCCTGGTACCTGTATACTGCTAGGTGAACCCAAGTGCATGTATACTGCTAGGTGAACCCAAGTACCTGTATACTGCTAGGTGAACCCAAGTGCATGTATGCTGCTAGGTGAACCCAGTACCTGTATACTGATAGGTGAACCCAAGTACCTGTATACTGATAGGTGAACCCAGTACCTGTATACTGGTAGGTGAACCTAAGTACCTGTATACTGCTAGGTGAACCCAAGTACCTGTATACTGATAGGTGAACCCAAGTACCTGTTACTGATAGGTGAACTGACTTTCCCGTTGTCGAACATTTCCGTGGGTCGTCTGAGTATTTTTCATGACCTAACATCTGTTTATCTTTAAGCCGGGTGCAGTGACCTCTGGAAGCGACTCAGGATAAACAGGTAAGCAACCTGACCTGACCTAGCCTAACTTAGCTTAACCTGACCTGATTTGACAGCTCAAGCTAACTTACCTCTTGCGTAATGTTCAAATTTTGAACCCGGAGGTTGTTACTCACCCAGGATAACCCAGTAAGTCAGTGAGCCGTCGGGGACTGTCTGTCTTATTTCCACCGTAGTCCTTTAATCAAGGGTAACAAGGGTAACAGGTGTAAGGTAACATGCCCAACGATTCATCCCTTCAGAGAAGCAATCCCGGTCCCTCAGTGTGTGAATTGAGGACGCTACCAACCGAGCCACAACACACACACACACACGCACACACATACACAGAGAATGCAGACTTGCAACGCGACTAGTCCCGGAGCTAAGGGACATGTCCTACGAGGAGAGGTTAAGGAAAATCGACCTGACGACACTGGAAGACAGGAGAGAGAGGGACAACATAACAACATATGAAATAATGAGAGGAATTGACAAGGTGGACAGAGACAGGATGTTAGAGACACAGCAACAAGGGGTCACAATTGGAAGTTGAAGACTCAGACGAGTTACAGAGCTGCTGGAAAGTATTTCTTCAGTCATAAAGTTGTCAGAAAGTGGAATAGTCTGGAGAGTGATGTAATGGAGGCAGGATCCATACACACCTTTAAGAAGAGGTACGACAAATCTCATGGAACAGGGACAGAGTGGACCTAGTAGCGACCAGTGAAGAGACAACCACAATTAGGTGAGTACATTTAGGCGAAGTACACACACACACACGCACACACATGCACACATGCACACATGCACACACACATACAGACACAAAACACACACACACACACACACACACACACACAGACCACACACACAGACACACACACACACACACACACACACACACACACACACACACACACACACACACACACACACACACACACACACACACACACACACACACACAACACGTAAGGGACACTACAAGAGAGAGAGGAGAGGATGAACCAGCAAGGCTAGACTTAGTATTCACCTTGAGTAGTGCAGATATCGAGGACATCACATATGAAAGACCCCTTGGGGCCAGTGACCATGTGGTTTTAAGCTTCGAATACACAGTAGAGCTACAAGCGGAGGGAGAAGCAGGAAGGCCAGGACGAATGAAGCCAAAATACAAGAAAGGGGACTACACAGGAATGAGGAACTTCCTGAACGGGGTTCAGTGGGACAGAGAACTGGCAGGGAAGCCGGTTAATGAGATGATGGAATATGTAGCAACAAAATGCAAGGAGGCTGAGGAGAGGTTTGTACCCAAGGGTAACAGGAATAATGAAAAAGCAAGGATGAGCCCATGGTTTACCCAAAGGTGCAGGGAGGCAAAACCAAGTGGTGCTAGGGAATGGAAGAAATATAGAAGCAAAGGATCCAGGAGAATAAGGAGAGCAGTCGTAGAGCCAGAAACGAATATGCACAGATAAGAAGGGAGGCCCAAAGACAATATGAAAATGACATAGCAGCGAAAGCCAAATCTGACCCGAAACTGTTGTACAGCCACATCAGGAGAAAAACAACCGTCAAGAACCAGGTAATCAGGCTAAGGAAGGAAGGAGGAGAGACAACAAGAAATGACCGTGAAGTATGTGAGGAACTCAACAGGAGATTCAAAGAAGTGTTCACAGAGGAGACAGAAGGGGCTCCAGAAAGACGGAGAGGTGGGGCACACCACCAGAGTAGTCAGTAAGTGGAATAGTTTGGGAAGTGATGTAGTGGAGGCAGGATCCATACATAGCTTTAAGCAGAGGTATGATAAAGCTCACGGTTCAGAGAGAGTGACCTAGTAGCGATCAGTGAAGAGGCGGGGCCAGGAGCTCGGACTCGACCCCCGCAACCTCAACTAGGTGAGTACACACACACACAGACACACACACACACACTCATATACAACAGGCCTAGTGTCGAATCGACATGTCCCTAGGACAAAATGGTAACTAACACACACACACACACACACACACAGACACAGACACAGGAGCCAGAAACGAGTATGCACAGATAAGGAGGGAGGCCCAGCGACAGTATAAAAACGACATAGCATCGAAAGTCAAATCTGACCCGAAACTGCTGTATAGCCACATTAGGAGGAAGACAACAGTCAAGGACCAGGTGATAAGGCTGAGGAAAGAAGGTGGAGAACTCACAAGAAACGATCAAGAGGTATGCGAGGAGCTCAACACGAGATTTAAGGAAGTATTTACAGTAGAGACAGGAAGGACTCTGGGGGAACAGACCAGATGGGGACACCAGCAAGGAATACACCAACAAGTGTTGGACGACATACATACAGATGAGGAGGAGGTGAAGAAACTGCTAAGGGACATCGATACCTCAAAGGCAATGGGACCGGACATCTCCCCGTGGGTCCTTAGAGAGGGAGCAGATATGTTGTGCGTGCCACTTACCACAATCTTCAACACATCCCTGGAAACTGGGCAACTACCTGAGGTATGGAAGACGGCAAATGTAGTTCCCATTTTTAAAAAAGGAGACAGAAAAGAGGCACTAAACTATAGACCTATGTCATTGACGTGTATAGTATGCAAAATTATGGAGAAGATTATCAGGAGGAGAGTGGTGGAGCACCTGGAACGGAACAGGAGTATAAATGCCAACCAGCACGGATTCACGAGAAGGCAAATCCTGTGTCACAAACCTTCTGGAGTTTTATGATAAAATAACAGAAGTAAGACAAGAGAGAGAGGGGTGGGTTGATTGCATCTTCTTGGACTGCAAGAAGGCCTTTGACACAGTTCCTCACAAGAGATTAGTGCAGAAGCTAGAGCATCAGGCGCATATAACAGGAAGGGCACTGCAATGGATCAGAGAATACCTGACAGGGAGGCAACAACGAGTCATGGTACGTAATGATGTATCACAGTGGGCACCTGTGACGAGCGGGGTCCCACAGGGGTCGGTCCTAGACCAGTGCTATTTTTGGTATATGTGAACGACATGACGGAAGGGTTAGACTCAGAAGTGTCCCGTTTGCAGATGATGTGAAGTTAATGAGGAGAATTAAATCTGATGAGGACCAGGCAGGACTTCAAAGAGACCTGGACAGACTGGACACCTGGTCCAGCAAATGGCTTCTCGAATTTAATCCTGCCAAATGCAAAGTCATGAAGATAGGGGAAGGGCACAGAAGACCACAGACAGAGTATAGGCTAGGTGGCCAAAGACTGCAAACCTCACTCAAGGAGAAAGATCTTGGGGTGAGTATAACACCGAGCATGTCTCCGGAAGCACACATCAATCAGATAACTGCTGCAGCATATGGGCGCCTGGCAAACCTGAGAACAGCATTCCGATACCTTAGTAAGGAATCATTCAAGACACTGTACACCGTGTATGTCAGGCCCATACTGGAGTATGCAGCACCTGTTTGGAACCCGCACTTGATAAAGCACGTCAAGAAACTAGAGAAAGTACAAAGGTTTGCGACAAGGTTATTTTTCCGAGTAAGGGGAATGTCCTAAAAAAAAAGTTTAAAGGGGAAATGGGCCTGACGACACGGGGGACGGGAGGGCAGGGAGACTGATAAGACTTTAAAAAATACTGTGTGGAATAGACAAGGTGGACAAAGACAGGATGTTCCAGGGGGGGACACAGAAAAAAGAGGCCACAATTGGAAGTTGAAGCCCAAAAATGGTCAGGGATATAGGAAAATATTTTTCAGTCTAGATTTTAAAAGGCTAGAATAGCCTAGAAAATACGTAGTGGAGGCGGGAACCATACACTTTTAAACGGGGTTTGATAAAGCCATGGAGCGGGGAAAAGGGGCCTAGTAGAACCGGGAAGAGGGGGGGGCCAGGAGTAGGACTCCCCCCGCAACCACAAATGGTGAGAAAAATAGGGGGAGTACACACACACACACACCCACACACACACACACACACCCAACACACACACACCACACAACCAATGATACGACTTACAAGTACTGCGGGAATAGACAAGGTGGACAGAGATAGGATTTTTCCGGGAAGGGGACACAGGGACGGGGGGGTCCCCAACGAAGTAAGACCAGACAGTCAAACGACGTTAGGAAGTATTCTTAGTCTAGAGTTTCAGCAAGGGGAAACACCTAGCAAGTGAAGAATGGAGGCAAGAACCATACATATTTTTAAGAAAGAGGGACAAAGCTCAGGAAGCAAAGGAGAGAGGACAGTACGATCAGGAAGAGGGGGGGCCCAGGACTGGTCTCGACCCCTGCAACCACAATTGGGGTGAGTACAATTGGTGATACACCCCACAACCACACACACAACACACACAACACCTCATGGAGGAGTCACAGGGTTTTTGGCTCGTGTTTTAGTGATAATTTCTGACTGTCCAAAGGAATAATGTGGGATATGGCTGTGCAAGCATAAGAGGGCATAAAATCATTTAAAACCCCCCGAAAAAAGGAAATATAAGTGATCAAAAAAAGAAAACAAAGGAAAAGTGGCTGAGGTTTTAGTGGGGGGCCATTGGAAGGGTGAACGGTTGGTCAAGCCAAATATGTTGCCTAATAACGCAGTGGGGTTTTTAAAGAATAAGTGCGACTAAAGACCAGGGAGTAAAGATATGTATAGATGTGTAAAAATACAGTGGTAGTAAAAAATTTAAAGAGCTAGAGACTTAGTGATACGGAAATTAGGGGGAAAAATTACCGAGAAGCATCAAACCAACTTCGGGGACAGGACAACCTCAACGTTACCCCACTCCCACCGCAAGTAATATTCACCTATTTTGGGTTGCATGGGGCAATAGTACCTGTCCTACGGAATTGGGGGTCCTCTCCTCGCTATCAGAATTAGAACAAGCAGCTTTTTACGGCATTTAAATAGAATTTTAAGGTGGGGGCCCATATAGGCGAACCCTAGTGTATTTATTTTTGAACGAAATTTTAAACGCATAAGCCGAGGGAACCAAGAGATCGGGTACTACAATACAAATGTAGTACATATGTGGGAATAAGGACTGTTTACAAAACATATGCCCCAACACTTGTGAGAAGCAGCTCTCTGTTTTAGTCTGAAAACACACAACACACAACACCAACACCACACAAAACCACAAAAACACCCCCAATATCCCCCAATTTCTCCCCCCTTCCTTTTTTCTCTCCCCTCTCTCTCCCCTCTCCTCCCCTTCCCCTTTTCCCCCCCCTTCTCTCTCTCTCTCTCTCTCTCTCCCCTCCTCTCTCCTTTTCTCTTCTCTCTCCTCCCCCCCCCCTTTTTTCCCCTTTCTTTCTCTCTCCCCCCCTTCCCCTTCTCCCCCTTTTCTCTCTTCCCCCTCTCTCTCTTTTTCCCTCTCCCCCTTCCCCTTTCCCTCTTTTCCTTTTTCTCTCTCTTTTCCTCTTTTTTTCTCTCCTCTCTTCCCCTTTTTTCTCCCTCTCTCTCTCTCCCCCTCTCTCTCTTCCCTTCTCTTCTTCCCCCCTCTCTCTCTCTCTCTCTCTCTCTTCCTTGCATTTCCCCCCCCTCTTTACCTTTTCCCTCTCTCTCACTTTTCCCCCCTTTTTTCCCTTCTTTTTCCCCTCCTTCTACCCTCCCCTTCTCTCTCTTTCTCCCTCTCTCTCACTGTCCCCCCCTTTTTTCTTTTTCTCTTTCTCTTTTTCTTCACTAAAAAAAAAATGGCGGGGACTGCAGGAATCGGGGATCAGATAAAAAGGGTGGGGTAGGGAGGAATGGAGGAGGACAGGGAAAAGGTAGACAAAAAAAGGAGAGAAAATTAGGAGAGTTTTCTAAAATAGGGAAAAAAAGCTCTCGGAAGGGAAAAAAAAGAGGTGGAGAAGGGACAAGAATTGGAGGCAAAATCGAAACTGCAGTAGCCGGGGGTAAAGGTCCAGAATTTGAGGAAAACCCGGCTGAACAAGTTTCAGGGTAGTGACCGGGAAAGACCACCATACAAGTGAGAGGCTGAACAGGAAGGAAGCGATATAAATTATGCAAGGTCATATCCCTGCAAAAAAGGGGCCAGGGAGGGGAAAAGGGAAGGCAGAGGGTGCAGAGGAAAGGGGGAAATAGGTCGAATGCTGAGCACAACCATGCTACCAAGACCCACGGAAAAAAATCAAGGGAGAAAATGACCAATAAGAGAGGAACCAAGTCACAGAGGGGAGGCTGGGGGAGGAAAGGGCAAAATCAGTGTTTTCCATGGGTTTCGGGGAGAGAGGAAAGGACACACACTGAAAGGGGCAGGAAAAAAAAAAAGGTTTGAGAAAATCATACAAAAAATGGGGGGAGAAACATGATAGATTGTAAATTTTCAGGAAGGGGGGGTACTTGAAGGGGAAAAACCGCCCGATAAGCTGATTCCAGGACAAAAACAGTGCGGAACAGGACCCCCAAGAGAAACCAGGGTTTGAAAAGCCGGAAGAGTACAAGAAGGTGTTCCTAGCAGAACAAACCAACAAGAGACAGCATGAGGGAGAGGACAAAAAAGCGAGAGACTAGGAAAGGAGACAAGGTGAACCACAGAGGTCAGTCAGAGCAAACAAGCAGCAAGGGCAAGCCCACCCCAACTATTTCAGAACCATACAACCTATCAAAACCCCCCAACACACAATCAACCCATACCCACATTTCCACCCAACCCCCAACAAGAACCCCAGTATGCTCCCAGGTCTCCCCCCCCACGGGCCCCCCAAACCACACTGTTGGAAAGGAAACTAAGGTAGGGTACAGAAATGCTGATGGAATAACAAAAAAGTGGGAGGAGGGGCACGAAGGAGTCAAAGAGGCATCCCCAGACATCATAGCACCCACAAAAACCCAAGCTTCAGGTATGATAACAGACCATTTTTCCCAGGGGATACCAATCCTGAGAAAAGACAGAAAACAGGGGGGTGGAGGGTGGGGATTGGTGATCAAACACCGATGGAATTTTGATGAGCGGAAAGGAGACAGCGGGGAAAAAAATGATTACATAGCGGGAACGCTTTACCTTTGGAGGGCCCAAAGGGGAAATTTCAGTGATGTATAACCCACCCCAGAACAGCAGAGGGCCAAGGAAAGTATGACGAGAGCAAAAAAGGATGGTTGACACACTGGCTACAGTGGCCAAAGAGCTCATCATGCAGGGCAAAGTCCTAATCATGGGCACTTTAAAACCCGGGCTATTCTCAGGTGCTAAAGTAAATAAGTTTTTACAACTTTCCATTATATTCCAAAATACCTTACCATTATTTTAAAATTTTTTAAAAATTTTAGGGGCTATTTTTTAGCTTAAAACATTTACTTTGTTTTTTATCTTTAACTAACTATAGATTCACTACAAATCTTATGATTACAAACATTGACCTATACCCCCCTTATTTAATGACTTTAAAAGATTCAAAAAATTACGAAAACTACATCAGAAAAAATCAAAGGGGACTTCTCAGTGCCAACAACAACATAACTTTTTTTAAATCAAATCAGCTTTAAGCAAGCATTCATGACCTCAAAGCATTACTAAATTCCTTACATCCAAAATGTCCCTCATTACCAACTGAAAAACCCGGCTAAAACCCGATAGTCAGATGTCTATGCCATTCCCGGTTACACAGCCAACACAAAATGTAGGCAGACCCCAACAAGGGGGGGACAGCCATATACTACTCAGACCAAATAAAGTATCACTAATACTTTCACAAGGGGTAACATGGGGGATATATAATAGCCAAATTCAAATCAAATACCTCAAAAACCTCTCAAAAATTTATAAACATTTCAGATTCCCCAGTCAAACATTCCAATTTAGTCAAACCTAGGAAGTATGATAATGATGCACGCATGAACAAAGACACTTACTACCTCAGGTCTTCAATATAAATCTCCTGCAAGACCAGGACCCACACGTTACTGAATTCACAAAAACAATGGTAACGTTTTTGTACCAACAGTAACAAAAAACCCACAAGAGTACAGAGACTGGTTTTTCCCCACTTGACCAACTGGACCCAAAAAACCCTTCCCCTTTTAAAATCAGGGATAATTACAGAAATACACAGACCACACCCTACTTTTTTCCCTAACAACCTTTGGAAATTTTCCCCAAAACTAAAAGTCACCTTCAGACTTCACAATAGGCACCATTAATAACTTTCCAAAAGCATAGAAACATTGATGGCACACTGACTAAAATCTATACAATATTGACGAAGTATTAAAAAATTTTCTAAAAAAACCCAATACCTCATAAAAAGCATGCCTAAAAAACTAAACAGATACAGCTAAAGACTGACATCCCGGTTAACACCCCGCATTCTCAAATCCATAAAAAAAAAACACCCTATGAAAAAAAAAGTACAGAATGGGTCACATAACAGAGCCAAAAAAACGTTACTCTCAATCCCAAACCCGCCCGAAAGAAGGCAAAAAAAATTTTTTTAGAGAACAGATTTTCCAACTTCGAGTGATATAAAAAAGACCTGGAAAACCCTATCAGAAATTCAGGGAAAAAAAAAGATATCACGAAATAGCGAAATAAAATTTGCAAATCAATAACCCCAACTCCCCCCAACAAAAAAGCAAACAGACTCAATGACTTTTTTTCCCTATGGGCAAACCTTTCCAAAAAAATCCAATCAATACCCCACCAAATGACTACCTCCTGGCAACTACCCGAACACACTGTTTCCCACTCCGACTAACCCATACGAATCTCCCTTTATCAACACGCTAAAAAACAAGGGAGAGATTTAAAAACCTTTTTTCCCCCCTTTATATACAAAAAAGTGTCACAATGCTATCACCAATTTGCAACACTCTTTTAAAAAATCCCTTTAATCCTCCACCCTTTCCCCCCAGTACTCAAAATAGCAAAGGGGCACCCCGTCCCAAAAGGGGGAGACCCAAAAAGAGTTGAATAACTATAGGCCAATATCCAACTTAAACCCTCTCTCAAAAATCTTCGAAAAATTAATTCATAAACGAATTATCCACCTTATCTCCCAAAAAACATACTCAACCCTGCCCAAATTTTGGGTTCAGGCCAAATAAAAATACAAGATGCTTTTTAACTGCTGAACAATATACACTGCAAAGAGAAAAAAAAAAAGTCCCCCTGGGGATCTTCTTGACTTACGTAAAGCTTTTGTACAGTTAACCCCGACTTGCTCCACGTAAAAAGTCACACTATGGTATAAAAGGGCACTCCCTCAACTACCTCAAGCTTTCCTCACAACAAAGCCAATATGTAGCAAATGGCAAACTCTTCTGCACAACCAATTACAGTTGGGGTCCCACAGGGGAAATGTCCTTTGGCCCCCCTTTCCTTTTTCCTATACATAAATTACCCACCAAACTTCGCAATTACTCAAACCCCAAAAATTTGAATGACACACTCGTCTTCTCCCACCCGAGCCCCGTCACGCAGCCAATACTGTAAATAAGAAATTTCAGAAAAAATCACCCGGATGAGGACAACAAACTTACACAAACATTGACAAAACCTATTTATTCAGTTTTGGGAACAGAGCTAAAGATGCCCCTTTTAAAATAATGATAAAAGGATCACCTATACAAAGCCTAACAGAGGGAAAAATTTTTAGGAACCACCTTTATAATAACTCAAATTTCATACACATAAAAAAATTTTTAAGAAAATTTCCAAGACTGTAGGGAACTATCGGGAAAATACGGTACTATCTCCACAGTCAGCCCTCCTGGCCCCATATCCCTCTTATTTACCCCATCTCACCTATGGGAATTTGTGCTGGGCTCAACAACAATAACCCTCTCAGACCACTAAATTTCCCAACAAAAGGGTGCAGTTGAATGATAACAAATTCTCACTATAGGGAGCACCCCCCCAATTTCAATACACAAACCTATTTACCATACAAAACATTATACTTATTACGGCCTATTACATACATAGAACACTTAACTCATATTAACCCCCCCCTCAAAAAATCTCCTTGCCAACCCAACAGAACACATGACCATAACACAAAGGGACAATCACTTTTGATGTTCCTCGTGTCCATCTCACACTTGCAAAAACTCAAAGCACATAAAAAGGGCCCCAAAATCTGGCCATTACCTGTAAATATAAAAGAAAAACTACCCGTTTATAAATTCAAGTCTCTTCTCAAAGTCACTTCTCACCCAAAACAAAAAATACTGAATAACTGAACCTATAAATTGTAATCTTAAATGTTTTCTCACAATTAATCAAATAAATGTTAAACCCAAAAAACCCCAAACAAAATTTTTTATTTTTTAAAACACTACCTAACGAATCTCCCCTTTACTGAATTACAAAATGCATACAACCTAGACCTGTCTTTGAATACTCACTTGTGCTTTTAAAATAATCTGTTTCTTAAAGTTTTATCACCGATGTCACATTGCTTTTTTCATCTTTAAATTTAAATTTTTAAACCAGCCCGTAAAAGTATGCATAGTATAATGGCTTGGCAAACGCTCTTTTCTGTTTTTTTGTACCCCTGTATGTGTGCACAAATTTTTAAATAAAAAAATAATAAATAAAAAGGGGATCGAAGGGAAAACTTGGGGCCCCAGGGGCCAAGATACATGGAGGGCTAAAATGATGGAGGGGGTACTGGAAAAATTCATGTACCAACAGTAAGGGGCACTACAAGAGAGAGAGGAGAGGATGAACCACCCAAAACTGGACTTAGTATCCCCCTTAGAGTCAGAATTTAAAAATTCACATATGAAAGACCCCCTTGGGGCCCCGATCATGTGGTTTTTTAGCTTCGAAACACAGTAGACCACAAGTGGAAGGGGGAACAGGAAAAGGGCCCGGCAAAAGAAACCAAACTACAGGGAAAAAGGGGGCTACACAGGGGTGAGGAACTTCCTGAACGGGGGGCAGTGGGACAGGAACTGGCGGGGAAGCCAGTTAATGAATGATGGAATATGTAGCAACAATGTGCAAGGAGGTGGGAGAGATTTGAACCCAAAAGGGAACGGGAAAATGAAAAAACCAGGGTGGCCCAGGTTCACCCCCAAAAACAGGGGGCAAAAACCCAAATGTGCAGCGAATGGGGAAAAAAATAGAAAAACAAAGGACCCAGGGAATAAGGAGAGCAGTCGTTAGATAAGACACATATGCAAAAATTATTATCTTTTTCGAAACGTTTGCCACACAGCAGGCTTCTTCGTCGATAAGAAAATTGATAGAAGCAGAAGATATTGAAGACGAGTAATCATCCCACCCTTAAAGTTTTGAGGTGGTCAGTCCCTCATCTGGAGAAAAGGCATTGTTCCTGGTAGAAACAAATGGAGAAGAAGTGCAGGGTGGGGCTCTATAAGCGCAAGAGGGAGACGTAGGTCACTAGGAGAGGGAAGAACTCAGATGTTGGGGGGGACAGGGCCCTCTCAAATCCCCCTCTCACTAGTAGGGTTGTCGAAGTTGATTGTAGTCTGTACCCAAAATACCCTTTTGTTGCAGGTCAACAAATTTAACATTAAAATGGTATAAAATCCGAAGGTTGTTAGGGAAGACACATATGCAACAGTTAGGTATCTTTTTTCGAACGTTTCCCCTACACAGCGGCTTCTTCAGTCGAGTACAGAAAATTGAAGAAGCAAAATACTTAAGAGATGTAAACATCCTCACCCTTAAAATTTTGGGTGGGCATCCCCCCAGTCGGAGAAGAGCATTGTTTTCCCTGGAGAAAAAAACTGAGAAAGTACAGGTGGAGCTCTTTTGCATATGTGTCTTACCCAACAACCCTTTGGTATTTTATACCATTTTAATGTTTCAAGGAACAGTCGTGAGCCAGAAACGAATATGCACAGATAAAAGGGGGGCCCAACGTCAAAGAAACGACATAGCACAAAACCCAAATTTGACCCAAGCTTTTATACGCCACATCAGGGGAAAACAACCCCTCAAGGACCAGGGGAAACAGGCAAGGAAGGAAGGAGGAAGACAACAAGAAATAACCGTGAAGTATGTGGGAAACCCAAAAAGAGTTCAAAAAAATGTTCACAGAGGGGAAAGAAGGGGTCCAAAAGACGGAGAGGTGGGGGACACCACCATGTTTGGACACAGTGACACAACCCGGGAAGAAGTGAAGAGGGGTTTTGAGTGAGTAGATACCTCAAAGGCATGGGGCCCGATAACATCTCCCCATGGGGATTGAAGAGGGAGCGAGGCGTATGTGTACCCCTAACAAAAAATTTAATACATCATCGAAACAGGGATTGCCTGAGGCTGGAAGAAGCAAATGAGTCCCAATCTTTAAAAAAAAAGACAGACAGAAAACATTTAAACTACGACCCGTGTCACTGACTGTTAGTATGCAAAATCAGGAGAAGATTACAGGAAGAGTTGGAACACCTAGAAAGGAAACCTCAAAAGCACCAACTGGTTTTCGGGCGGGAAAACCTTGTCACAAACCTACTGGAGTTCATGACTGGGACAGCAGTAAGACAGAGA
The DNA here is from genome assembly GCF_026875155.1 of Cherax quadricarinatus. Taxonomy (NCBI): domain Eukaryota; kingdom Metazoa; phylum Arthropoda; class Malacostraca; order Decapoda; family Parastacidae; genus Cherax; species Cherax quadricarinatus. Next base: position 3,806,104 of record NC_069410.1, on the reverse strand, counting down.
GAGAGGGGGGGTGGGAAAGCATACTTGGACGCAAGAAGGCGTTTTGACAAGTTCCCCACAAAGATTGGTGCAAAAAACTGGAGGGCCCCAACAGGATAACAGGGGAAAGGGCCCACAAAGGATCAGGAAAACTTGTCAGGAAGACAGCAGGAGTCAGACTGGGGAGGGTCAGAGTGGGCACCGGACCCGCGGGGGGCCCCAAAGGGGCATTCCTAGGGCCATGCTGTTTCTGGTATTTTGAACGACATGACGGGGAAAATAGACTCTGAGGTGTCCCCGTTTGCAGATGACGTGAAGTTGATGAGAAGAATTCACTCGATCGAAGACCAGGCAGAACTACAAAGGGATCTGGACAGGCTACAGACCTGGTCCAGCAATTGGCTCCTGGAGTTCAATCCCACCAAGTGCAAAGTCATGAAGATTGGGGAAGGCAAAGAAGACCGAAGACGGAAGTACTGTCTAGGGGGCCAGAGACTACAAACCTCACTCATGGAAAAAGATCTTGGGGTGAGTATAACACCAGGCACATCTCCTGAAGCGCACATCAATCAAATAACTGCTGCAGCATATGGGCGCCTAGCAAACCTCAGAACAGCATTCCGACATCTTAATAAGGAATCGTTCAGGACCCTGTACACCGTGTACGTTAGGCCCACATTGGAGTATGCGGCACCAGTTTGGAACCCACACCTAGCCAAGCACGTAGAGAAACTAGAGAAAGTGCAAAAGGTTTGCAACAAGACTAGTCCCAGAGCTAAGAGGTATGTCCTACGAGGAGAGGTTAAGGGAAATCAACCTGACGACACTGGAGGACAGGAGAGATAGGGGGGACATGATAACGACATACAAAATACTGAGAGGAATTGACAAGGTGGACAAAGACAGGACGTTCCAGAGATTGGAAAACAGTAACAAGGGGACACAGTTGGAAGTTGAAGACAGATGAATCAAAGGGATGTTAGGAAGTATTTCTTCAGCCACAGAGTAGTCAGTAAGTGGAATAGTTTGGTAGCGATGTAGTGGAGGCAGGATCCATACATAGCTTTAAGCAGAGGTATGATAACGCTCACGGTTCAGAGAGAGTGACCTAGTAGCGATCAGTGAAGAGGCGGGGCCAGGAGCTCGGACTCGACCCCCCGTAACCTAAACTAGGTGAGTATAGGGGAGTTAAAAAAACACACAAAAGAAAAAAAACAAAAACACACACAACACACACACACACACAAACCACACCCCAAAACCCCCAAAACACACACACACACACACACACACATATAAAAAAAGGCCTAGTGGAATTTGAATGTGCCAGGACAAAAAAGGTTTTAAATAAAAAAAAAAAAACACACACCACACACACACAAAACACAAAAACACAAAAACACAGGAGCCCAAAACGAAGCATTAAATCAGACCAGTGTCACTTAAAATTTTATAGTACGCAATTGTTTTTTGGATTTTTCAGGGAAGATGGTGGGCCCCCAGAAAGGAACGAGCTTAGCCCAAAGACAGCCAGCACGGTTTGGGGGCGGGAAATCCCGTATCACAAACCTACTGGGAGTTCTATGACAGGAGGCCCGGGAGTAAAACAAGAGGGGAGAGGGGGGGGTAGGGGTGCCCTTTTCTTGGGCTGTAAAAAAGGGTTTTACACGTTTCCCCACAAGAGGTTAGGGGCCAAAAATGGAGGACCCGGGAAAGGGTTAAAAAGGGAAAGGGCCCCACAATGGTAGGGGAAAAACTGTAGGAAGACAACCCGTGGAAATCATGGTGGCCCTGGCGAGGGGTTAGAAAAAGGGCACCTGTAACGAAGGGGGGGGTTTCCCAAAGGGTTTAGTCTTAGGACCGGTGCTTGGGTTTTTGGTATCTTTTGAACGACATGATGGGAAAAAATTGACTTTGGAAAATGTCCCCGTTTGCAGAAAGATTTTAAAGTTTATGAGAAAAAATTCGATCGGACGAGGCCAGGCAGAATTACAAAGGAATCTGGAAGGCACAGGCCCGGTCCGGGAAAAAATGGCGCCTGGAGTTCAGCCCAAACCCAAAAGCAAAGTCATGGAAGATCGGGGAAGGGCGAAAAAAGGGCCCAGACGGAAATACAGTCTTTGGAGGCCCAAAGAATTAAAAAAATCACTCAAAGAAAAAAGGGTCTTTTGGGGGAGTATGCACCGGGCCCCATCTCCCGGGGGCGCCCCCATCAACCAAATAATGCTGCACCTTTTGGGCATCTGGCAAACCTAAGAAAGCAATTTTCCCAAAATCTTAAAAAAAAAATCGTTGGAACCCCGTTTCACCGTGTTTCATTAGGCCCCCAATTTGGAAAATGCAGCACCAGTTTGGGAAACCCCCACCCAGCCAAACATTTTTAAGGAAAATAGAGAAAGTACAAATGTTTTCAACAAGACTAGTTCGGGAGCTAAGGGGTAAGTCCTACGAGGAGAGGTTTTAAAGGGGGATTGATCTGAGGGCACTGGAAGGCATTTACAGATAGGGGGGGACATGATAACGACATAAAAACACAAAATGAATTTGCCCGTGGAAAGAGACAGGATGTTCCAGGGGCTGGGGCACAGCAAAAAAGGGGTCACAGTTGGAAGTTGAGGGGGTCAGGTGAACCCAGGGGGTTTTAGGGGGATTTTTCAGTCCAGAGTTGTCCCGGATATGGGGAATTTGTCTGGGGAAAAAAATGTTGTAGAGGGAGGATTCTACATGCTTTAAGAAGAGGGATAAAAAGCTCATGGGGGAGGAAAAGTAACCTAGTAAGGCCCCGTGAAAAGGCCCGGGCCAGGGGGTGTAAATCAACCCCTTTCAACCCCAACTAGGTAAAAAGGTGAGTAAACACACACACACACACCACACACACACACACACACACACACACACACACACACACCACACACACACACACACACACACACACATACACACACACACAGAAAGACGGAGAGGTGGGGTACACCACCATGTGCTGGACACAGTACACACAACCGAGGAGTGAGTGAGCTAGATACCTCAAAGGCAATGGGGCCAGATAACATCTCCCCATGGGTATTGAGAGAGGGAGCAGAGGCGCTATATGTACCCCTAACAACAATATTCAATACATCTATCGAAACAGGGAGATTGCCTGAGGCATGGAAGACAGCAAATGTAGTCCCAATCTTTAAAAAGGGAGACAGACATGAAGCACTAAACTACAGACCAGTGTCACTGACATGTATAGTATGCAAAGTCATGGAGATTATCAGGAGAAGAGTGGTAGAACACCTAGAAAGGAATGATCTCATCAACAGCAGCCAACATGGTTTTAGGGACGGGAAATCCTGTGTCACAAACCTACTGGAGTTCTATGACATGGTGACAGCAGTAAGACAAGAGAGAGAGGGGTGGGTGGATTGCATTTTCTTGGACTGCAAGAAGGCGTTTGACACAGCTCCACACAAGAGATTAGTGCATAAACTGGAGAACCAAGCAGGGATAACAGGGAAGGCACCACACTGGATCAGGGAATACTTGTCAGGAAGACAGCAGCGAGTCATGGTACGTGGCGAGGTGTCAGAGAGGGCACCTGTGACCACGGGGTCCCACAGTGGGCAGTCCTAGGACCAGTGCTGTTTCTGGTATTTGTGAACGACATGACGGAAGGAATACACTCCGAGGTGTCCCTGTTTGCAGATGACGTGAAGTTGATGAGAAGAATTCATTCGATCGAAGACCAGGCAGAAATACAAAGGGATCTGGACAGGCTGCAGACCTGGTCCAGCAACTGGCTCCTGAGTTCAATCCCACCAAGTGCAAAGTCATGAGGATTGGAGAAGGGCAAAGAAGACCGCAGATGGAGTACAGTCTAGGGGGTCAGAGACTACAAACATCACTCAAGGAAAACGATCTTGGGGTGAGTATAACACCAGGCAGATCTCCTGAAGCGCACATCAACCAAATAACTGCTGCAGCATATGGGCGCCTGGCAAACCTCAGAACAGCATTCCGACAAACTTAATAAGGAATCGTTCAGGACCCTGTACACCGTGTACGTTAGGCCCATATTGGAGTAGCGGCACCAGTTTGGAACCCACACCTAGCCAAGCATATAAAGAAACTAGAGAAAGTGCAAAGGTTTGCAACAAGACTAGTCCCAGAGCTAAGAGGTGTGTCCTATGAGGAGAGGTTAAGGGAAATCAACCTGACGACACTGGAGGACAGGAGAGATAGGGGGGACATGATAACGACTTACAAAATACTGAGAGGAATTGACAAGGTGGACAAAGACAGGATGTTCCAGAGACTGGACATAGTAACAAGGGGACACAGTTGGAAGTTGAAGACACAGATGAATCAAAGGGATGTTAGGAAGTATTTCTTCAGCCACAGAGTAGTCAGGAAGTGGAATAGTTTGGGAAGCGATGTAGTGGAGTCAGGATCCATAATAGTTTAAAGCAGAGGCGAAAAAAAGCTCAGGGTTTTCGGGAGAGTACCTAGTAGCGCCCAGTGAAGGGGCGGGGCCAGGGCTTGGACCCCGGCCCCTGAAACCCTCAACTAGGGATACACACACCACACACACACACACGTAGTGTTTGATTGGTCAAAAAGCCCCAGGCCCCGGAATCTTAGGTTTTTTAGGGCGTTTTTTAGCAGCTAGAAGAAACCCAAATTTTTGGGACAACGTCGTGAAAAACCCCACAAGTGATAACCAAAGTATTAGCAAAAAAAATAAAAAAGGCGAGAGAAAAGCTTGAAATTATACAAAAAAAAATTTTCAAAGTGCCGTTCGTTGGGGCCTAGTTGCACTTGTTCCCACATTTTTACAAAAAAAAAAAGTCAAGCGAGTGACTAAAGAGAAAAGATAAAAAAAAACAAGAGAGGTTGGTAACGACAAACTGTGATGTGCACACAGCTGAAAAATAGCCAAAAAAGGGGATAATATAATATATAAAAAAATATATAAATATATATATATATATATATATATATATATATATATATAAATAATATATTAAATATATATATATTTTAATATATATATATATATATATATATTTTAAATTATATATATATTTTCATACAATAAAAAATTGTAAAGAAAGGGGTGGTGGCACAGTAGGCCTGAAAGTTGTGCTGCCATAACGGTTTGGGGTGTCATCACAAATAAAAGTGTACTTCCCAAAAGTAAAGGGGAAAATTAAAAAAGAGCAGATACAATGAAAGGTGGTAAATGAGGACTAAAAAGGGCAACAAAAAAAGAATAGCTGAAGAAGTCAGGGGGGAAGGGCGAGGTGCACGAGTCATCGTACAGCGGCATCATCAGGAGCACGCACGGGCATCGGGATGGACGTCCCCCTGAGGAGTAACGTACAAATCACCTTTTTGTGGTTGGCAGGAAGTTTTGAGTGGTAGAGCCGGCTCTACGGCCCCGGGGCTATCAAAAACCCGCCCGAGCGCACATACACACAACACCTGCAGTTAGGAAAAAAATTTTGTAGGAGCAAGGAAAAGGCAGGGGGATTAAGTGTGGCAATGAACTACAGCCCTACAACATTTTGAGAGAAAAGGGTTTAGGCCCAAAAAGACAGTAAAATCAGAAGCAATTTAAGGGACACTGTACTAAAAGGTTACATAACGGGGTTAAAGAATGACTTGTTAACACACACTATTTTTAAAATTAGAATTACCTCATTTTAATTTTTTCTTATTGTATTACGGATACACAGGGGTGAATGTATTTGGGGGACATAAACAATGACGTGTCACACACCACCGGACACACAACACTGGGGGACAGGTGAGTCCTCGACCCCTGAAACCACAAAGGTTTGGTAAACCAGTGCCCTTTGGGGAATTTGACCGCATCCCCCCCCCCCCCCCCACACACCTTTCCCCCCCCCACAACCTTTCCCCCCCCCGCTCTTGCCTTCACCCCCTACTCCCTCCTTCTTTCCATTCCCCCTCCCTCGCGTTTCTCTCTCCATAGCCTTTTTCCCTCCCCTTCCCCATCTTTCTCTCCCCCTCTCTCTCTCTCTTCTCCTCCTCTCTCTCCTCTCCCCACTCCCAAACCCTATCTCACCCTCCTCCTCCTATGGGCTTCTCTCTCATCTTCTTTTTTCTCTCTCTCATGCCTTTTCCCCACCCTCCTTTCCCCTCCTCTCTCTCTTCTCCCCCTCTCCCTTTTCCCTCTCTTTCCCCCTCTCTCTACCCTTTCTCTCCCCCCACATTTCTCTCTCTCTCCCCCTTTGGTCTTATCCCCACCCCCATACTCCTCCCCCTTCCCCCCCTCTTTCAAACCTTTTCTCTCTCCCTCTCCCCTTTTTCTACCCTTTCTCTCCCCCCCTCCACCCCTCCTCCCTCCTCTACCCTTTCTGTCTGGGGTTAAAAAAAACAAAAAAAAAAAAAAAAAAAATTGGTGGCCCTAAGCGGGAAAACCAGAGATCTGGAGACAACCGGGGAGGAAAGACTGGTTTTAAAGCTCCAAAAAAGGGGGGAAAGGGGGAAGGGAAGAAGTAGAGCTTGGTAAAAAAATGGGGCGGGTAGCTGAAGATGCAGGGAAATGGGAAGTACAGGTTTAGCACAGAAACGGGTACAGTGCTTAAAGAGAAACTGCAAAGCCTGAAACAGATTAGAGAGACAAATGGCAATTCAGATTGAAACAGGAAATTCAATGTAGGCCCCAGACAAGGGGCGGGTAAGCAACAACAAAACAGACTTACACGAAGGGCCCCCTTCGACCCATGTGGGGCCAGGGAAAAAAATAGGAGCACACTGATCAAATGACGGTCCCAAACAATGAAGTTTCAATTAGAGATTTAAAAGCCAACTCAGTGCAAGGGCATGGTCAGAAAAACAGTTCACTGAGAATAGAAGTTTCAGATATGACGGGGGAAGGCAAACAGTCAAGGAAGGAAGTAAAATGCCTCAGGGAATAGATGGATTTTCAGTGGGGGGAGGAAAGGGCGAGGTCATTTTTGTGTACGGGGTCCAGAAGCCAGGGGACAACTTTGAAGAAATAAAAAGAGGAGAAAAAAAATGATGAAGGCATCAGAAAAAAAAAGGTTAGGGGGTATGACCCAGGGACAAATTTTCAAGAATTGGGGGTTTGCGAGTGGAAGGGATACGCCTCAGGTAACTTTCAAAGGGAAAAATCTTCAAACCAGGATTCTGCAAGAGAAAGCAAGACTGAGGGACAAACAGGGGGCCAAGAGTATACCTCGACCGCGACAGAACACAAGAAGAAAGGAACATGAAAGAGAGGGTACAGAGACGCAAAGGGGGAACGAGGGGCAATGACAAAATGAGCAGCCCAACACGGAGGGAAAGGGCAAACACACCCCACAGAAACCCCACCAAAAGACTCCCAAACCCCGACATTCCCAAAAACAACTGAGCAACCTTACTAAACCCATCCTGTTCCCCTGCCACCAACCCCCATATCAAAAACCTCACCCCAACACTGTCCCTTAGGGGATTCTGACCCCACCCCCTCATCAAAACCCCCCAAAAACCCCAGCCCCTATAGGCCCCCACCAAAGGGTCTCGCTCCCCCAACCCCAATATTCTTTATGCCACAATGATAGAAAAGAAACTGAAAGTTTTTTACACAAACGCGATGGAATAATGAAAAACAGAGGATGGAAAAGAAAGAACAGTAAAAATCCCCCATCATAGCAGTCCAGAAACAAAACTCGCGAGACAATAACAGACACAATCTTCCCAACGGGATATCAGATCCTGAGGAAAAATAGAAGGAGAGAGGGGGGGGGAGGGGTTGCCTGCTCAAAAAAAACCCCAGGGGATTTGGGAAATGGAAGGCAGGCATGATTTGGGAAAGAACACATGTGGTACAATTCTCCGGAGAAATAAAGTGTCATTGGGGTGATGAAAACCCCCCCCCAGAACGCAGGGGGGTCAAAAAGAGAAATCGAAGAAAACAACAGGGTGATGGTGGACACACTGGCTGAGGGGCAAGAAGACTCCCGGCAAAGCAAAGTTTCTGGTAATGGGCGTTTCAACCACAGGGAGATCGCTGGGAAACCCCGGAGCCCATGGGTCCCGAAACAGGAGGCCAAGATGATGGGGTGTGGTACTTGAAAACCCCTGCATCAACATTAGGGACAAACCAAGAGAGGGGGGGAGGATAGCCAGCAAGACGGACTTTTGTTTACCCCGAGGGAGTTCAGACATTGAAGACATCACTTACGAGAGGCCCCCCCTTGGGGCTAGCGATCCTGGTTCTGAGTTTTGATTATATAGTGAGTTACAAGTGGAGAAGGTAACAGGAACTGAAGGGGACAGGCCCAAACTAAAAAAGGGGGACTACACAGGTTTGAGAAACTTCCTGCAGGAGGTTCAGTGGGAAGAGAAAAGGTAGGAAAAAACAGATGATGGAAATGTGGAACAAAGGCAAGGAGGCAGAGGAAAGTTTTTTTTCCCCGGGAAAAAGAAATAAAAGGAAACAAAAAAGATTCCTTGGTTACCCAAGGTGAGGGGGCAAAAACTAAGTGAACAGAGAATGGAAAAGGGGCAGGACATAGGGCCCAGGGAAAAAAAGGAGATATAGAAGACCCCAAACGAGTATGCACAGATAAGGAGGGAGGGGCCCAGCGACGTAAGAAAACGACATAGCATCAAAGCAAATCTGCCCAAACTCTGTAAGCCACATAGGAGGAAGACAACAGTCAAGGACCGGGATAAACTGAGGAAAGAAGGTGGAGAACTCAAAGAAAAGATCAAAAGGTATTTGGGGGCTCAACACGAGATTTAAGGAAGTATTACAGTAGAGACAGGAAGGACTCTGGGGGGACAGACGCAATGGGGACACCAGCAAGGAATACACCAACAATGTTGGATGACATACATAAGATGAGGAGGAGGTTGAAGAAATTGCAAAGGGGACATCGATACCTCAAAGGCAATGGACCGGACAACATCTCCCCGTGGGTCCTTAGAGAGGGAAAGCATATATGTTTTTGCGTGCCACTTACCCAATCTTCAACACGTCCCTGGAAACGGGGCAACTACCTAAAGGTATGGAAGACGGCAAATTTAGTTCCCATTTTTAAAAAGGAGACAGAAAAGAGGCACTAAACTATAGACCTGTGTCATTGACGTGTATAGAAATGCAAAATTATGGAGAAGATTATCAGGGAGAGTGGTGGACCCACCTGGAACTGAACAAGAGTATAAATGCCAACCAGACGGATTCCCCGGAAGGCAAATCCTGTGTCACAAACCTTCTGGAGTTTTATGATAAAATAACAGAAGTAAGACACGAGAGAGAGGGGTGGGTTGTTTTGCATCTTCTTGACTGCAAGAAGGCCTTTGACACAGTTCCTCACAAGAGATTAGTGCAGAAGCTAGGGGCATCAGGCGCATATAACAGGAAGGGCACTGCAATGGATCAGAGAATACCTGACAGGGAGGGCAACAACGAGTCATGGAGTAATGATGTATCACAGTGGGCACCTGTGACGAGCGGGGTCCCACGGGGTCGGTCCTAGGACCATTTCTATTTTGGTATATGTGAACGACATGAGGGAAGGGTTAGACTCAGAAGTGTCCCTGTTTGCAGATGATGTGAAGTTAATGAGGAGAATTAAAATCTGATGAGGACCAGGCAGGATTTCAAAGGGGACCTGGACAGACTGGACACGGTCCAGCAAAGGGCTTCTCGAATTTAATCCTGCCAAATGCAAAGTCATGAAGATGGGGGAAGGGCACAGAAGCCCACAGACAGAGTATAGGCTAGGTGGCCAAAGACTGCAAACCTCACTCAAGGAGAAAGATCTTGGGTGAGTATAACACCGAGCATGTCTCCGGAAGCACACATCAAATCAGATAACTGCTGCAGCATATGGGGACCTGGCAAACCTGAGAACAGCATTCCGATACCTTAGTAAGGAATCGTTCAAGACACTGTACACCGTGTATGTCAGGCCCATACTGGAGTATGCAGCACCTGTTTGGAACCCGCACTTGATAAAGCCCGTCAAAAAAACTAGAGAAAGTACAAAGGTTTGCCACAAGGTTAGTTTTCCCGAGCTAAGGGAATGTCCTATGAAGAAAGATTAAGAAAATCGGGCCCCCGACGACACTGGAGGACAGGAGGGTCAGGGGAGACATGATAACGACTAAAAAAATACTGCGTGGAATAGACAAGGTGGACAAAGACAGGATGTTCCAGGGAGGGGACACAGAAACAAGAGGGCACAATTGGAAGTTGAAGACACAAATGAGTCAGAGAGATATTAGGAAGTATTTCTTCAGTCATAGAGTTGTAAGGCAGTGGAATAGCCTAGAAAATGACGTAGTGGAGGCAGGAACCATACACAGTTTTAAGACGAGGTTTGATAAAGCTCATGGAGCGGGGAGAGAGAGGGCCCAGTAGCAACCGGTGAAGAGGCGGGGCCAGGAGCTAAGACTCGACCCCTGCAACCACAAATAGGTGAGTACAAATAGGTGAGTACACACACACACACACACACACACACACACACACACACACACACACACACACACACACACACACACACACACACACACACA
>NC_069410.1:3787183-3790077 GCF_026875155.1 Cherax quadricarinatus | reverse complement strand
GGGTCGTTGGCATGTTTGATCCTTGAAAGTGAGATCTCAGACATTACTACTCCCAGGTCCCTTACATTATTTTTCGCTCTATTGTATGGCCGGGAAAGTCAGTAGTATACTCTGTTCTAGTTATTTTTCCCTCCAGTTTTCCATAACGGAGTAGTTGGAATTTTGTCCTCATTAAACCCATCATATTGTTTTCCCGTTGCCCACTGGAAAAACTTAATTTATATCTTCTTGGAGGTTAACCGCGTCCGCAGCAGATGACAGGAGTGTCTGAGACCTAAGTCTCCCATGGGGGAGGCACAAGTACCTCCTCATTTGGGGACCAAGTGTCCCAGGCTAGCCACAAGCTAGGCCTCTTGGTCTGCCATCCCCGCCCTAAGGGGGCTAATGGGAATGACAGTCTTGTGAGCTGTAAGCTCTGGCTCAGGCACCTTCCCTACCCTAGAAGGGTTAGGCATGGTGTCGATCTTGTAGTTCTGTTAGTGGTCTAGCTATGTGGCTAGAGTACTGCGTACTCTGATGCAGAGTGTGCGGGTTTTCCAATCCTGTTGTGGACTGAGAGATGATGTTTGTAAATTCGCCCGTTTTTCGAATAGTTATATATATATATATATATTTAAATATAAAATATATATTATTATATAATATATATATATATATATATTTATATATATATATAAAAATTTAAATTGTCGAATAGGTAAGATTGGTCAATTAGAAAGAACTCATTTGAAATTATGTCCTTTCTAAAATTTTTCTTTTTACGTTTAAAGTTATTTTTTTTTTTCATTTATTTTATGTAAAAATTAATAATTTTGTACCAAAAGAACCCTAGAAAACTTACCTAACTTATTATAGCAAGCGCAATTTCATTTAGCCAAACCCCATTAAATATTTTTAGATAAGTTTACAGTAATTTAATAATAAAACAAACACAACGAAATTTTATTTTTTTCGTTAGGTTCAGAATGTTTTTTCTGAAATTATTGCATACACAAATTTCGCTTTCCCTATTCGGCAAGAAGAGCGTGCTATTTAACCCAAAAAACGCAAGTTTTACCTATTCGGCACGACCACACACGCACATATATTATGCAAATATCGCAAACCCAAACGATACAGGATGTAAACAACCACGGGAGGAACGTACTTGCTTGCACATCTTCCTCTTTTCTACAATTTTTCAAGTCCTGATGTGTGATTTAAACACGAAAGGCCCAGAGTATCTTCTACTCCCCCCCTGGTTGTTTTGCACAGACACACACACACACAACCACACACACATTATATAAAATATATATATATATATATATATTTATATATATATTATATATATATAAATATGCAAACAATCGCAGACGGGCGATCTTAAAATATGCAGACAAGTCACGGGTGTGGGGGAAATCTTTAAATCAAGTAATTTCAAAACTTCTCAGGGTGTCATCAGGAGCTGTGCAATGTTGCAAGGGAGCAACCAAAGCATTGAGAGAGGTCTCAGAGTAGCGTAGGTGTCACTGTTTCACGGTTACCCTTAGATTAAGGTCTAAGAGTAACCGTGTCCGGTGATACTTACGCTATTCTGAGACCTCTCTCCCTGCTTTGGTTGCTCCCTTGTAACATTGCACAGCTCCTGAATGACACACTGAGAAGTGTGAAAGTATTGAGCTAAAGATATTCCCCCCTGGATTGTCCTGCATATATATATATATATATATATATATATATATATATATTTATATATATATATATAAAATATATATATATATAAACACATCGGCCGTTTCCCACCAAGGTAGGGTGGCCCAAAAAAATAAAAACTTTCATCATTCACTCCACTGTTTTGCCAGAGGTGCGCTTACACTACAGTTATAAAACTGCAACATTAACACCCCTCCTTCAGAGTGCAGCCACTATACTTTCCACTTCCAGGACTCAGTCTGGTCTGCAGGTATTCCTGAATCCCTAATAGCAGGAGTGTAAGAAATAAGATAGATGAGCTAAGATTAATTGCAAGTGCAGGAAACATAGATATTATTGCTATAACAGAGACCTGGCTCAATCTGAAAGATAGAGAGATGCCCTCTGAATGTCACATACAAGGCTATAAATTATTCCACACTGACAGGGTCAACAGGAAAGGTGGTGGAGTAGCGATGTATGTCAGAGACAATTTAAATTGTTGTGTTAGACAAGATATTAAATTAGAAGCGTCAGCCACTGGATCTGTTTGGTTACAGCTTCTCGAGGGCGAGAAAAACTAATTTTGGGTGTGATTTACAGGGCCCCAAATCTTGATAGGGAGTGCAGTAAACTTCTATGGGACGAAATTCGTAAGGCATCTACATACGAAAATGTTGTGCTAATGGGAGATTTCAACTATAGACAGATTCACTGGAGCAATTTGACAGGAAATTTAGAGTCAGGTGACTTTCTTGATATGATCCAGGATTGTTTTTTTAAACAGTTTGTGACAGAGCCAACTAGGGGAAATAACCTCCTTGACTTGGTTCTTGCCAGTAGGGAAAACACTAATTAATAATCTTGAGGTTAATGATGAGCTTGGGGAAAGTGATCACAAATCACTCAGTTTTAATATATCATGGAATTCTCCCTAATAATGAGAATCAAGTCTCCGTCCCTGACTTTCGCTTGGTGATTTCATAGGACTGAAAAATTACTTAGGTGGGCTGAACTGGAATGACCTGACTAATGGTCAGGTAGGTGGTGATGGTTGCCGATATGATGCTTTCCAGGGCATAGTTCTAGCTGCTCAGTCAAATTATGTTCCAAATAGGGAAATCAGATCAAACAAAAATGATCCTAAATTGGATGAACAATAGATTAAAATATCTGATTGGCCAAAAGAGAGGCATATATAGGCAAATCAAAAGAGGAGA
>NC_069410.1:3767183-3782183 GCF_026875155.1 Cherax quadricarinatus | reverse complement strand
CGTATCCTGCTTTGTTTGCAATCGTATTATTACGATTTCTAAGACATGCTATTGGGAGTGTTATTAATCGTGTCTCGAGGCTTCTAATACATGTTTCTCAAGTTAATATTTTCTTAGCTTCACCATGACATTGTCTCTTGTTTATCTTCGGGTAAACTTTGCTTTAGCTCACACGAGGCGACAATCTGAGCGGGATGTACAGCAAGGACTGACCACTGGGGGGAAGGGCAAGATAACAGAGCAGGACTCACAGTGAAGAACATCGCCAAACATTAAACTAAGGCATCATCAGCTATGGAAGCTTCAAAGGTTTCCTTCCAGCAGAGCTAAAGTTACTATTACCCGCACTAGGTGAGTACAATAGGATAGCTGCTTGAAAGGTACGGAGGGAGAGACCTGGGCAGGGTTTACAGGGAAAGATGAATGGGAGGAGACCTGAACAACTACAATTCACTTCTAGTAAGCATAAATTAACGAGGAAAGATGAGGGAGCTTAAAAAGTCGTACAAGAGATACACTCTGGGAAAAAGTGAAGAGAACGAACAAGGAGAAACATCTGGCGGTTACTAAAAATCGTACAAAACACTTAAGTGAAAATTCATATCAGTCGTAAAATTTCAGCTACAAGTACAAAATTAGATAATCTAGGAACTGTTTTAAGGAGCTTTAATTGCAAATTACTTAGGCTATTACAAACAATTTATGTTAGGCCTATCTTAGAGTATGCGGCTCCAGCAGGAAACACACACATCTTAACAAGAATATAATTATAGACATGAGAGAAATTCTAGAGGTCTGCGTTGATACAGGAAATGAGGAGGTTTAGGGGAGACATAATCATAAAGTACAGAATACCTAGGGAACAAGACAGTGGCAAGGGATAGGTTCTTTTGAGAGGCTAGTAGAGGAGCCAGGGATGACAGATGACAGCTTAGATAAGGATGAGATACACGGGAGTTATGAAATGCTGTCTTATTTTTACGATATGATGGAGGCAAATATTATACATAGTTTCAAGGATAGGTATGATCTGATCTTAGAGGCTAGGAATCAGTAAAGCTAGTCGATAGTAGTTAAGAGGCAGAGTAAAGAGCTGTGACTGAATGTCTGCACACACATACACACAGCGATGAGGCGAGTGCCAGAAGCTGTGAATCGACCCCTAGAACCAAAATTAGGTGAGCACACACACACACACACACACACACACACACACACACACACACACACATACACACACTGCAGGAAACCTGTTCTTGGTGCTGTCAGAGGTAAGGAGTGGTGGTTGCACTCGAGGTGGCGGTGTGTCAGAACTTTAGCTAGTGTGGTGAGTGGTGTGAGAGTGGCTTCCCAGTGGCTGATGACTGACTTAAGTGGGATCAGCTAGTAGCAGTGGTGTGGTATGGAACTACCTTGAGGTGTAGGTTGAGCCTGTCGGGGGTTGTTGTTGTAGTGGTTGTTGTGGTTGTTGTTGTTGCAGAAGGATTCTAGTTAATAATGCTGCAGTTTTTTCGGAACAGCATCATTCACTTTCTAACGTCTTCACCTGTGTCATTTTCTTAAGAGTATAAAAAATTACAAAATTATTATACATGTTACGATATGTTATTTTTATTTGGCCTAAATTATTCTAAATTTATGTTCAGTTCTGCGCAGTTCCAGTTACTACATAACGTCTGGCAACGGGGCTGCACCAAGGTGTCCTAATTTGTTGGAAACGATACGCTCGTTATGTACGTTGTGAAGGGAGGTTTTGATGGTGAGTTGAAGTGTATTCTAATGTGCTTGTTAATCAGCTCATTATATAAAGAACAAAGAGGCACAATACCGTGCCTGGAACAATATCTTGACTGGAACAATACCTTGACTGGACCAATATCGTGACTGGAACAATACATTGACTGGAACAATACCTTGACTGGAACAATATCTTTACTGGAACAATATCTTTACTGGAACAATACCGTGACTGGAGCAATATCGTAACTGGAACAATACATTTCTACAGGACTGGAGTTTCTAACCCAATGTTATTTTAACAAGGAATGGCTTTCAGCAGGACTGGAGTTTCCAACAGACTAGATTTTGTCACCGAAGTGGCTAGTTTATGGTGCAGCCCATGTTGATCGTGTAGAGGGCAGCACAACAGCATATGGATACACGATAGGCCTAGGAACAAGGTCCCATAAGGGTTAACAGGAGTACATCTGGATGTATATCTACAATGGTCTTTACCGTTGCAGCAAATTTAGGACTTCTGATTAAAATGCCTGATCTCATTTTCATTATTGAAACACCCTGACATATCACACAGTGTGAAGACTTACTCAGCCCTGTAACAACTTCACACAGTATTATCAAGGCTGGCTCCTCCTCAGGAAAATTAATGAATAGAAAAAGAAATAACAATTCACAAAGATAAACACTTTATTATTTATTAATGCAAAGATAAAACATTGAAAAAATGAATGTGTATCCTATTTGACAGAAAAATAAAAAATGAAATAAAAATATGACATTTGAATTTTACGCTAATATGTACAGTTATACTGGGGTGTCTGGTTGAGGTTGACACCGTCTTGTAGAAATTGTAGCCGTTACTGATGATGTGGGGGGGGTCACAGGTGTTGAGTGACAACCCAACGACTAGTTCTTCACAGAGTCTATAGCCTTGAATAGTCAGTCCAGATGACAGGAACTCAGGTTCTTTACCACTACAAAGATGAGGGGTGGTGTCCTGTGCTCAACTACAATTAATCAGGAAGGTAGATCAAACAGTGACATCTCAAGACCTGATTCAGTCCGTCTCCTTCAACACTTCTCGTTGGTTGGCAGGTGACCCGATCGGTCATTCCAAGCTGGAAAGAGAGACAGGTTATCCACTGCTTAAGAAATCACTCTCCATGATAAGTGTAAGATACTTAAAAAAGGTGGTGATTATCTAAAAGTCTCATGGGGAGCTTAAAACTGAAAGGACTAAGTTTATTATTGGTCAAAAGTGAAGCTTTCAACCAATATCCACTAGAATAGGAGCAAAAGGCTTTTACTTACAAGTTGTGCTAGGAGCTGTGAGTCCCAGTGATTATTTTGTTTGGCCGAGCCCCCCACTCACCTTTCATAAACCTTTTGGGGGGGGAGAATGGGGAAGGGGGATAGCGGGGGCTAGACTGACCCTACCTTTAAAAAGCACCGGCATCAAACTACGTTACCATATACTCGTTCGTTCCTATCTGTTAACTTTTCCCTCACACACGGGTTATTTATTAACTGATACCTAATTCCTTTAATAGTAAAAAGGGAAAGCACAAATATTAAAAAAAGTATCATAAGGCTGACCAACAGGGTTAAAAACTTTTTTACACGAATTTTCATGTCCCTTAATCGATGAACTTTGCCAAAAAGCAAAAAAAATGACTTTTTTTTTAATATCTTTTTTAAAAATGTCGCCCCTAAATAAAAAAAAAAACGGTAACGAAAACAATAACTTGAATGCATTTGCAGTAATATTAATATCAAATAAAACAGTTTACAGCATCATTTTTATTAGTTTGACAAAATTTTACTATTTTTGCTTAGAATAAACCGAATTTTGCAGTTTTTTTTTTTTTTTCTGCAGCAGAACAGTTCCTGCAAAACTTTGAGTGAAAACGTTCACCACACTGATTACTTCTTGGGTATATTGAGTGGACGGCTCCTGCTTCCAAGTGATTTTAAACGATTTTCAAAAACTTTTTGTAAAGTTTCAATATTTCTGACAAATTTTTAGTCATTTTCATGGGCTTTGATCAGAAAACCCAATAATCTTCCGGTGAATGAAATAAATCTACATATTTTCTCCAAAATCCAGAGTAAAACTTTTTCCTAGTAACCATTCCCAGAACCCAGTGTACCAGTAGAGACCATCCAACCGTCTCTGCTGAATCATGACTGTATTCATGCTGCTGACCATAGCAGGTTTTCAAACCCCCCCTCCAAGGCATGTGGGTCATTTTAGTCTTACGAAGAGAAAGAGGCAGGACGGGGGTTGGCGCCTTCACCCCCTTTCCCGTTTATTAACTACACCAGCCTACGGAGTATTTTTACCCTACCACTTTTTCAAAACCCCAATGACAAATGGTGCAGTGGTGGGGGAGCGTGGATTTAAGGGTTTTCAAGACTTAAAAGACTTTTTGTGGGAGGGGCAGGTCAAGGTAACATGAATCCACTTACCTCACTCACCCCCACCCGGGTTACTCCACCGCAAGCCTTTTTGCAGCCGTTTTTCAAGTTTCCTGGCTTATTTCGTGGGGGCTAATTGCTTCAATCCCGGGGGGTTACCCGGTTTTTTGAAATTTAAACCCAGCAGAAACCCGGACTGGGGAAGTGAACCAGTCAGCCTGCCCAGCCTACCACCCCTTTTCCCCTGTCATCCACCTGCCCCTTCATGCTGTGTGCATCGTTACACATTTTCCCCAGTCAGCCTTCTCGTGGGTTAACCCGTCACCAACCAGCTTCTAACCAGCTAACAGAAAAGTAAGCCACGAAAGTTCCCAAAAAGTTTGTCTATATATCGTTTGTGCTTGGATGCTGGTAAAGTGGTTTTCATCATTCCGGGCATTGTGTTTTAGTTTAAGCCACCTTGTGCGTGTGAGAAGTGCGTGGCATTGGAGGCCAGGGCCACTTTTTCCATTTTTTTCCCCCAACACCCCACCACTACCACCAGCCACCCACCTCACCTACCGGGCGTTTCCCCCTTGAAACCGGGTCCTAATACGTTTGGCTCACAAAATTGGGTCAAGATTGTACTGAGCGCCAATGAAAAGCAGTTTTGTGATTTTCCCCCTAAAAGCGCTTTTCTTCACAGGGACGTGTGAGGTGGGAGGCGTAGAGGCGTATCCCCGCACAGGACCCCTTTCCCCTCACCACTATCACCCGTTACACTCCAGACTCCAGTGAAAAATTTTTTCTTTTTTAGAACTTTTCTTGCATGTGAATGTCGACACTCAGACCTTCACTATGCTGTCCTTCATCAGTCCCCACAGTTCCTTTCGACTGCAGACCCCCCGACACTGAGATACTATATTAACTCGTAATCCCTTGATGCTTTTCCTTTTTCAAGGGCCTGTACAGTCTTGAAGCGGTTTCTGCCCTGTGTAATGCCTATTGAAGGTCCCCCTCAGAGAAAGTCTTATCAAAATTCGAAAGAAGCTGTTCACGTTTTGACCCCTTGATAGCGTGACTTCAGGAATCTTACAAGTGGTCACAATAGGGAACTGATTCGTTCTTTCCTTGCACCAGTAAAAACAGCTGCCCCATATGTCGTTTCTTCGGGAATTTGTAAAGCTACCCCATGATAATGAATGTTGATGCTTTTGCTGTTCGATTAGACAAACTTTTATAATAAAATTTTATCAATGCGTCCCTCCTCATTTTTGTCCCTGCGGGGGAAAAACCTTTCACAGCCCCGTTGCTAAAATAGCAGTTTTTGGAGCAACAAAGAACAATGCCACCGCCCCGTGGTGCTTATGGGGCAATCCTCCAACTGTGCGAGGGGAACCCTTACACCCTTTAAATCATTACGTTCCTTGTCCCCCCAGGGTACTTTCCATGTATGTTTTTCACACATAGCCTCTTGCACCACCTTGTTTGCGCCCAGAACAAATCGTATTATCAACCATCGCAGAGATCACCAAGGACCAGTGTAAAAGGGGTCATTATAACCTTTCTAGTATTCAAAAGTCATTCGTAACCCATAGTCCGGCTTTTTATAACTGGGGTTTCCCCGGGGCCATATTGAAATTTAATTTGTCCTGATATTTACCCTAAGAGGCGTCGACTGATGATGATACCAGCAGATTTTCCCCTACGGTCTTATCATAGAATCATGGACATGACACATCTGAGTGCAATGCTTTTCAAACCTTCGTCCTGGGTTTTTCTGGGCCTTTCCAACCGCAAAACCCCGTAGGGGAAAACAGCTCGGGGTTCCAAACAAAACCAAACCAGGCTCATTTTTCCCAAAATTGGGGGTTTCGAGCCCCCAGTCAAATCAACCCCAGGGTGACAGTAGGGATAATGAGAAAACCATCCCCTTTTTCACAATTCCTTTGAAGCCTTACAGTCTCGAGAAGACAACCCTGTGATGTTTTGCTTCACTGTCTCTGACTAGTGATTTTGGGGATGAAGGGAAAAAATTTTTGCTGATGAAAACCCACCTTTTTGTTTGCACTATTTCCAATGCAACCATAGCCCTATAGTGCAAAGCATCGTTCAAATGCGCCCGTTTCATTTGTTCAGGGCTCTGGGCGCAAGTCAATTTTATCGGGTCTAGTTTGTTTGGGGTAAGCATTATGACAGTCCTTTCCGTAAACCCCCCTTTTCCTCCCTTAGTGGAGTATTGGTTCTCACCTGGGGTTCCGAGGTCGGACTTCCTAACTTTTTTTTTCCCAAGGTAAAGCCTTCACCCCCTTCCTTCCCGTGTCGACCACATTACTTTCCCTGGTGACCTTCTACTGGTTTCGCTTCCATGCGAGACTTCCTTTGGGTGCTCGACCCTTTATCGAGGCATCCCCAAAAATTGATGACTTGTCAAAACCAAATTTGGGGGTTACCAGCTGGATCCGAGATCTCCTACGCCGCAGAGTATGACATTCGAATTAAGTCCTTTAAAGGGCCAGTGCTTTTTCCATAGCGACCCAAGGGTCAGGCATGAGATCCTGCACCCCCTGTCTGTTTTTCCTGCAACTTCAACTTGCAAGATAGTGTCCAGTTACCTCAATTCCCGGGGACGCCCTGACTACCTTGAGTGCTGACCTACCCCCTGCAATGCCTAGTTCAAGTATAGTTTCTCCACGGGGGACGCCTTGTGGAAAACGATTACTTGCAACTAGTAATGCCTTCTTGTTGATTCACATGCCGCTGCGAAAGACTTTTCTGTCGCAGCTAGTGCCCTCACAGGTTCTGTTGTTGTTCCCCATGTTCCAGTGGTGATAACGTCCTATTGACATGATTCCGCAAAGAAAAGGTCTATTTGTTGAACCATCCTTCATGTTGTAAGAGATAGTAAATCCATTTTTTTCCTACCAACACTTTGGGCACGTGTTCGCTCAAGCAAATACCCAAACTTTTTGACCTTGTTCACACCTTACCCTGTTCAGGTAAGGATAGTTGCACCTGACCAGTGGGGCGGTGCTTTTCTGCTGGGGGGACCCCACCACTTTTAAAACACCCCCAAGGGAAAAACACCCCACACCCCTTCAACTTTTTTACTGGAACAAATCTGTTCCACCCGGTAGAAGAGGGGAAAGAATTAGCCCACTATTCCCGAATGGTCAGATTACTTGAACAAAGTCTTACATTGCTTCCAGAGAATTTATAACAAACTTATTGGATTATTCACCCCCTTAACCCGGAAAGACCTTATCCTATCCTAAAAAGGATTACTTGGGTCCCAGGATTGACTTTTAAAGTTAAATGCGAAAAAAAATTCCAACATTACCCCCCCCTCCCGTACTGGGTGTCTTTCCCCTAACTGGAGATAACAAACTTTCAAACCCCCATTTTTACGGGTTTTGGGGTCCCCTTTTACGGGAAAAACCGAGTAACAGCTTCTCACCCTGGATTTTTCCCCAAGGGTTTGGAAATCCCCCCTTCCAGCCAAAACCAGACAATTCTTTAATCTAGGTAATCACTTATGGGTTATTAGATTTAAGTTTCTCAATCTAAAACGTGGAAAAACACTTAAAAGACTTATGTAGTACATGGTAAGCTTGAAAAGAAAAAATTTAAAGATCAAAGTCAAAAGTCAGTTTTTCAGATCAAAATTAAGTTTTTTGGTCAGTAGTCCTCCTAGGGGGGTTCACTGACCAAAGTAAAGTACTGCAACTAAATTTTCCAACTCCCCAAAAAAGCTGATGCCCTAAGATCCTTTGTGGGCTTAGCAGGTTTTTTTTAGATCTTTTTTTGCCATTTTTCTTCCTAGTGCTCCTCTAACTGATTGCTTAAGAAAGATGCTCCTTTTGTTTTGGGCCTTTCCGTCAAGAAAGAGCATCCAAACTCAAAAGAAAAGCTAATCGCTCCAATTCTAAATTTCCAATTTTCTAAGCCCTTCTATCTGACAACTGATGCGTTCAATTGGCAAGGGGCGTACTAAAGAACCCCATGGCAATACAACGCAGTTGCATTTTTCTAGCTAGTCCCCTTTCAAAGGCTGAAATAAATTTTCGAACTGGCAGAGCTTTTGCAATGTATGGTCTTTAAAACCTTCCGAGACTATTTACTACTCTGTTCCTGTCTTTGACAGACCATGCTCCACTGATACCTTTATTCCCCGAAAAAAACAACCTACTGGAAGGGAGCCAGATGGAACCCCTTGACTATCCCGATTCAAACCCCCCTTTTAACACTTACCTGGGAAATCAATGTAGTCGCCCCATGCCCTTTTCGCGACATTTTTAGATAGTAACGCAACCCCCCATTTATCTGAGGATGTAAGAATGTAACGAAAAAGATCCCTTGGTCTGTGTGATTCATTCCTGCTCCATGAAGATCTTATTCTGCTGTGAAACCACCACACCCATCAGTGACTTTGCATGAAAAAAGAATTACTGTATCGAACAGCCTTTTGGGGACTCCTAGCAGAAAAGTATACCCGTTAAATTTCCCCGCACTAGGGAATGTAGCCTTTCAGCTATCCCCTGTACCAGGTGTTGCCAACCCCGGTATGGGTCGTTCAGTAAAAAACCAGATGAAATACTTTTGGCCCGTATGGCAACTTTTTTGAATTTTTTAAAAAAGTATTTCTGCATGCAACATAAAGGGAATGCTAAGGGCCTAAACCAATCCGTGTATCCAACTACTACGAACCGGGGAAAGAGTTCCTAGATTTTTAATAATTTTTAATGTTCCCCCCGGGCAACAAAATCTAGTGTTTTTGGGAGCCATTTCACCAGATATTTTTGAGTTAGTTCCTATTTCAGATAAGACTGCCCAACGAGCAAAGTATTTAAAGAACGATTATCTGAGGCATCCCCCCTAAGTCCTATAACAGATAATGGAGGGAATCGTAATGAGATTCTTGAAAATTTGTGCACCTTGTACAAGATCTCTAAAAACCCCCATTGTTCCCATCATCCTGCCAGCAATGGGTTTGGGGGGAACGAACCCCAAAAAGAAATATTGAGTCTTTAGAGCCACTATCAATCCCCAAAAGTGAAAATTGGGATGAAGTTTAAACCCGATGTGCATGTGCTATAAAATTTGCTTACAATTTTCTATAGGGGACACTCCCATTTGCATTTACGGTTAGATAAAAGTTTGCCCTATGGTGTTAATTCAATCCGAAACCAAATTACAACCCTGAGATTTCAACAACTCGTACCCGCTTAGTCAAATGTTTTTTAAAGAAACCCGGGAAACACTTTATAAATCAACACAGATTTACAAGAGCGCAAAACCTCGAGCAAAGCCCTCCAAAACAAAATAGGTTCGAGATTATGCGACAATTTTAAAAAACGTAAGCAATGCCAAAGCTTTAAAAAAGTTTTTTTGGTCCTTATCGAGTTTGAACACTACTGTAAAAAGTTAAAGGGTTTGGGAAAATTTGTACTGGGCAGTTAAGAATCGCATTTTGATCATATGAAGTTATATGTTGGGTAATGATGTTCCAACCCAGACTAATGTAAGACTCTGACAACCCCTGATCCTGACTCTCTTCCCTGAACCAGTCAACGTCAACCTGAATGTCTTTTTCCCCAACACCCCCCTTTTAAAACCCTTTCCTAAAAACCCTAGTTTCCCCAAAAGGTTTTTTTAAAAAACCCATTTCTTTTAACTACCCCCAATTGGGGGGGTTTAAATACCCAAAATGAATTTACATAACATTTATTCAAGAATTTTTTTTGGGCACCCCCTTCCGAATTTTGGGGAAATCTAATTTTAGCAAAATTTTTTGTTAAAGTAATAACCTTTAGAAAAAAAATACTGAAAAAACGATCATATCAAATTTTTTTTTTTTTTGTGTAAAACCCCCGTTTGAGTTTCATTGATGAGTTTTCCCCAATTCCCCTTTTGTTTTAAATTTCTTCGTAATTCCTTCCTAAACTAGTATTTTATAAAGTTCAAAATTTTTTTTTAACATTGTTAATCCCCCAACCCTTTGATTTATTTGAAAAGAGTTTGGGCCCTATTAACTCCCCTTGTAGATACCCGTTCCAGTAACCTTAATCCATTCCAAATATTCCAACCTTTGGGTATATGTTTTATGTGTGACCTGAATTTAAACACCCCCTAAAAAACCCGTTCAGTTTGTAAAAAAAAGGAGGGGCGGACCGGGTTGGGGCCTTTCCCACTTCCGTAATTTTACCCCCTTCCCCCAGTAATTTTTTCCCTAAACCCCTTTTTAAACCCCAAAAGACACAAAGTCTTCCGTCTTGTAGGTATAAGAGTATAAGAATGAATGCAAGAATAACTAGAATGACTCTTGAATTCCACCTCGCATTGTTGATGTTTAAAATTTTCTGAAAGTTAATCAGAGGTAAGTGACCTTTTTCTTCCAAGAATCTGAACACTCGTGATAGATGGTACAAAAGCTTCATATCATCTCTCCATACTGATTTATGGAGGATCTCTTCTGTTCCATTAACAAACTGTGCTTTTAGTTCCTCATAATTCTTCACTAGTTGGGATACAAATGGACACTGGATGTTTGGAGAACAGGTTTTGGCACCAAGATTTTCATCCATTGAAAACGGAGAATCCTGTCCAGAGCGTGATGCTGACAACTGATAAATTGTGGTTTGCTAATCCCCTTCTGTGAGAACATTCCTTGCAGTTTGACAACAGCTTCACTCTTTTTCCCTGTGTTAACATTTGTTGTATCAGCAATGATCGTCTTTATTGAATTCCATAAGTTGTATTCATCAATAACTTTTGCCATTCCTTCAGTCATCTTTCAAATGCAATACATCCAGTTTTACTTCAGTACTTTCATTTTTAAGTACTAATACCTGATACTCATTTTCTTCAATGCGCTTTCCATCGAAATGTAAAGACCATTCTTCCATTTGTAACTTCTCAATCATTTCCTCCTTCAATTTAGAAGCCAGTATAGAGAGTCGCCAATTAGTAATATTCTGAGTTGCTACTTACGAGTAGTAACGCAGATATATGGTGATTCACTTTTTATTTAGGGGTGACCTTGTTTGAAAACTGAGAGGAATTATGGACTTTTTCATTGTTTTTAAACAAAAGATCATTGATTTATGACACAGGAGATGTTTTATTTGAAAAAAAAGTGAAAAAATTATAACCACAATTTACATTTGCTGTATGACCCTTGTAGGTTTAGCTCTTCTTTTTTATAATAATAATAATAATAATAATAATAATAATAATAATAATAATAATAATAATAATAATAATAATAATAATAATAATAATAATAATAACAATACTTTACATTTAGTTTGATCATCATCTGTGTGTCTGCTAAACTGCCAGAGGTGCTTCCAACGAAGCCTAACTCTGGCCACTACAATACCAGTCAGACTGTTCACGTTAAAGTTGCTCCGAACACATGCTTGTCTATGTTCATGTTATCACCGTCATTGGCAGATCTACTCAGGCTTCTAACTGCATTCCTATGATATTCAGTTTCACTATTGATTTCTCTTCTAATATTGGTCCTAACGCTCACGGATATACTAAAATTTAACTGTATTTAACATTTTAATTCTGGGTAGGCTGACTACCTGGGGTCTACCTGGAGGTTATTCCGGGGATCAACGCCCCCGCGGCCCGGTCCACGACCAGGCCTCCCGGTGGATCAGGGCCTGATCAACCAGGCTGTTACTGCTGGCCGCACGCAATCCAACGTACGAACCACAGCCCAGCTGATCCGGCACTGACTTTAGGTATCTGTCCAGCTCTCTCTTGAAGGCAGCCAGGGGTTCATTGGTAATTCCCCTTGTGCTTGGTGGGAGGCTGTTGAACAGTCTTGGGCCCCGGACACTTATGGTGTTTTCCCTTAGTGTACGAATGGCGCCCCTACTTTTAATTGGGGGTATTTTGCATCGCCTGCCCAGTCTTTTACTTTCGTAGGGAGTGATTTCTGTGTGCAGTTTCGGAACCATTCCTTCCAGGATTTTCCAAGTGTAGATTATAATATATCTCTCCCTCCTGCATTCCAACGAGTACAAGTCAAGTGCTTCCAAGCGTTCCCAGTAGTTAAGGCGCTTGACAGAACTTATACGTGCAGTAAAGGATCTCTGTACACTCTCTAGATAAGATAAGATAAGATTTCGTTCAGATTTTTAACCCCGGAGGGTTAGCCACCCAGGATAACCCAAGAAAGTCAGTGCGTCATCGAGGAGTCTAACTTATTTCCATTGGGGTCCTCAATCTTGTCCCCCAGGATGCGATCCACACCAGTGGACTAATACCCAGGTACCTATTTGCTGCTAGGTGAACAGGACAACAGGTGTAAGGAAACGTGTCGAAATGTTTCCACCCGCCGGGAATCTAACCCGGGCCCACCGCGTGTGAAGCGGGAGCTTTAGCCACCAGGCCACCGGGCCTGCTTTGAACGGAGATGTTAATGTACAGCAGTATTCCAGCTTAGAGAGAACAAGTGATTTGAAAAGAATCATCATTGGCTTGACATCTCTCGTTTTGAACGTTCTCATTATAAGAACATAAGAACATAAGAACGAAGGAACACTGCAGAAGGCCTACTGGCCCATGCGAGGCAGGTCCAAGTCTCCTACCGGCTTAAGCCAATGCACCCAACCTAGTCAGGTCAGGTCACATTGACTTAAGGGAGGAACACGGCAACCGACCTGGTAGCACAAGCTATCAGGTCCAACTCACACCCACCCACATCCACTCATGTATTTATCCAACCTATTTTTAAAACTACACAACGTTCTGGCCTCTATAACTGTACTTGGGAGTTTGTTCACTCATCCACAACTCTATTACCAAACCAGTACTTTCCTATATCCTTCCTGGAAAATTGAATTTTTTTTCCAACTTAAAAACCTTGCGCGAGTCCTGTTTAGGCTAGATATTTTCAGCCCCTTTTTTAACCCCCTTTATTTATTCTGTTTTCCATTTATACACCCAATATACCCCCCCCCCCTTCTACGTCTTTTTAGAGATGCAGTTCCGGGCCCCTTTGTCTATCCTCATAGGGAGGTTTCGATAATGGGGGTCAACTTTGTCATCCTTTGACATTTTCCCCGAGATTTTATCCATTTGTAATACGGGGACCAAAACGTGCAGCTTTAAGTAAATGAGGCCTAACCCAAGGATGTATGAGTTAAGAACAACCTGGAACTCCTTTATTTATGCTTCTTGAAAGAACCAAGGGTTCATTGCTTTTTGCGAAAAACTTATGCATGTTTTCTTGGTTTCAATTTCTGCTAACCCGAACCGTAAATCTTTTTCGCAATCCGTAATATTAAGTCCATATTTTTTTTATATGTGGCAGGTTATTTTCCTGTCCCCAAAAATTTAGAACTTTGATTTTTCTATATTAAACTCATCGCCACTTCTCCGACCACTGCATCATTTTTCAAATTTCCCGGGGCCTAATTTCCTCTCAGAAGAATTCGACGGCCCATTTTGGTGTCTCGGAAACTGCCCTGTCGCTCTTTTTTGCCTCATTATATCGTTTTTTAGATTGTGAACAGAGGGGGCCCCAACACGACTCCTTGGAACACGCTCGTGACGCTTCCCACACCCCGATTTCTCCCATTTATGCAAACTTCCCGTGCCTATTTGTCAACCCTGCCTTATCCAGGAAAAAAATTTTCCTCCTATTCCATGTGCCTTTAATTTTCCCCAAAAGTCTCTGATGTGGGGACCCTGTCAAAAGCCTTTCGAGTCCATAACAAAAACAATTCATTACCAGACTACCTCCTCAAAATCCCTTTGTGAAAAAAATTAATAAAAACGTAAGGCAGGAAGCCCCTTTTTAAAACCCTGCTGGAGTTTGTTGATTAATTTAGCTTTTCAAGGTGGCTACGAACGCCTCGGCAATTTTGATTCCATAAATTTTCCCACTAGGAGGTTAGGCTTATTGGTCTATATTTTCGAAGCTAAGGACCTGTCACCTGTTTTGAAAATAAGGTACCCACATTTGCCATTTTCCACTTATCTGGCACCATGCCAGTTTGTAGTGATATGTTGAAAAGATTAGCCAAAGGTTTGCTAAGCTCCTCTTTACATTCCTTAGAACCCTTGCATACAGTTCATCGGGGCCTGGGGATTTGTTAGGTTTTAATTTGTCTATTTGCCTAAGGACCATGTCACTTGTGACCCTAATCGTGCGCAGTTTATTATCGTCCTGTTCTACATAATTATCATTTCCGGAATATCGCTGGTATCCTCCTGTGTAAAAACTGAGAGGAAGTATGTGTTAAAAATTCACACATTTCCTTATCACTGTCAGTGAGCTGACCCGAGAAACTTTTGAGTGGGCCTATCTTGTCCCTGATCTTACTTCTGTATACCTGAAAGAATCCTTTTGGGTTAGTCTTCGATTCTCTTGCAACCTTTAACCTCCCTAATCTCTTTTTGATTTTCTAAATTCCCTTTTTTATTTCTCTCTTTAACTGAAAATATCGATTTCTTAATTGCCCCTCTCCTCTTTTGGTTTGCCTATATATGCCTCTCTTTTGACCAATCAGATATTTTAATCTATTGTTTTATCCATTTAGGATCATTTTTGTTTGATCTGATTTTTCTATTTGGAACATTAATTTGACTGAGCAGCTTAGAACATGCCCTGGAAAGTTCATATCGGCAACCATCACCTCCTAATCATTTTCTTTGCTCTTGTGATCGTGACTTATCCACTTTATCATGAAGTATTTCAGCGTGTGATGGTATCCCTGACATTTAAAACACCTTCTTGATTTTTGGATCTACAGAAAACTTGGGTCCTCCGTAAAATGTTTATTCCAATGGATCAAGCCCCTCAGTGATAAATAGAATTAGTAAAAATTTTTTTTTGCAAAG
>NC_069410.1:3744040-3766683 GCF_026875155.1 Cherax quadricarinatus | reverse complement strand
GGACCGGGAGCAGCGTTACACATCCCGGGCACAACACAATCACCGCAGCGACTCGAGACAACATCACGATGAATCTTGCTGTTCCGCTCCTGGATCTGTGCAGGAGAGAGCGGAAGTTAATCAAATGCTGAGGGGGATAAGAAGGAGAACTGAAGGATGAAAGGGAGGAGTGAGGAAAGATCACATAACCATTTTAATAATCCTCTTCCGCTCTTTGAATTATAAGCTACATGCTACCAGACCTTTGATCACAGAAATAACATCACTATCAATCTACTCGTCACTTTAACATGTAAAAAACACTCTTCGCAATTTTATAAAATCATTGTTACCACTATAATCTTATACTGTCTATAATTTAATTCATCTCTCCTATCATTACTTGCTTTCAACTTTTACTTCATATTTCTTCCTGCCTATTTAGTCTCTGAAGATTCCATTTTATTTTGTTTATGTCTGTCACCTTCCTTCCTTTTATTTTGTTTTCCTGCATTCCCTTTAAATTTCTTTATGCAACGCACCCTTCCAAACTCCTCCTATTCTTTTGTAACCTCTTTACTGAATCTCCTAATCGCACTGTATCATCTGAAAACAGGAACTTGCACAGCTTATCCTATTGAAGATTGTTTATTTTAAAGATCTCTTCTATCCCTAACACCATCATTTACTTATCTAACAATTGTAGTTATGAATATATTAAACAACCACAGTGATATCCCATCTTTATTTCAAAGGCTCTTTTTTTTACGGGAAAATAATCTTCTTCTTCCCCGTGTACCTAGACGTTGACTTCACTCTCCAATTATCCTTACATCTTTCAATAATTTACTACTTAATCAATAGTTTACATCAACAAATATTTAATAAATGGCTTGACAAAGCTCCTGGAGAGCGAAACGTTACCACAATAAAAATGTCACATCAGTTGCACTTGTGTCCTTTTACTTTACAACAAATATTTAATACAACTCCATTTTTTCTTTGTATAATGACTGTAGTAATGAGTATCAATTATATTTTATATTTGGCAAACACTGTCAATCATACTTTCAATCTTTCCAACCTGTCAATAACTTTTTTATCAATTTTTCCAATCTGTCAATTTTCGTCATATCTTTTCACTGTCAAAAACAGTTCTGTATTTCCAATCGCCGTCAATATTACTTTCTTTCAAATCAACCTGACGCTCACTATTTTGCCTTAGATATTACCTAGTATATTCAGTAGACTTTTTACCCTGTAATTCTTTCGTTCTCTCTTATCTCCCTTAACTCTATACCAGCATTCACTCCATGGATACCTTTCCTTCCGTCAAACACACACACACATGCACCAAACATTACAACGCGAACTTTATTAAATCCCATCCATTTTGTTACCACTTGCAGCCTACTCACGAAATAATAATGACAGGAATTATGTTGAATTAGGATAGCAAACGGAATTCTTTGCCATATTAACGGCGTTAAAGTTAATTTATGAAACTGAACCTGACTCTGTGATTATTAATGATTCTGTGTCATCACTGAAGGCTCTTGACTCAAAAATTGACTAACATGTTCACTGGAGAAGCCAGGTATAGATACTAAAAATTCCAGGGAAAAAATAATTAATGTACAATTGTTATGGATTCCAACTCACATTGGAATGCTCCTTCATAATAAAGTTGAAAGACTAGACAGAAAAGTATCCTAAAGGCGAATGTAGAATAAAACCTTATTGGAAAAAATTTTAGGAGAGAAGTAAATAAAAAAAATGAATTTTATAGGAAGATTTAGAAGCCTAACAGATCTTTCATTACATGAAAACAAAAAACGTGGGTAAGTACTTTTGGGGGAAAAACTTTCAATGCAATTGACTTTTTTGTAGGCTTAGGTTTGGTTACAAGTTTGTCGGGGCATTTGGCAGACACACGGAAAAAGGGACTAAACCAAATGCAAACTATGGGCCAGCCCTCTGGTCACTGTTGGGGAAAAAAATTACTGTATATATTTTCCAGAAATAAGTAGTTATATGTAAAAGATGGGGCCCTACTGTTTTAATAAAAATTTTTGTCATAGAAAAAGGGAAAACCCGCTCTGCGCAGGAGGACAGTCGCCATTTTGTTTGAATTGAATAAAACAGTTTGAATAATGGGAAAAAATTTTTGTCTCTAGGGTTAAAAATTTGGGTGACACCCCCAAATAGGGGGCAAATTGTTTGGTTGCATTCCCGCTAATTTGAGAATCAGGTGACAAGACAGGCAAATCCAGAAACCTCAGATAAATGTCTAAAATTTTGTTTTTTTTAAATTTCGCCAGAAATTCTTCTAAAAGTAGGCAAAAGGGGGGGTCCTTACATGACACATTAATGCCGGGCAAATTGGTGAGTGATATGATTAAAAATAAAATTCTCCCTTTTGAAAGGGGGGTGTTTAAAAATTTTGCAGTTTAAAACTGTGTGAAAACACCCTTTTTGGCAAACAGTGTGGAGTGAATGATGGTGAAAAATTTTTTTTTTTTCGGGGCCACCCTCCCGGTGGGGAACGGCCATGTATAAAAAATAAAAATATTCCCTTCTGTTGTTAAAAAATTTTAATATTTATATATTAAATGTAAACCTTGGTAATAATACCGACAAGTTTTTAGAAAGACACGTAAGCAAACACAAAAAACATTTTTTTAAGAAAACTTTTCGGTCCTGGGACCTTGATCATTTCTAACAACAGAGGAGAAAGACTTTATATATAAGGCGGAGAGGAATGTACGACGTGACCTGGAATTCATAAGAACATAAAATGGGGAACACTGTAAAAGGGCCTACGGGCCCATGCGAGGCATCCTTATCAAAAAAACCCTTTAACCTAGATAGGCGGGTGACGATGAAACAGTGACTCCTGTTTTGTTGGGTTGGTGCTGCTTAAGTAAGTATCCCAAATTTTTTTTAAAATTTTGTAGTTCCAGGTTTGCGTTCTATAGGCGGTGACGGCGATTGTAGGGTTCTGGGACCCGTCGGCGTCTGAGGGTTTGGGTTTGGGGAGAACGAGTTGCCCGTTCTCACCGAACCAACCCCCAGCGCCGACGGTGCCCCAGAAGGCCCACAAAGCCGTCCCGACACTAAGAACGCAACATGGAAACACAAAAATTTTTAAAAAAATTGGATACATGATCTTAAGCAGCACCAACCCCCAAAAACAAGGATACATGATTTCATCGTTACCCGTCCCACAAGGGAAGGGTTTTTTTGATAAAGGGCCTGCCTCGCATGGGCCCGTAGGCCTTCTACATGTTCCCCATTCTTAGTTTTTATGCATTCCTCAGGGCAGTGCTCACAAACTCACTCTCCGCCTATAAATAAGTTTTCTACCTCTTTTAAAGGACAAGGCCCCCGGACCCAAATGTTTTCTAATAAATTGTTATAGTTTTGCTTTCGTGTCTTTTTAAACCACATAAATATATACATATATAAATATATATAAAATTTTAAAAAAAATTTTTAATATATATTTGTATATATATTTATTATTTATAAAAAAATTTTATATATATATATAAATTTTAATTAATATATAATTAATATATTAATATTATAATTATATAAATATATATATATATATATTTATATAAAATATAAATTTATTATTTTTAAAATACAGTCCCAAATTATTATTTACCCCATTCCCGGTGATGTAATTTCATTTATGATTAATAGGTCCAGAGCAACTTGTGGATATGACAGTGGTAGGTATCAAAGGGGGACATTTTTTGCGACCTAGGTGTCCCAAATTCCTACTTGTCTAACTGATAAATAATAATTATCTATGCTCATTTACTGTTATGTACATAATGATACATTCAGCTAAATGTAATTTTCCAAATTTAATTTGCCTGTTGGTCCTTCTTGAACCGGAGGTAATTAGTGAAGTCATTAATTAGTTAATTACTTAATAATTATATGTGAAATGACAGAAGGAGGTGGATGTTAAGTTCACAAATTTACTTAATGTGGATTATAATTATTACAATATTAATTTGGATAAGCTAAGCTCAAGGGTGGCTAAAGATTATATTAATGTGTATAAGTGTATGTGTAATTGATAAGCCAAGTGTAGCTAATCATATTAATGTGTATATTAATTTTGCAAAGCCAAAGTGGCTAGGATTTATATTAATGTATTTGTATAATATTAATTTGATAAGATAATTCTGGCCAAGATTTATATCAGTGTATGTGTAATTGATAAGCCAAGTGTAACTAATATTAATGTGTATAATATTAATTTTGCTATGCCAAATTCTGGCAAAGGATTTATTAATTTGTATAATATTAATTTTGATAAGCCAAGGCTGGCTAAAGGTTTGTATTAATGTACATTTAAAATTTATATAAATTTCTTACATGTAATTGCTAAGCTCAGGTAGCTAGGATTTATTCAAAGGTAAGTTGTACTATTTACCTTTATAAAGTGCATAATTTAGTACATAATCAGCGTTATTAAGTTAAATTTAATACATTGCATCATGGCTGAAAATGAGGAAATTAATATAAAAGACAAACATATGGAATATAGAGTAAAGAAAGCATCAGTACAGGCTAGAAAAGTTCATGTAACCAAGACATATAATAAGTGCTTGGAATTAATGAATCAAGAAACTGTGAATACTGATGATTTAACATTATATTTAGAAGCTTTAGATATGATACATACAAATTATATTACAACAAATATGAAGGAGATTTGTTAGTAAACTGTGTAGATGAGACTGAAGCAGATCTCATGATTAATCAGTATTATGAATTAGAGGAAAAGATTCTTTCTTGTAAAAGTCAGGCCTTGAATAAATTAAAATGTGTAAACCAGGCAGTTGGTCAGTCTGCTCCAACAAATAATATGTCTTTGCCAAAACTCCCAGAACTATGTTTACCTAGGTAGTATTTAATCCTGGTGAAAATTGGGAGGAATTTTGGTAAATTTTTAAAGAAGCTGTGCATGACAGGAGTGACCTAGCCTGTGTAACTAAGTTATTTTACCTCAAAGGACAGGTAAGAGGAGATGCTTACATACTCATACAAGCCTTTCCCAATGTAGATGACTCTTACAAGGAAGCAGTTGACTTGTTGAAGGTCACTTATGGTAATATAGAACAAAGTAGGTTGAATATAGTGAATATCATTGTTAATTTAAAATCTCCAGATCACACTTACAAAGGTTTACAGCAGTTTAGAGTTAAACTGGAGAGCACTCTCAAAACTTTAAGTAATAAATATAATCTGAAGGAATCAGACTGGTTATTGAGTGCCATGGTACAGAATAAATTAAGCTGTAAAACACTTGAATTGCTCTCAAACAAATATCACAAGGGTTATTTTGGTCTGGAGGAAATAAGACTAGGTCTACAAGAATTAATTGTGCAGTTGCAGACCATCCAACTAACTCATTTTAAAGATGCAACACATAATAACTCTGAGGTATCTGTCAAGTTTCACAATGGGAAAAATTATCCCAATGGTAATAATCAAATTTCCTTTCCTAAAAAGAGTTGCATAGATGTATATCAATTAGCAGGAATCAGAAATAATGATTCTCCACAAGGTAAGAAGAATAAGTACCCTCCTAAGAGTAGCCCAGTTAATAAGAAACCAGTCAAAGAGAAGAGAGATTGTCTCTTCTGCAAGGGTACTCATTTTTCTAAGAATTGCATTGCATACAATTCATGGAATGATAAAGTTGAAAGATTGGAGGAACTTGACAGATGTATCAGGTGTTTAGGTAATCACAATGTAAAGGATTGTCATGCCAAATTAAACAACTGTTATCAATGTCACAAAGGAAGACACCATATAGTCATGTGTAAGGGTCTATATGATAATGTTGATAATAATGATAATGTTGACAATCCTGACACAATAGTAGCTAATGTAAAAATTGCTGCTAATGTTAATAATGATGGTTTTGCTGAAGTAGCCTTACCTGTGTTTCAGGTAAAATTTGATGATAAAAGGCATAAATCAAAAAATGTAACTGCATTATTAAACCAGGGATCCCAACGTACTTTCATTAAACGTAAATGTCTTGATGGTATGAAAGTACAGATGGGAGATCCTACAACTCTAAAATTATCTGGTTTTCTCTCAGATAAAAGAGCTCAATTGTATGACACTGTTTATGTAACTGTCAGTTTGGGCAATGATAAAAAACGTGTTAATGCAGTAATTGTAGATAGACTTCCAGAGAAAATGACTACAGTAGGGCTTAGTAAAGCTACAGAAAGACTCTGTAGGCCCAATAAATATTTTGACAGGAAGTGACTATTATGCCTCCTTTGTAAAGGGTATGGTAAAGAAATGTGGTGTCACCCTTTTGAAGACTGCAGGAGGCCATGTAATGTATGGTAGGATTCCTCGTAATAATAATTCATGACTAGAGGAAACTACAAATACCATAGCTGTGTGTCTTACTCATGAAATCGTACCCCAGTATAATTCTTCCATAGAGGATGGTGTTGAGCCAGTGCATAAATTGTGGGAATTAGACAGCATTGGAATAAATGTAAATGAAGAAAGTCCAGACGATTCTTTTACTCAGGAGCAGTACCTGAAAGATGTAAAATTTGAATCTGGACAATACTGGGTACGACTTCCGTGGAGACTGAACCATCCAGAATTGCCCACTAATTACAGAATGACATATGGACAATTAAAGGCTCAGCTCCACGAACTGAGTAAGACACCAGAATTGTTAACTACCTATAATGATATAATTGCTGAACAATTAATTAATAAATTTATAGAAGAGGTACCTCCTGAGCAAGCCAAAATTTATGGTCACTATTTGCCCCATCACAGAGTGAAGAAGAATTCTAAGACCACTCCTTTGAGGATTGTGTTCAATTGTAGTGCCAGGAGTAACAAAAATGTACCTAGTTTAAATGACTGTTTGATGACAGGTCCATCGTTGACGGAAAAATTAGGAGATATCTTATTAAATTTCAGAGTGAAGCATTATGCCTTTACGGCTGACATAAGTAAAGCTTTCCTAAGAGTGGGTTTACAAGAGGCTGACCGGGATTGTACCCGCTTCTTATGGCCTGAGAATCCTAGTGACCCACTTAGCCCTCTGAAAACCTTTCGCTTTAGGAGCGTATTATTTGGTGCTACATCCAGTCCGTTCTTACTTTAAGTGACGATAAATGCACACCTTAAACGTACGGGAAGTCCACTGAGTAAAGTAATGAGCAAACAATTTTATGTGGACAATTTCCTGGGTGTGACGTCAAATGAAGAGGAGCTGTTAATTACTTATGTAGATGCTAATAAAATAATGCAAAGTGCAAATATGCCTCTGAGGGAATGGAATAGTAATTTGTCCAAATTAAAGGACAAAATAAGTAAAGATTACCCTGGAGATGAAGTGCCAAAATGTAGTAATGTATTGGGTTTAACTTGGGATACTGAGATTTGTTAATGTTAAAACCTAATAATTACAGTATGACCAGTAAATTAACTAAGAGAGTTTTGCTTGCTGAAGTTTCCAAATGTTTTGATCCACTAGGCTTAGTGTCACCACTTACTATAAGAGGGAAATTATTAATTCAGGAAGCATGGAAACTTAAATGTGCTTGGGATGAAATTCTACCTGAGGAATTCATTAACAGGTGGGATGAATTAATTGGTGATAATGAAAAAAAATCCAATGTTGGAGTTCCCACGCCAGGTGGCCAATCCAAATGGGAAAAATGTACTCCACATTTTTTGTGATGCTTCAAAATTGGTGTATGGAGCAGTTACTTACCTTCAATGTAATAGTGTTATTTCTCTTGTTATGTCTAAGGCTAAAGTGTCTCCAATTAAATCACGTACCTTACCTCAGTTGGAATTAACAGCCATTTATGTAGGTGTCAAATTAGCTAATTATATAAGAAATAAGTTGCAGGAGATAAATATTAGTGACACTGTAATTTGGTCTGATAATCAGGTATCCTTACAATGGATTCGTAATGGAAACAGTAAAATTGTGTACGTACAAAACAGAGTCACTGAAATTAATCAGATGCAAGAGAAGTTTAATAGTTTGGGTCAGCATATGTTAACATTTAATCATATACCTGGTGAGGAGAATCCAGCTGATTTCTTGTCTCGAGGTTTACCTTATGCTAAATTTGTAAATGCTGTATCATGGTTTAAAAGACCGAGCTGGTTGGTAAATAAATCTAATTGGCCTGTACAAAAGGTGTATATTGCTCCTGTTGAAATTACTGTGACCACCGCTCCAATAGTTTGTCCTTCCTTAGCCATTGATATGAATAGGTATTCTTCTTTACCCAAACTAATCAATGTAACTAAGTTGGTGTTTAAATTTCTAAACAAGATGAATATATCATATAAGTTTTCACATCCTCTTGAATATTGGACAGAGAGGGTACAAGAAGAAATCTATGGAAATGAGATTAAATTGATGATGGAAAGAAAAATTGTGAAAGGTTCCATAATAGAGAAATTGGGGCTGTATTTAGAGAACAATGTAATTAGGTGCAGAGGTAGGTTACAAAATGCTGAATTGGGTGATTATGCTAAACACCCTATCTTACTGCCCAAAACTCATCATCTAACAAATTTGATTGTTCTAAATGCCCATAAAAATGTAATGCATGGTGGGGTACAAGATACCTTAAATTGTATTAGGGAAACTCTGGATTTCACAAGGACAGAAAAGTGTAAAAAGGGTGATTAAATCTTGTGTAATATGTTGCCGTGTGGATGCCAGATCCTATATGTACCCAGGTCCTCCACCATTGCCAAAGGAGCTTGTACAATTAGAGAAATCATTTGATGTAACAGGTGTAGACTATAGTGGTCCAATAATTTTAACAGGTACGTCAAATGGTGTTCCACTGAAAGTGTATGTTTGTTCACCTGTACTGCTACTAGGGCAGGACTTGTCTTCAGAACAGTTTATACAGCTGTTTCGAAAATTTGCACCTAGGAGATCCTGTCTGAGATTGATGATTTCGGGTAATGCCACAAATTTTGTAGCAGGTGCTCAACACTTTATAGAATTAAATAATAGTAACGATGTTCAATCTCTGTTAACCCAGCGAGGGTGTACCTGGAAATTAATTACTCCTAGAGCCCCTTGGCAGGGGGGGCTGTACGAAAGACTGATAGGCACATTGAAGACATGTCTCTGTAAAGTACTACACCGGAAGAGAATTAATTTGGAAGAATTCCATGCAGTGTTAGTGGAAGTGGAAAATCGTATAAATAATAGGCCTCTCTCGTACATGAATGATACACCTGATGCAGATGTATTAACACCTTCTCACCTAATATGTGGAAGGAAATTGGAAGCTGCCTCTGTCTATAGAGATAATCCGGAAGAAAGTGATGAAGATTACAATGATGCGGCAGTGTTGTGTAATAAATTTAAAATGTTAAATAAAGTAATTGATCATTGGTCTAATGTGTGGCGTAAGGAATATCTTCTTACACTACATGAACACTTTTATGGTGCGACAGAGGCAGTAAATCGACAGAACATTCAACTAGGTGACATTGTGTTGATTGATACTGAACAACATCGAACATTGTGGCCTCTGGGCAAAGTATTGACATTGTACCCAGATGCACAAGGTGTCAGGAATGTCAAAGTGTTGTGTCATGGCCAGGAAAGTTTATGCACAATTAATAAATTGATTCCCTTGGAATTAGGTGTTCAATCAAACGTAAATGAAAATCTGAGGGAAAGTGACACGAGTGATACGGAAGATAACGCTGACCAAGTGATACCGGAAAATGAAATCGTAGTAAGACCTACTAGGAGAACAGCCACTCAAGCCAGAACCGGCTGGAATCGTCTCCTAAAGGAAGGAGTAATTTGAGTCGTTTAGCAACGAACTCTGCCCGGCCGCAGTGTGGAAAATACTGTATATATTTTCCAGAAATACAGTAGTTATATGTAAATAGATGGTCATACTGTATTTAATAATATTTATGTCACAGAAAACGGAAAGCCTGCGTCTGCGCAGGAGGACAGTCGCCATTTTGTTTGAATTGAATAACATGTGAATAATGGGAAGAATTTTTCGTGCTCTAGAGGTTAAAATTGGGCTGACACCTCTCAAATAGGAGGCGAAATTGTTGGATGTGCATTCCTGCATAATTTGAGAATCAGGCGACAAGACAGGACAACTCTAGGAACCTCAGATAAGCTGTCTAAATTATGTTTAATTTCTGGCCAGTAAATTCTTTATAAATGTAGGCAAAAGGGGGGGTCCTGTACATGACACATTAATCGCCGGTCAAATTGGTGAGTGATATGATTAAGATATATTCTCCTTCTGTTGTATAAATGTGTGTATATATATATATATATATTATATATATATATATATATATATATATATATATATATATATATATTAATATATATATAATTTATTATTTTTAACATACAGTCCACAAATTTATATATTTACCAGCATTCCTGGTGATGTATATTTCATTTATGATTAATAGGTCCAGAGCAACTTGTGGATATGACAGTGGTAGGTATCAAAGGGGGACATTTTTTGCGACCTAGATGTCCCAAATTCCTACTTGTCTAACTGATAAATAATAATTATCTGTGTTCATTTACAGTTATGTATATAATGATACATTCAGCTAAATGTAATTTTCCACAACTGTCTTGAACACTGTATGCTTTATTGTCCACTTAAGGAATATTGCAATCGTATAATAACCAATGTGATATATCAAGATATTTGCTTGCAACAGATAAACTCGCAACAGAATAGCCAACTGTAGATATAAATCCAGATAAACTCCTGTTAACCCTTTTGGGGCCTAGTTCCTGGGTCTTTTGAGTATCCATACGCTCTTGGGCTACCGTGCAAAGGATGGATATGGGATGTCTCTTCGGCTGTAAAATCTCAATCTAACTGTTTTCTTCACGTCCTTCATACTCGTGCCTCTTCTTTCATTCCTCCTTGACATAAACAAAACAAATTTCTGCCTCCATTTCATCCTCATTCGCAGTATTCCCTCCAGCACCTCCACCTCCACATCTAGTATCACACTGCTTGTTCTTTTAACATATAAATCTATTCGCTTCTTAGGCTTTCTACCTTATTTATCTCTATTGCTGAAGTACTACTATTACTACTATTTTTTTTTTATTTTTAGTGTTATTAATTTTTATTAAAACTATCGGTATTAAAAATGCAAATAATAGTAATAATAAGCATTGCCAGCAGAAATATCACTAAAACTTGAATCACTATGGACATGAATGCCCCCCAAAAATCTGTATTTCGAGACATTTCTTTCACAAATATTCTTGAAAAGTTCGTGTTTCATTCACAATGTTATATTAAAAAAAAAATCTTCAAGAATACCCCAGCTTCGCCTACTGCAAACAGATCATCATTAATGTAACTTTTTGAATTAAAAGAGAGACGCAGCACAATTCCTGGACTAAACACATTTCTCTGTAATCTTCTAACTACCGTCCACAGGATAGGAATGGGTTCATTATAAAAAGCATAAAATTTAAACCAGGAAAGAGTGTAGTAATCACCTTCACGGTTGAGAAGCTCGAACGCCCACACACCAGACTCGACTAGCAAACAGACGACTACGGCTGTTCCTTATAAATATATATGTGTCCAAGCCTGTGCCCTTGATACGCACGGGTGGGCATGCACGCCACACACACACACACACACACACACACACACACACACACACACACACACACACACACACACACACAGCTGGTTCATTCCCAGTGGGAGGTTATAAAGCACTCGCCTACTATCCTCAAAATTCGGGAAAAAGGAATAACTGTACAATTGTTATGGATTCCATCACTTTGGGTTACTCCTTCATGACAAGTTGATACGTTAGCCAAGTACCATGAAGGAGAATGT
The DNA here is from genome assembly GCF_026875155.1 of Cherax quadricarinatus. NCBI lineage: Eukaryota > Metazoa > Arthropoda > Malacostraca > Decapoda > Parastacidae > Cherax > Cherax quadricarinatus. Next base: position 3,754,774 of record NC_069410.1, on the reverse strand, counting down.
AGAATATAACTTTGGTATATGTATGTCTAACATGTGAAATAATATTAGGAGAGAAGTCAATAATATTATAGGAATGTAATTCGAAGCCTGGGGAGACTATAACTCACTATGTTAACATGAACGTAGATAAGTACGTTTATGGAGCAACTTGAAATGTGAACAGACTGACAGACTGACTGATGTTATAGTGGCCAGGCCTAGGCTACGTTACAAATAGTTTTGGCAGTTTGGCAGGCACACTGATGATGATTAAACTAAATGCAAAGTATGTGGCCAGCCCTATGGTCACTGTCTTGAACACTGTGTGCTTAATTGTCCACTTATTGAGGAATATAAAGATAGTATAATAACCTGTGACGTCAATTATTATTACTATTATTATTATTATTATTATTATTATTATTATTATTATTATTATTATAAAAAAGAAGAGCTAAACCTACAAGGGTCATACAGCGCAAATACGGCGACATGTCAAGATATTAATGAAAATAAGATACCAGAGATATCAAGCAAATTTCTTCAATTTGTGTGTAACATAAGTGAACTGTAGATATAAATCCAAATGTACTCTTGTTAACCCTTTCGGAGCCTAGTTCCTAGGCGTTTTGTGCATCCATATGCTCTTGCGCTACCGTCCACAGGATGGATATGGGGTGCGCAATGAACTAGCTACTTCAGTCGCAAAATTAATTTAAATCTGCTTAGCCTTTCCTTTACCTTCCCCTTTCCTTTTCTTCCACCTTCACCGCCCCTTTGCCATCCCTCCATTATCACACACACACACACCCTTTCCCTTCTCTCCACTTTCCCAACCACTTTCCCGACCACTTTTGCCTCCTTCACCACCCATTCCCGTCCCTCCAACTTCCGTCCCTTTCTCTTCCCTCCTCCATTGCTCCTGTTCCCTAACTCAATCTTCCTCACCCCTCTTCCCTCCCTCCCTCCACTTCCACCAGCACTACGACTACTATTACTACCACTACTACTTTTACCACATGTGATCTAGACCACTAATAAAGTCGTCCCAAGGGAGCAATGAATTTCCACCTGAAGAACGACCTGTTACGATGACCAGAAAAATTCCACCAGTACAGTGGACTTAAACGCTGAAGGTATCCCATTGTTGCGGCCCGAGCATGCTGAAGACTCGACATGAAAACAAAAGGAACTTTTAGAAATTTTCTGAAGCAATTATCCAAGCAGAAAACAAGATATAACTATTTTTTGGACTTCCTGAGAACACTCATTGTACATATGACCTTGTAAATGCGTCTGAGGACAGATAAACATGTCCAGTTCTCACCTGTAGAAGTTCCAACTAGTTCCCGGGAAAGGGTAAACGAGAGAGAGAAAATGTGTGTGTGTGTGTGTGTGAGTGTAAACGTTTTATTATCAGTTCACGAGGAAGCACCGAACCCGTAGGGGTCATACAGCGCCTGTTGAATGGGAGCTTTGATCCGAGGAAGGATTGGGCAGCTACAATTTCTTGCATTAAGAGCGCTTCACCAGCGTCAAGGCGTCTCTCTCTTCAAGGGAGTGAAAGAAGAGAGGAGAAAGAGAGAGAGAGAGAGAGGAGAGAAGAGAAGAGTAATGGGGGATATTTTTCGTGTCAGGCAGCAGGTGAGGTGTGATAGAGAAATCTATCAGGTGCCTTGTTCCCAGCAGCTTCAGTAAACACTACCCTACCCATTGTGACATGACTCCCACCGTGATAGTTTACTGTGACATGACTCCCATCGTGATAGTTTACTGTGACATGCCTCCCACGGTGATAGTTTACTGTGATATGACTCCCACGGTGATAGTTTACTGTGACATGACTCCCACGGTGATAGTTTACTGCAGCATGACTCCCACCGTGATAGTTTACTGTGACATGACTCCCACTGTGATAGTTTACTGTGACATGACTCCCACGGTGATAGTTTACTGCGGCATGACTCCCACCGTGATAGTTTACTGTTTATCTGGAGAGAGTTCCGGGGGTCAACGCCCCCGCGGCCCGGTCTGTGACCAGGCCTCCTTAGGTCAGTGTCCCAGGATGCGACCCACACCAGTCGACTAACACCCAGGTACCCATTTTACTGATGGGGAACATAGACAACAGGTGGAAAGAAACACGTCCAATGTTTCTACTCTGGCTGGGAATCGAACCCAGGCCCTCACCGTGTGAAGCGAGAGCGTTAACCACCAGGCCACCAGAGCCTGACATGACTTCCACCGTGATAGTTTACTGTGACATGACTCCCACCGTGATAGTTTACTGTGACATGACTCCCACCGTGATAGTTTATATTTGTGTATATTTATGTACATTTTGTATATTTATTCCTCACAATGCAGTTTTTAAATTGTGTTATCATTTAAGTTTGTTCAGTCATTTAAGTTCGTACAATCATTAAAATTCGTATAATCATTTAAGTTTGTACAACTATTTCAGAAATCCAGTAAGAAATGCAAATTTCACCATCTTTAACTCTTTTCTATTTGTGTGTTTTTGCCCTAACCAGGATCTCGAGGAGTTAAAAAAATATTCAGAGGTTGATAATGACAATTGTTGATGTTGAGTTGGCAATGAAACACTGGCAGAAAATTCCGACAGTATATAAATAATGCATACTAGGGGGGGGTTATGGTATTTTATTTGTGAAGACGTTTCGTCCACCTGGGATTTAATTAATTCGAGCAGAGAATAACAAGACTTATATATACATATATAGAAGCCACATTTTTTTTAAACTTAAAAGACTGAAGGAAAAGAAGACTTGTCTACAGTGTACTGTTTTCACTAGGAGTAGTTTCATCAGTCTTACAGCATTACAAGGTAAGGAGAAATATGGTGTTATAGAGTGAAATGTGTGGGGTGACCAGTAGCAAGGGTGAGGCGAGACAGGAGGTGAGACGATAAGGATCTCAGCAGGAACTTGGTCACGGACCGGGCCGCGGGGGCGTTAACCCTTGAAATCCCCTCCAGGTATACTTCAGGTATATAATACAGCAGGACCTGTCTAGCATCGGTCAGAATACTTGCTGTAAATCTTTTACATATTCACTGTTCGTTCACTTGACGGCGGATCTTAACAAACATATTTTATTTAGATAAAAGTTTGGAAACATTAAGACTCCCAGACCTTTGCAGGATTGTGTCGGTGGTGGTAATTAAAGCAACTGCCTCCTCTGTCGCTCGTTTTCGCGGATGACCAGTCATGCCTCATTAAGCTTCATTAAATGGCAACTGTTTTCCCAGTGCTTGCCCACAGGCGTTGTTAATGTCATGCCCTCTGCAGGGGACGCTGTCTTCACAAACTCTAATTACATGGTGATCTAGCAGTTTCTCCCACATACTCCCTCAACACGCTATAATGCATACTCCTGCGCTGATGGAAAGTTCTCTCTTTTCTTTCTGTACTAAATTTTGATTGAAGGTGAAGATTTGGTGTCTGTTTTAATAGGCTAATTAAACCCACTCTTTTTACTGATCACTGCACTGTGCAGTATATAATACCTTGTTTTGCGTTACTCTCTATTAAGACTGAAGCCACTCTTCATTAGTCTTAATATATGCGTGTTATTTGTGTATACCATTTATGACCTAACCCAGTGTACCCAAGCATTTACAGTAAAAGAAAACCAAAAAGCGAGAAAAGAAAACTGAAAGGAGGTAATGTGCGCTATAACTGCTGTAAACATCAGACAATTTAAAGAAAGCTAAACAAAGCAAACAATTTTATAGAATATAGTAGAGTACACAATTAGCATTGAAGTAATTGACATGTTTAAACTGCTTTATAGACAGCCCCTTGCTATGCAAAGAATTTCGGCCAACTTTAAAATTAATTTATAATTAACAATTTAGTTTAACATCTTCATTATGCACCCCATACCCATCCTGTGGGCAGCAGTCAAAGGATAACAGAGCTACATAATGGGTCCAGGGACTGGGCCACAAAATTTCAATAGCCGAACATGTTACAGTGAAAGTTACAAAAAACGCGATTTCTAATAAGCATAGATATCTCCAGTGAATACTAGAAAGGACTGCCCTTCTAGCATTCAGCCTGTTACTGGGTTTTCGTAACAAGTAGTCAGTATCCTGGTCCAATTATCCATTAGAATTCAATAATAATTATTAGTGCTTCAGGATTACAACTGGTAGGCTACTAACTAAAGAAATTAATATATAATAAGTTTATTAATAATGATGTCTAGGAGTATATAATCAAATTAAATTAAATAAATCAAAATATTAATAATAACTTCTCTCGTGTACAGAAATATTGTGCTGAAGGCACATATCACATTTTTATGTCTTAAGTGCCATCTGGTGCATTAACATTTAATAATACATATATATACAAATAAGTTTGTGTGTATGTGTGTAAGTGCTCTAAGTAGCTCGCTATGTCTCACGACTCTACTAGACTTAAACCAGTGACTGACAAAGTCCTCACATAAACTAACTTCTTAACCAACCTGGCAATCAGAACAGCTTGCTTGAACAACAAAACGACTGATAAGCCGAACAGCAATATAACAAGCAACAGCGACACAGAATCAGGATCAAGGAGATAATATAATGACACTAAGTAGGGACCATCTGCAGATCCTCCACAAAAGTCACAAAACTCCCATACTACTGAATCTAAGTTCAGCATAAGAAAATCCCCGACTGTGACAGTACACAAATACCAGTACAAATTAGGTCAGAAACTACAGCTCAGGGCCTGAGTTGCTCAGAGTGTCTATGCGACACACAACCTCAGTACAACGTCGAAAATCACTAAGTCTAGACAATGTTCTGTGAACAGAGTTCTACAGAACCAACAGCAAGAAAGTGACAGAGACGATCTTCCAACAAGGGCCAATAAGGGAGAGTTAGGCACGTCTTATCAGGAATACGTCCAACTACCAAGAGAGTCTAGCCCAGACTGACTACTCCAGGCAAGGTGTGAACACCCTCCCCTATCACGTGATTGCTCCGTGGACAGTTGCTGCCCAGCAACACCGAGAAGCCGGCAGAGTAACGAGCCATGAGTGATAATTACAGTAGTTAGACAATCAAGACTGGAACTATGAGCACTGAATAATATATATATGTTACATCCTACCTAATAAAAGTAACTAAGTCAAATAATAATATAAAGCAATATATTTACGATTTAGCTATTATTGCAAATATAAGCAATATAAAATTATATGAAAAGGTAATATACATTATATACATTGTGACCCATTCAGGGGTCGCAACAGTGAATTTACTAGATAATTAAACAAATTGAGTGGTTTACTGAATAAACTTGCTTACTAAAATGCTATAGCTTGTTGTATTTGACATGTTAATAATGTAACAATTTGCATTATGATACTCTGAGATCTTGTATAACAATTTGGTTCAACATTTGTATCTGGGAATACCGAGGCAGAAGATTTTTTTTTTTTATATTTTATTTAAAAACTTTACAGCTTGATATTAAATAAAGATATAAAATGGGTACAGTAGGATCCTCAATCCTACAGAACATACACTAACCATTTATTAACAACACATTGTAATTGACATAAAAGAGGTTACCCATATACACTCACAAAATTTTCTATATAACATACTATGATAAACAATATAAACTATAACTATATAAACTATATAAAATATAAACTATATACAACTTTCAGATTTGTATAGTTAACATAGTATGACTGACATATGACAAAGGTTCACAACCTTCACAGGAGATAATCAGAGTAATAACCTACATCACAATCTCAGTTAAACAATTACATGCTCTTCCCAAAAATAACCCTTATACTAAATAAATATTAACAAATATTACTAAATATTACTACAGCCTCTTCCAACGCCTGAGCACATTATATAAAATCTGAGACTAAACCATACTGTCCCATTACAAACTTTTAACGAGGCATTACAATTTATGGAAGTCATTAGCGTTCCATCTCGCAGCAACTGGATGCGCACATTATATAATGCTAAAATAAAGACAGTACACTCGCTAAATCCCACAACACTCAACACAAACATAAATTTAAATAACCTCTCATTGCGATACAATTATCGCACATGGAAAAATAATGCCCAATACAGGCTATAAACGCACACCCTACATAAGCTGGCCTAAAGCTCTTCACGGTTTTAAAACTAATAATCTTTACACCATTCACACTTAATACAAAGAAGTCAGTGAACGACCCAGACACATCAAACACAGAATTCCTCCTATTTGGTACTACGTAATTACTTGATATCACCTTGCTTTCTGGCCCACTTGGGCATGCTACATACACGTATGGCCTCTCATCTACACCCTTCATAACCCACATACACCTTACTCTCACCCCTCCCCAGGAGGCGAAACCGCCTCTGTGTCCCCCTGAAAACCCCCTTCCCGTATGTAATCCCCAACCCCCCCCCTTACTCACTCAAGCCCAAGTCGTAGATGATGAGAAACCCAAACGTTAATCAATTCTATAACCCTTCCGAAAATCCATCTCCTCCCCCTCTCCTCCCATACGTTCTCTATTACTACACATCGTACGATAAACCGTTACCGCTAGTCCCGCCTCCGCACCTCACAATTCCCCCTCCCCTCATCACCGCCACGATATATATATATAATCCACTATTATTATAATCCAAAGCTCTACACCACTCTCATCAACCCTCCCACATCTAGGCCTTAGTGCACGCAGAACCGACACACCCTCGGGCCCCCCCCCACCCCCTGTACTATACCTCTACTAACCAATACCTAACACCCTCCAGTACCCCCACAAAAGTATACAGCATGGAACCCGTCGTCAATCCTCCCCAAAATTCCAACACCTCCCCGCCCACGAATTCCCCTCTGGTTCTTAAAACCCTCCCCCGACGGTAGTATTCATGCAAAAAACGATACGTTTACCTCCCTTACCCTAGCTTTAACTTCAACTTGCTAAACCTATACCAAAAATACTCTTCCATGCGTACATGGGGGAAAACAATCCCGTCAACTGTACAACAATCCTGTCTGCAAAGCAGCTTACACAAAACCCCTACTCGAATTTTCCTGGGTTCTCTAACAGCTAACCCAACATCAAAGCCATCAAAATAGTTTCACATTCCCTCAACTCCACACCACCATACAACTTTACCCAACCTATCATATACTTTTCCCCCAGCTGCTGCCCTCCACTCACACGCTCCGCAAAAACTTCCCATTTAAGAAACACACATTATAATCCTCCTTCTCAAATCCATCAACGTCCCAACCCACCCTGCGCACAGGTAACATTACATACCTCTCTCCTCATCCAATCGCACCTTTGACCCCCACAAAAAAGTTAAACACTCGTCTCAGAATTCCCACAATCGCCGTCCCTGTTAATGGGAACACGGCTGCTACGTGCCAAACCTTACTATAACAATAATACATTTATGAACAATCACCGTTGCACGAGAGTCATTGAAGAGGTCGCAATGCACCCCAGCGCCCCTGAATCCTTTTTCCATTAATCTATTCGAGTTTTCCTCTCGAGCAGCGTCCAAATCAACCTTATAGGTGAATACAAAATTTTAAAGACACCGTTTGTTTCCACACAACTTTACATCCCCCCCCCCCCACCCAGTCACCCAACACCCAATGATCATTGACTTTCTCTCTATTTACCCTGCATCTCTGTTGCATTTTCCAGAAACTGTTGCACATCATCCGAAAAGCACCCACGCCATCCCCTCCCAACCAGGACTGTTGTATCGTCTACGTATCGCTATTATTCCCGGCCACAACATTTCCCTATACCCCCCCCCATACCTCCACTCGTGTCACATACACAACGTTCAACCATCACTATAGAAGGGTCCTGAATGCACGCGAAACAACATATTTGTGACATGGGACACCCCTGCCTAAGGTCCCCACCCATTACAATCTCCTCCCCCAAGCAACATTAATCAGTACCCTCATCTTGGCTTCCATGTACAACTGGTTACCCAATAACATTTCTTCCCCATAACCATGCCGATTCCTAAGATAGCTCCCAATGCACCCTCTTTCCACCCTGTCATAGGCCCCTGCACAGTCTAAAAGCCAACAACGGCCGCCCCTCCCTCTCCCCCCCCCCCTTTTGACTCCACAAAACTTTTCTCAGAATTCCCGACCCTCAATCATCGACCCTTCCAGGCAAACCATACTGCGTTTTCGAAACCACTCTCCCTACACACATTTGAAACCGATTACCCAAGACATTAAGCGAACACTTATAAACAGCACATAACAGAGATATGGCACGGTAACTTCCTTGAGAGTGTGCTGCCCCTTACCCTCTGACCAACACTACAACTGCTGTTGCTTTGCTTGTCCCCCATCACACCCTTCCTCCCTTCATCTAATTAAATAACCTACCCATGAAACCCCTTATCACCTCCCAGGGTTGGAGATAAAATTTCAGCGGGAGACCGTTCTATTTCCCGTGCTTTGCCTTTCCTCATTCCCCCCATTTTTTTTATCCGCATACGCACACATTTCCTATTTGTATTAGTATCCCTACCCATTCATACCCCCCGCCCTCTTCGTGTACCTCTAACCTCGGAATAGCTGTAACCTGCTGTCTTTGTTTTTGACGTCGCAACATCACACGCCGTGGTTTGTCTCCCCAAAGCACCCTCTCTCTAAAATCTACCCCTGCCTGCACCCTTACCGCCTTGAAACCACACGAGTTTGTAACTCCCTCAGTCCTCCCCTTGACCTCGACCATATCAAATTTAATCCAAAATCAAAAATTTCATTCACAAAATATCATATCCCCCCCCCATCCATAGGATAGTTTGCCCCCCACAGCCCCCTTCCCATAACAGCCCCTTAACCTGTCCTCCAGAATAATTTTGAAAGCCCATATTAAAATCATTTTATAACGTTTGCCACACCCCCACATAATAAACTCTGAACCAATCCTTTCCTTGGCAACGACAATCCCACCATTGTACGACATCTTCCACTCCCTGTGCCCTCCTGGCTAAGCTCCTTCCATAGGACAGAAATCCCTCTAACCCTCCTCAATCCACTCCAATGCACTTATATTTAATTTCCAGTAACTCCTGCATATTTCTGCAAGCACCTCCCCCTCATCCTCCACCAAACGAACAGCTGCTCTAAATTATCTTGATTCCATGCCTACGTTCAACAGTTTTGAAAGCTCTCACTACAACCCCGTGATAAAGATACACCTCTATCTAACCTCGCTGCATACCCTCTTCCTCACAATTTATGCCTCTGTCTCCCACACCCCCCCCCATCGAATGCGTCTCTTAACCTAAAATATCCTCAATAAATCTCGTAGGGCCACCGACACATAACTGCCCCTTTCAGTTTCCACATCAGCCTCCTAATGACACTAGTTTCCAAACCAACCTCTACTATTCACCTCTGTAATGGCAATGGAAAAAAAACACAAGGTCCTCGCACACTAAACTCTCCTGCTTCACCTGTAATTATTCTCTGCAGGCGCATATACCGCTGAATAAAAGCCACAAACACGTTTCCCATCCTACAAACCATCTAAGCCAACACCCTTTCCCCTCCCCCCCCCTCACTTCTACTGCAAAACAAACGGGCTCGCCTCCCTAATTAATCTATACCCATCACCCCCCTTTCAAACGGGCAGAAGGCAGGTTACCAACCTGAAAAAACCCCTCCATCTCAACACCTAGCCCTCCTTCAAATTGTGTGCTCCTGTAGGAACACAACATCCACTCTAAACTCTATGTCAGAAACATTCGAAACCATTCTCTCTTACACTTATTACACAAACATTAACGTTTACTGTCATACACCGAGAGCCTATTAAAGTTTCCACCCCTGCCCCTCCTCTCTTCGACTCTTCCGAGGCCACCAGAATGTGTGGGACCACTTGTCACCTGCACGACCTCCCTCTCTACCCCCTCCCCTTCTTTCGTGCCTCCTGTCATGGCCACCACTACCTTCACCTTCTGCCCATATGTGGCTTCCCAGTCCGCTGCGCTGGCGTTAGGACCATCATCTGAATCCGATGCAGCGGCTCTCTTTCTTGTGACAGCGCATCCTCCATGGCTTGGTCTGGGGATGCCTCACAATGTACCCCTACCCTCCACTGACCAGTGGCAAAGATCCCGGTGACACCTCAGTCCCGCTGGTCGCACTCTTCCCGTCGTCGCGAAATAATTCTGTTTTTGATGCCCCACAGCCTTCACCCGTCTCCTTCTACACCTTTCAGGAGCAGCCCCTCCTCAGGCGGTGACAAGACTTCAGAACCTCGGCTAATTCCTCTCTCCAAGTTCAACACTTCCCCTGTACTTTTTGCTCAAACCCGAGTCCATGGAAAGTGTGTCCTGGACCAGGTAACTGATCAATGGGCCTCACCCTCTTCCCCCAGCCTTATACGCATCATCCACATCTCGCTCCATAGACGACCACACCCTCCTTCAACGTCCTTGATCAACGCCTGCTTCCCGCCGGTTAGAATCAGATTGCTTCCCCCCTTGGGCCAGGAGCTCGTTGCCGCTTCCCACACACTTCCACCGCTATGTGAATCAATATTCCCCACATAGTCGGCATGTACGCCTTTGCCCGCGTATGACACCATGACCTGTGTCCTGATTCCTTTAGTACACGTAATACGGTATGGGGTGTCGCAATGTCATTTTAGGTTAAAAGTGCCCTCCGCATACCTGTGTAGGCAGCCCGACACCCACGTTACCAT
>NC_069410.1:3646540-3736540 GCF_026875155.1 Cherax quadricarinatus | reverse complement strand
AGGACGTAAGTGTCTTGATGCAACAGCAGCTGTGCGGTGGAGGATGATCGATTTATCCAACATTAAACATGGATTAAACTGCGTAAATGTACCTTTGAGGTGTATGAGACAGATATCAGAAAAGTTTTTGAGGAATACGGAACTGATTCATTTGGCCCAGCATGTAAGTGGGGTGTCGGGTGCCTACACAGTATGCGGAGCACTTTTAACCCTAAAAATGACATTGCGGGAGATCACCCCATACCGTCTTACGTGACCCTATAAGGAATTCAGACACAGGTCATGGTGTCGTACGCGGGGCAAAGGCGTACAGGCCGACTATGTGGAATAGATCACATAGCGGTGGAGAGTTGGAACGAGGCAACGAGCTCCTGGCCCAGGGTCCGGAGACATCTGCTTCACACGGGGAACAGGCGTTGATCAACGACGTGAAGGAGGTGTGGGTCGTCTAGAGCGAGATAGTGGACTGATCGTATAAGGCTGGGAGAGGGTGAGGCCTGATCAGTTTAGCTGGACCAGAAAACCCACACTTCCATTTGGATCGGTTGCTAGCACAAAGTACAGGAGAATGTTTGGAACTTGAGGAGGAATTAGCCGAGTTCTGAAAGTCCTTGGTCCCCGATCCTGAGGAGGTGGCTGCTCCTTAATGTGGTAGAAGACAGTGAAGGCTGTGGGGCATCAAAAACAAATTATTCGGACGACGGGAGTGACAGCGTGACTGAGGTGTCCACCGGATCTTTGCACTGTTACAGTGGAGGTAGAGGTATCATTGTGAGGCATCCACCAACCAAGCTGGAGATGCCGCCTGTCACAAGAAAGAGAGCCGCTGCATCTGATTCAGATGATGTCCTAACGGCCATCCGCAGCGTGACTGGGAACACATATGGGCAGAAGGTGAAGTAGTGTGGCCATGACAGGAGTCACCCGAAAGAAGGGGGGGGGGAGAGAGGGAAGTGTGCAGGTGACAAGTGGTCCCCACACATCTGTGGCCATCGAAAGTGAAGAAGAGGAGGCAGGGGTGGAAACTTTAATGGCTCCGTGTATGACAGTAAACGTAAATGGTTTGTGTAATAGTGTAAAGAGAGAACGGTTTCGAATGTTCTGATAAGTTTAGAGTGGAGTTGGGTTCTACAGGAGCACAATTTTAATGAGGGTAGGGTGTGTGGAGATGGAGGGGTTTTCAGGTGGTAAACCTGCCATCCTGCCAGTTTGAAAGGGGGGGTGGGTATATTAATTAGGGAGGCGAGCCGTTTGTTATGGCAGAGAATGAGGGGGTGGAGGGGGAAAGGTGTTGGCCGTAGATGGTTTTGTGGATGGGAAAACGTGTGGCTTTTATTAGCGTATATGCGCCTGCAGAGAAAACGTACAGTGAAGCAGGAGTTTGTGTGCGAGACCTTGATTTTTTCCTTGCATTACCGAGAGTGGCAATAGTAGGAGGGTGATTGGAACTGTGTCATTAGAAGGGCTTTTAGGAACTGAAAGGGGCAGGTTATGTGTCGTGGCCCTACGAATTTATTGAGGGATATTAGGTTAAGAGAACGCAATTCGAGGGGGGGGTGTGGAGACAGAGCATACATTTTGTTAGGAGAGTATGCAGCGAGGTTAGATAGAGTGTATCCTCTTCTCAACGGGTGTAGGAAGCTTTCCAAAACTGTTGAAGTAGCCTGGTCCAGATCATAGAGCAGTGTTGGTGAGGAGTTTGGTGGGAGGTGCTTGCAGAAATATACAGGAGTTACTGGAACCTTAAATATAAGTAGCAATTGAGTGATGAGGAGGGTTATGAGGATTTACTGTCCTATGAAGGAGCTTAGCAAGAGCACAGGGAGTGGAAGATGTCCCGTACAATGGAGGGTTGTGTTGCAGGAAAGGATAGGAAATCTATGTGAGGGTGCAACGAATAAAATGATTTTGAATATGGGCTTTCAAATATCAGCTGGAGGACAGTGTTAAGGGGCAGTTATGGAAGGGGGGGGGCTGTGGGGCAACTTCCTATGGATGAAATTGTCGAGGACAAGGGGAGACTGAGGGAGTTACAAAATGAGAGGTTCAAGCGGTAAGTGTGCAGGCAGGGGTAGAGAGGTGCTTGGGAGACAAACCATCGGCGTGTGTGTTGCGACAGTCAAAACAAAGACAGCAGGTTACAGCTATTCCGAGGTTAGAGGTACACGAGATGGCGGGGTTATAGAATGGGTCAGGAGATACTAACTACAAAGGAAGTTGTGTGCGTATCGGATAAATGGGGGAATGAGGAAAGCAAAGCACCGGAATAGACGGCCTCCGCTGAATTTTATTCTCCAACATTGGGAGTGATAAGGGTTTTCATGTAGGTTTATTAATTAGATGAAGAGAAGGGTGTATGGGGACAGCAAGCAACACTGAGGGGGGTGCAAGGCTGCTACGTTGGCAAAAAAACCCCCTTTTGGGGGTTTAAAGGTTATACCCCCCAAATTTTCTCTTTGTTTCTTTCAAAAAAAAGGTGTCATCAAATACCGACAAATAAATAGTTCACAATGCAGAACTCTATTGTTCATTAAAAAAAAATTTCCCCCGAGAGTTTTCAAAATTGTATAATTGACGGAAGGCTTACTAGCCCGTAACAAATTCGTCAGTATTACCAAGGTGGCTCCTCCTCGGGGAAAATTAATGAATAAAAAAAGAAATTTTTAATTACAAAGAAAAAACCTTTATTATTTTTTAAATGCAAAGAAAAAAACATTGAAAAAATGTGTATCCTACTTGAAAAAAAATTTGAAAAATGAATTGAAAAATATGCATTTGAATTAACGCTAATAGTACGAACTGGGGTTTTGGGGAGGTGACACCGACTTGTAAAATTGTCCCCGTTGCTGATGAGGGTGGGGGCCCAAGGTGTTGATGAAAATAAACGGCTATTTTTTTCACAGTCTATGCCTTAATATTGTCCGATGGCAAAAAACGCAGGTTTTTTTCCACTGCAAAGGAGGGGTAATCGCCTGCAGTTGCATAAAATTTAAATCAGGAAGATAATCAAAAAGTGCGTCCAGGACATTTTTCGTCCGCTCCTTAACACGTTTTTTTGGGTTTGGGCAGAGACCGAGATGTCTTTCCCAAAGTTGGCGGGGGAGCTGTGAGTTATGATTACGTTGGCCGGGCCCCCACACGTCACCTTAGGGGGGTGGGGAGAAAAAAGGGGGGGGGATAGCGGGAGTTTTAACAAACCCCCCTTTTACAACAGCCGGCAATCAAACTATCATCCCATATATCCCACCACCCCTATCTGTTAAAATTTTCCCCTCACACTCCCTATCCCAAAGACTTAATCAAGGAGTATAAGAAAAAAAGGCAGGAAAAATTTCTAACAGTAAGTTGCGTAAGGCACCAAATCTACTGATTGTCACGACTTAACCAGTCAGAGAAAGAATTGGATGAACCATTGATATACACAATATGAAACTTAAAAGCTTGGAGTGCCAATGTCCACCTCAAGAGGCGACTGTTGGTTCCCTTAAAAGTTTCTAGGTATATCAAAGGTTTGTGATCCGTCTTTAAAATGAATTCTTTTCCCAGTAAATTATATTTAAGTTTGGAGATACCCCACACAAGGGCTATACATCCCTTTTGAATGGTGGAGTATCTCGTTTCTGCTGGAAGGAAATTTTAGATTTAATAAATGTACAGCAACTAGGACATTGTCTGCATCGCTATTGGGCCGTGCAGACCTCCTGCGCAAATGCACTTCAGTTCCCTGACAGCAGTAGTGTGAGGTGGTGCTTGTCGCGCCTCTGTCGTCAGACCAGGAGAACTACCATTAGTCAACATGGCGTGCAGTTATAGACGCAGGATTAACACTGTCGGTGTTGAACTTCTCAGTGGGGCAATAACGCCAGCCTCAGCCCAGGTATTACTACCTAAAATCATCAGAGACACGTATGGCATTCAGGATGGAGAGTTGTACGGTGTAGCATTGAACGGAGCACGTAGATTTTTGTGAAACTGCTCTCAGCAACGGTTTACGAGTCGTTGGTCAACCGTTTTCAGGACGTAAGTCTTGATGCACACCAGCTGTGCGTGTGAGGATGATCGATGTATCCGGGACTTTATACATGGTTTAAAATTGCGTAATGTCCCCTTTGAGGCGGATGAGACAGATATCAGAAAAGTATTTGAGGAATACGGAAACTGTTCATTTGGCCCAGCATGGTAAGTGGTGTCGGTGCCTACACAGGTATGCCGGGGGGCACTTTTAACCCTAAAAATTTTCTTTGGGCGACACCCCATACCGTCTTACGTGTACCTAAAGGAATTCAGGACACAGGTCATGGTGTCATACGCGGGGCAAAGGCATACCTGCCGACTATGTGGGGAATATGATCACATAGCGGCGGAGTGTGGGAAGCAGCAACAAGCTCCCGGCCCAGGGGTGGAGACATCCGCTTCTACACTTTGGAAGCAGGTGTTGATCAACGACGTGAAGGAGGGCGTGGTCATCTATGGAGCGAGATAGTGGATGAGGCGTATAAGGCTGGGGGAGAGGGTGAGGCCCTTGACCAGTTACCTGGTCCAGACACACTTCCAGTGGATCGGGTTGAGCAAAAAGTACAGGAGGAAGTGTTGGAACTTGAGGAGGAATTAGCCGAGGTTCTGAAGTCCTTGTCACCGCCTGAGGAGGTGGCTGCTCCTGGCAGGGTAGTAGAAGACGAGGTGAAGGCTGTGGGGCATCAACAACGAACTATTCGGACGAGGGGAGTGACAGCGTGATGAGGTGTCACCGAGATCTTTGTCACTGTGTACAGTGGAGGTAGAGGTACATTGTGAGGCATCCCCAGACCAAGCCATGGAGGATGGCCTGTCACAAGAAAGAGAGCCGCTGCATCGGATTCAGATGATGTCCTAACGCCCACGCAGCGGACTGGAAGCAAATATCGGCGAAGGGGAAAGGGAGTGGTGGCCAGACGGGGCACCCAAAAAAAAGGGGGGGGGGGGGAGAGAAAATTGCAGGTGACAAGTGGTCCCACAGTTTTGGGGCCATGGAAGAGTGAAGAGAGGAGGCAGGGGTGGAAACTTTAATAGGCCCCGGGGTATGAAGTAAAAGTTAATGGTTTGTTAATATGTAAAAAAGGGGAATGGTTTGAATGTTTCGAATAAATTTAGGTGGATGTTGTTTCCTACAGGAGGACAATTTTAAGAAAGGGTAGGGTGTTTTGGGGAAAGGGGGGTTTAGGTTGGGAACCCTGCCTCTGCCCGTTTAAAGGGGGGGGGGGTTTTAATTAGGGAGGCGGGCCCCTTTTTTTTTTGCAGAGGTGAGGGGGGGGAGGGGGAAAGGGGGGTTTGGTTTTTAGATGGTTTGTGGGGAAAAAGTGTGGTTTTATTGTGATATGCGCCCAAGAATAAGTACAGGTGAAGCAGGGGTTTGTGCGAGGACCTTTTGTTTTTTTTCCCCCATTCCCGGGGGTGGCAATTGTAGGAGGTGTTGGAACGCGTCATTAGGAGGGGGTATTTGGAACCGAAAGGGGCAGGTTATGTGTCGGTGGCCCTACGAGATTTATTGAGGGATATTAGGTTAAGAGACGCATTGGGAGGGGGGGCGTGGGAGACAGAGCATACATTTGTTAGGGAAGGGTATGCAGCGAGGTTAGTGTATCTTTCTCACGGGGTTGTAGTGAGAGCTTTCAAAACTGTTGAAGTAGCATGGTCGGATCATAGAGCAGTGTTGGTGGAGGTTGGGTGGGAGGTGCTTGCGGAAATATACAGGAGTTACTGGAAATTAAATATAAGTGCATTGAGTGATGAGGGGGGGTTAGAGGGATTTTCTGTCCTATGGAAGGAGCTTAGTGAGGAGGCACAGGGAGTGGAAGATGTCGTACAATGGTGGGATTGTGTTGCCAAGGAAAGGATTAGGAAATATTATGTGGGGGTGGGCAAACGTATAAATGATTTTAAATATGGGCTTTCAATTATCTGGAGGACAGGTTAAGGGGCTGTTATGGAAGGGGGCT
Organism: Cherax quadricarinatus; assembly: GCF_026875155.1. Taxonomy (NCBI): domain Eukaryota; kingdom Metazoa; phylum Arthropoda; class Malacostraca; order Decapoda; family Parastacidae; genus Cherax; species Cherax quadricarinatus. The sequence continues at coordinate 3,730,565 of NC_069410.1, read as the reverse complement.
GGGGGGGGCAACTATCCTATGGATGAAATTGTCGAGGTCAAGTGGAGACTGAGGGAGTTACAAAATGAGAGGTTTCAAGCGGTAAGGGTGCAGGCAGGGGTAGAGGAGGTGCTTTGGGGAGACAAACCATCGGCGTGTGTGTTGCGACGTCAAAAACAAAGACAGCAGGTTACAGCTATTCCGAGGTTAGAGGTACACGAGATGGCGGGGGGTTATAGAATGGGTCAGGAGATACTAACTACAAAGGAATGTGTGTGTATGCGGATAAATGGTATGAAGGGTATTGGACAAGTGGGAAGGTGGGAAATGTGGATTTAGAGAAGGTGTGTGAGTATGTGACGTGTAATTTAGGGAATAGTGATAGAAAGGCTTTAGGGGGGGTAATAACAGAGGAGGAAATAGAGTTTGCTTTAAGGGGAATGAGGAAAGGCAAAGCACCGGGAATAGACGGTCTCCCTGGGTGAATTTTATCTCCAACATTGGGAGGTGATAAGGGGTTTCATGGGTAGGTTATTTAATCCAGATGAAGGAGAAGGGTGTGATGGGGGACAAGCAAGCAACAGCAGTTGTAGTGTTGGTCCAGAAGGGTAAGGGCAGCACACCCTCAAGGAGTACCGTGCCATAATCTCTGTTATGTGCTGATTATAAGTTGTTCGCTAAAGTCTTGGGTAATCGGTTCAAATGTGTGGTAGGGAGAGTGGTTTCGAAACCAGTAATGGTTTGCCTGGAAGGTCGATGATTGAGGGTCATGGAAATACTGCGAAGTTTTGTGGAGTCAAAAGGGGGGGGAGGGAGGGCGGCGTTGTTGGCTTTAGACTGGCAGGGGGCCTAGACAGGGGTGGAACGAGGAGCATTGGGAGCTATACTTAGGAGGCAGGGGTTTTGGGGATGAATAGTTAATTGGGTAACCACGTTGTACAATGGAGCCAAGATGAGGGTACAGATTAATGGATGCTTGGGGAAGGAGATTGTAATGGGTAGGGGACTTAGGCAGGGGTGTCCCATGTCACAAATGTTGTTTGCGTGCATTCAGGACCCCTTCTATAGAATGGTTGAACATTGTGTATGTGACACGAGTGGAGGTAGGGGGGGTGGGGTAGGGAAAGTGTGGCCGGGAATAATAGGATACGTAGACGATACAACAGTCCTGGTTCGGGAGGGGATGACGTTGGGTGTTTTGGATGATGTGCAACAGTTCGGAAATGCAACAGGGATGCAGGTAAATAGAGAGAAGTCAATGATCATGGGGTTGGGTGATTGGGTGGTGGGGGGGGGGAGATGTAACGTTGTGAGAAAACAAACGGTGTCTTTAAAAATTTGTGGTTTCACCTATAAGGGTGATTTGGAAGCTGCTCGAGAGGAAAACTCGAATAGATTAATGGAAAGGATTCAGGGGCGTCTGGGTGCATTGCGACCTCATCATCTGACTCTCGTGCAACGAGTGATTGTTATAAATGTATTATTGTATAGTAAGGTTTGGCACGTAGCAGCCATGTTCCCATTAACAGGGACGGCGATTGTGGGAATTCTGAGACGAGTGTTTAACTTTTTGTGGGGTTCAAGGTGCGATTGGCTGAGGAGAGAGGTTGTAATGTTACCTGTGCGCCAGGGTGGGTTGGGGTTGATGGATCTGAGAAGGAGGATTAAATGTGTGTTTCTTAAATGGGAGGTTTTGCGCGAAGGTGTGAGTGGAGGGCAGCTGGGAAAAGTATATGATAGGTTGGGTAAGTTGTATGGTGGTGTGGAGTTGAGGGAATGTGAAACTATTTTGAGGGCTTTGATGTTGGTTAGAGAACCCAGGAAAATTCGAGTAGGGGTTTTGTGTAAGCTGCTTGCAGACAGGATTGTTGTACCAGTTGAGGGATTGTTCCCCATGTACGCATGGACGAGTATTTGGTATAGGTTTAGCAGGCTGAAGTTAAAGCCTAGGGTAAGGGAGGTAATGTATCGTTTTTTGCATGGCATACTACCGTCGGGGGGGGTTTTAAGAACCAGAGGGGTAATTGTGGGCGGAAGGTGTGGAATCTGTGGGGAGGTGAGACGGCGTTCCATGCAGTATACTTTTGTGGGGAACTGGAGGGTGTTAGGTATTGGTTAAGTAGGGTAGTACAGGGGGTGGGGGGCAGAGGGGTGTCGGTTCTGCGTGCACTAAGCCTAGATGTGGGAGGGTTCGATGAGAGTGTTATAAGAGCTTTGGATTATATAATAGTGGATTATATATATATATCGTGGGTGATGAGGGGGAGGGGAATTGTGAGGTGTGGAGGCGGGTACTAGCGGTAAACGGTTTATCGTACGATGTGTCCTAATAGAGAACTGTATGGGAGGAGGTGGAGAAGGATTTTTCAGAAGGGTATAGAATGTTAACGTTAGGGTTTTCATCAGTCTACAACTTGGGCTGAGTGAGTAAGGGGGGGGGGTTGGGGATTACATACGGGAAGGGGGTTTTCAGGGGGACACAGCGGGGTCGCCTCCTGGGGAGGGGTGAGAGTAAGGTGTAGTGGGTATATGAAGGTGTAGATGAGTGGCATACGTGTATGTAGCATGCAAGTAAAAAAAAAAAAAAAAAAAAAAAAAAGCAACTAGGAGTGTATGTATTTTGTGCAGCAAGCGCCTGACACCTATTGCAACAAAATATACTTCTTTGTAACCTGTAAGTACATGCTTGGCCAAAAATAAGTGTGCTTGAGTTTATGCCACGTCTTACGATGGGCCAAGTGTTCAGTCACTGGCAAATCATGAGCCATTTGAAGAACAGTCTCTCGGCATGGTTTAGGAACAACAAGGAGGGAATAATCTATCGCTGAAGAATGAGATATAAATACAGATTTATATAAGATACCTTTAATATCTTCAAACTTATGAGATACGTAGCTCCCGTGGATAACTTTTGTGTTGTTAAAAACTTGATTATGCCAATCCCGAAATGAAGGCAATCGCGCTGTAAAATTGACAAAGTCATCCTTGGACAATAAAATCTGGAAATTGGAAAGACGTACTGTGAAGAAGGAGAAGAAAAAAGCCTGGCTTGTGGTCTGACCCGATCAAGACACTGAGAGGTGCGAAGTGCTGAGGCAATACGCCTTACTTTCACCTGATGATAACAGGTGATCCGCTACCTCACTATCGAGAGCATTAGCATCTGTTGCAACCCCCAAAATGACAGTTGAGATAATGCAGCTTCCGGTGCAGAATTGGTTAACTGTCTCTGGGGCGGTAAACTCTATCAAAAGCCGTTACAAAATCCCAAATAATAATATCGATATTTTTACGTGATCAACAAAAGCCTCAAAGCCTTACTGAAGACAAGTTAGAGAATTAGTTAAGCAGGAAAGGTTCCCTCGTGAATCCATTTGACTATCATTAAACCCAAATTATGCTTACCAAATGACTTCTTATAATATACAGCTATAACTACTCAAGTAATTTAACCTACATACTGAGCTCAAGCTAATTTTTTTTTTTATATTTAATTTAAAACTCAGTAAATAAAATATACTGGTCCATAATCACTATGTACCAAGATTACAGCCCGGTGGCCTGATGTGGCACCGTGCCTGTGTGGCTAAAGCCCCGCTTCACACACGGAGGGCCCGGTTTCGATTCCCGGCCAGGTGGACACATTTCGACACATTGCCTTAAACCTGTGTTCCTGTTCACCTAGCAGCAATAGTTCCATGGGTGTTAGTCGACGGGGGTGGGTCGCACCTGGGGACAAGATAAGGTATACTGGACCCCAATTGAAATTATTAGACATCCTCGATGACGCACATGACTTTTCTTGGTATCCTGGTGGCTAACCCTCCTCGGGGTTAAAAATCCGAAACGAATCTTATCTTTATCTTATCTTAACAATATTCAACTGTGACTACACAGTACTGAAGAAGCACATATATACATGACAGAACAGGCTGCTGCAATCACAAACAAACAACCGTTTGTACGTACTGTGCTTCACATAAAAGGTGGTCATATATACATATACAAATATAATATATAATATAACATAAACACACATATATACATAATCGTACATATACACATAGATACATATCTATACATATAACAAACAAAAAACACATACACCACACAAACTTACATATAAAACCCACCCAGTAAAGCTTACACTCCCCCCCCATGAAAAACGTGCCACTTTCACCTTTGTACACAGTGACAACTCCCTTATAACATACACATTTGTAAAAACATTAAAAACCGTCAATGACAATATATATATAAACACAATCCAGCCAGCTAAACGCTGACACTATAATACACAGGAATGTCTGAACCTGATGGGCTCTCATCCACCATAGAACCAATCCACCCTTAACCCACCATATACCTATTATAATGTTAACTATCGTGCACACTTCACCCACCCCCCACCCATGCCAGTAACTTTGTCTGCCGTCACCACTCATATCCACCAACAGTCCATGATAGTAAAATTAGCGTCTTATAACATCCACCCTAAAAACACCTACACACAACCCGTAACACAATAATAAATAAATTTACACAAATTCCCATCCAGCAGACAGAATATTATACAACTGTCCGGAGATAATCTATACAACATCACATCCTACAGAGGAGAAATGGACAACAATAGACTACTAAAATTATATGACATGTGGATCACCAACCCTGCTATTGCAGAGATACTATAACTTCCTACCACCCCCCTCCCCCACAAGTGAACAAACACACCTCGATGCTAACCTCCACACTAGTACACCTGGGCTATACACAAGATCAAAAACTCCTTCACTTGAACATATATCATGAAAATGTGAAAAAACATCTGTGAACAAAATATAAGCAAAACACCCCAGGCAAGAAGGCTACATTTATACAATACCAAAACGTTCCATAGTAAAAAACAGGTATGAAAACCTCATTTTTATGACAAGTTACATGCTCATATATAGGTAGACATTGGTATATTTACAGGTTAAAATATCTTATATACGAACATCTTATTACATCCTTACAAACATGAAGGATCCGTAGATAATTAATCATCGTGTTTCACATTACACCAAGAACATTACAATTGAATATCCACATTGAATTCACCTCAACATCCTTCCTCACACAATTCCACACACACTCACACAATCCACACACACACTCACACAAGCGACCTCCTGCCACACCCCCCCCTGGGAAGGCCGCCCTTCATCCCCTGACCGCATAAAAGACCATAAAATCCCTCAAAAGAAAGTCCCTGTATCCCTCCGAAAAGCCCTCTCCCACCTTCTACCATAACTTACCCCTGTTGCGACACTTTGTTCTATAAATGGATGCTGCATGGCCATCCCTACGTTTTCCTTCCGCCCTTGTCTCGCAGTGGCCCATGATATATACTCAAAATCAACCATTAAGTAAACCACTGCCTTTTCTTTGAACTTTTAAAACCCCAACACCCCACCTACATCTAAACTAAGCGGCTCTCAAAACCGACAACCCTTTCCCCCCCACATACCGGATTACTTCCCTAACCATTCCCGCACAACCCTAGAGGGCTGTTCACAAAAATAAACTACATGAAAACTGATTCTCCTACACACAAAACCTGACACATCCCACCCTCCCTTATTCGCCTATTTCGTAAAACAACCCCAGACGGGCATATTCCGTGAAGAACCTATAAATTACCTCCCCACCGCGTGGCCGGATGCGTAAACCCTTTTTAATCGGCCCCAAATGTCTTCCCATGCGTACATCGTACACTCCTTCAGTTGCCACTACCACCCTAGGCCTTATCATCCTCTCCATGGACCCTAACCGCATGTTTCCGTCTTCTCTGACCATCATCAATTAGACGCTAACACACTCCTCACCATGCTCTCAAATCTTGTCCCTTCCACCAACCCGAAGATCCCCTGCAGCATCCCCAACCCTCCACTCCCTTTCCCCCCCCCGAGCCCTTACAACCCAATTTCACATATAACAAACACTCAACCTTCCTTTTCCATATGAATTAACCCCAGCCTCCCAACCACCGAAGTGTTACCACCTCTCTTTTCAACCAATCGCATCCCTGAACCACCCAGATAAAAACTGAAAACTCTGCTCAACAATCTTCCGACCTCCCCATAGCAACCAAAGAGACAAAGCTGCCACATGCCTATTTTACTGTACAAAAGCACATTGACCCCAAATGACCCTCTGTGTAGTGTAAAGATGTGTCGGCCCTCAATCCTGACTATCTTCCCAATACCCGATCTACCACACCCTTTGAATTATACCTCCCTCGCCATCTGAGCATAACCCATATACACAACCTCCACAAATTTTCCACCCGGTCCACGACACTTTCCCAACCTCACCCCACACCCCCGCCCTCCTGCCTCATCCCATTCACACCAATACATGAGCTTGATTTATGCACATCACTGCCAATACCTGATGCCATCCCAAAAACATCTATAACTCTCGTCCGACCCTCCAATCCCTCCCTCCCAATCACTAGGACAGTTGTGGTCATACCAACGTAACCAATATACTGGGACACCCACCTCGTGGTGTCCTCCTTACCCCCCCTTAATGCACATTTTTCCACTGCCCTATAAAACGATTCGTAAACATCAAAAAATATTTGTGAACGGCAAACCTTGCCTCAATCCCCCCCCCCCCCCCGGCCCATTTCACATGCATAACCCCCACCCTCCCATTTCTGACACACATCCCAGCCACTCCCCGAAATAAAGACGTGCCCAATTCACAAGTCCCACCCACCCCTTGCCCACTTCCATGATTCTCCACAGAGCCACCTCTCGACAACTGTTCATATGCCGTTTCTCCAATCAACGCCATAACCCCCCCACGTTCCCCCTCTTTGACACTCAATACACCTTCTAATACCCCCAGCCCCTACATACATTTGATCTCCCGGAATCCCATATTGACCCTCACTATTACCTTTCCAATGACCTTTTTTATACTATATCCCAAAATTTTTGTCAAAAAGTTTGTAGTCTGCACACATGATGATATCATCCGGGTAATCTCTCCTGTGCACTGACTTTTCACCATTTGCACCAAAAAACCCTACTAGTGCCTGTCCGCCTGCAAAGGTCCCATCCAACCCCTCTCTTTTTATGATAATTAAATAATTGAACCAAAAAAATTCTTTAAATACTCCCCCAATGCTGTATGTAAAACTCCGCAGCAGCCCATCTATCCCCTTGCCTTACCCCTGCTCATACTCATTAAAGCCATCCACACCTCTTCCACCACAAGAGGCCCCTGTAAACTGTTCCCTTCGTCCCTGTCCAGCATCACTCTCCGCACCCATCCCCCTTCTCTCTTAAAGCGGCCCCACACTCCACCCACACTCCTCATATGTGCACTAAAGCCAAGAAACAACATAACCCCTCCCATCCCCTCCATTGTCCCCAAGTCTTTCCCTCCCTATACCCCTCGATGTCCTCCAAGCACTCTCAAACCCTACCTTTTCCATTGTCCAACGCGCCCGCCCCCTCCTCTCAGGACACACGCCGATGTCTATCACCCCACATGACCTCCTCCAACCCCCTAAAACCCTTGCCGCCATCAAACCTCCTTCATTTTGCACTTCTATTAGGCGTTCCTTTCACTCCTTGTAGTCAGAGCCACAGGGGCTCCCATCCCCCCCCACCCCTTCCTCTCTCATAAGACTCCTTAACTGCCCCTCAAAATACCTAATAAGCCCATAAGCCAACTGATTCTTCGTGCATTCCCTGGTCGGACATGAACTCTCGAATCCTCTCCCATCGTCTTCCCGTCACATCCCACCATCTCAACACCTCCCCATTGACTCCACATCCCCATCCCATAAGCCTTTCCACATTGTGGCAAATAGACCCTCCTCCTCAACAACATCTGAAGCAACCGAACATTCACTTCCAATAAACTCTTATACCTGTTTTTCCGGTCGGGCCGACCCTCCCAATCCCAAATCCACTCAAAACACCTCTATGATCCAAAAAAAGACAAACCAAAACCCTTACACTCCGCACCAAGCTTTCCTTGTCACTATATCCTGTACAGCCGTGCAGCATACCCCTGCCTCACAAAGTGTGCGCACCTCCCACGCCGCCCCCCCTCTTCATCCACCAACCCCACCCCTGTTAACAGGTCCCTCAGAACGCCAAGAACAATATCCCTGCTCCCCTAGTTCCACATCCCCTTGCGGCTATAACGCAATTCCAGTCCCCTCCCACCAACAGCTATTGCAGGAAGCGACCTTAATGATACATCAACACTTCCACGTACAAACTCATTCTTCACTCGAAACTGTCCCCCTCCGCCGGACCATAAACAACACACAAAAGACATCTTATCTCTTCCCATGTCCCATCCACCTAATAACCCTCCCCTCACCCCCCTCCTCACAATGAGGTACAGTAAACGTGCTAGCCTCCTCACCAAATTAGCCACTCCTCCTTTTCAATCACGTTTGAGTGTGCCGCATAACAGTATACCCCGCTCAATCATCAACATACAACCCGCTTGTGGTTTGTGCTCTTTCAAAACCTACATCTACACACCATACCTAATGAGCATCTCATAAAACAATTCACACTTCCTAGATTTTCTGACCATCACATTTATAAGCGACTCTTGATTTGTCAATGGAGGTTTTCCTTTACGTATTGCACCACCTTTATCCCCCTTCCCCTTTATACGCCCTTGATCTTCATTCACCATTCTGTGATCTGCTTCACATGCCCCTTTGCCCCTGACCCCCCAGGTCCATGCTCAACCACTTCAGCCAAAAACCTTTTGCCCGAACGCTGGGCGATGAGCAACATCCCATCGGTCCACGTCCGAGGGCACTGCCGCTCTCTTCCGTGACACTCGAGCCTTATTCTTTCCCGCTCCACCTGGAAGCCATCCCCGTGCACTTCCGCCACCACTGGCCAATTTGCAACCCAAGCCTCAACCTGGGTCTCTGACATGCCTCCCCCCTCTCCACCCACCTGAACCCCAGCAGCAATCCAGGATCAACCCACAAGCCCCTTCAACTGTGAACCTCTCCTGGGGTCCCTAACAGTCGTGAGACTGAATCAATGGTAGCCGCCACGGCCCTGTCCTCACCCCGTGACACCGACATCTTTGTCGCCGGTGCCGCCCGGCGAGTGCAGTCCTCTCGGAAGAGTTACAACACTCTTCTCCCTCAAGGCCTCCTCGACCTCCACACCCAAGCCATGTTCAAGGAAACCGACTCAGGGTCGTCCATATCAACTCCCAAGTTCCCCTGATGCCTCCTTATGCCGCTCCCTTCGCCCTGTGTATACCCAGTTGCTTAACACACTGCGCAGCAATGGATCATATCACGCCACATAAATCGACAGTACGTTGTTGCCCTGCGTAAGTCACCATTACTTTTAGTCCTGAAGTCTCTAGGAAAATAAGGAAGGAAAGATGCCTCAATGACATTTTTAGGAAAAACTTCCCTTTCAGCAACCCAAATATGATCCTTCCTTCCATTTCCCCAATTTCGCCATATGACAGTCCCAAACTTTCTCGGAAGACGCACGTAGGTCCTGCACTCCATTAGCCCTCAAAGGGTTACATTTCTTACTTCACCCACGTATAATGGCCGGGGACACTCATGTAGACCATACGTCACTGCAGATTCACTGGTACACAAAGATCTGGAACCTGGTCGACTATGTTCCTCATATACAACTTCATTGAGAAATTTCACAAAAATTCTATATGCCCGGTGTGGGGGGGGCCTGCAGGCTAAACCATACAGCTCTTCGTTGGCAATGCCGTATGTGTCCCTGATGATGGCAGGTAATAAAACTTGAGCTGAGTGGGCATGCACAGCCCCACGCACCACTTCTATGCCGACAGTGTTTACCCTTCTTGCCGGCTGCGCCATTTTGAGAAAACCAAGTTGTCACCGGCTGACAGCAGAGGGCAGGCTCAGCTCACGTCCGCTCGTCCCAAAGGTTGAGCGACGAATGTTCGCTCAAGCTTATTGACCTGTAATTTGATGGTAACGACCTGTCCTATGATTTACAAACAGGAATTACATTGGCCATCTTCCACATATCAGACACTACACCTTTTTGAAGAAATATTTTAAAAATATTGGTTAATGGTTCACAATGTTCGTTTTTGCACTTCTTAAGAACCCTTGAAAAAAAATTCATCAGGTCCCAGGGATATATTTTGTGTCAGTCGGTCTACTTGTATGATTACCATAACCCTAGTGATTGTCATATTACATAATTTATGTTCTTCAGACCCACTAACAAGTTATTTATTGGGATATTGTGAGTGTTTTCCTGAGAAAATAATTATTAAAAATCGAGCACATTTCATTCTCTTGTAAGATGCCCATAGTTATTTTAAAGGGGACTTGTCTTTTCTCTAACTTTTGTTCTGTAAACCTAGAAAAAACTTTTGGGTTAGTTTTCCAATCCCTAGCAGCTTTAATTTCATAGTTCCTTTTAGCTTTTCTTACCCCTTTTAAACCTCCCTCTTAATGTAAAAATATTGATTCATAAGATGACTCTCACCTCTTTTGATGTGCCTTAAATATGACTGAGCCTATTATTCATCCATTTTGGGTCATTTACTTTCAATCTAATTTGTTTTTTATGTAGAATAAATGTTCTTTGGGCAGCACGTATGGTGTTTAGAAAGCTCTCAAATTGATAGGTCTCATCGTTACCCTAGTCCACAGACGATATGTGTTCTCTAAGCCCAGTGTAATCCGCATAGCAAAATTCTGGACTATTACTGAGTTATCCCTGCTATCATACAGTTATAAAGGTAATTGATTTGTGGTCCCTTATGCAGAGTTCCTCTGTAATTTCTGAATTATTAACAAGAGTTTCCTTGTTTGTCCTTATCACCTACTGCCACTGGCTTTCCAATGATCACGAATAATTCTACCTCATTCTGCCTATAATTGGTTTCCCTAAAACTCACACTATTGCTCCTCTAAGAATTCGTTGCTTCCCTCCCCCCCCCCCAAAAAAAAAAAAACAGTAATTATTTTTAATTTAAAAACCTAACAGATCCCTCCATTGCACTGGCGAGGGCCCCCACCCCAAACGTAAAGTGAACCCCATCCCTGGCATACATGTCATTTCTGCCATAGAAGAGGTCCCAGTTGTCTATGAATATTACGGCATTTTCCTTACATTTTTTTGTCCAGCAAGCAAGTGACACCGGTGCCCTGGACAACCATTGTTGTCCAACATCTGTGATAAATGGTTTAAAACCGACAAGTTAAAGTTTGAGACACTTATGCAACATATGGAAATCTTTATTGAAGAAATGTTTCGCCACACAGTGGCTTCGTCAGTCCAATACAAAGCAGAAAGCTGTAAGAAGAAGAGGAGTTTGAGGTAATCAGTCCCTGAGCCTAGAATCGATATGTTCAATCCATCAAGATTGATAGACTGAACGTTTCGATTCAATGCTGAGGGACTGATTACCTCATACTCCTCTCCTTACACCTTTCTGCATTGTATTGGACTGATGAAGCCGCTGTGTGGCGAAACTTTTCTTCAATAAAGTTCCTATATGTTAAACAAAAATTATTAAAATTTTTAATCAATGCTTTGTACTTTGTATCTTTTCTTTTTTGTTAAGTTTTTTAAGGAAAATTTTTAAAATTTTTTAAAGGGGCGACTGGATGAGCGTTCTAGTTAAAAAGAGAAAAAAAATTTAATGAAAATTTTTGGGGAAGTTAAAAAAAGAAAAAAATTGCCTTTCCTTTTAAAAAGGTTTACCTATTTGGGTAAATACCTAAAAAGAAAGTATTGCAAACTTTTTCCTTTTACTAAAAACTACTATTAATAATTTTAATAATAATAATTTATAATTTTTTAAATTTTAATTTTTTTGTATGATTTTGGGGTGTGTCCCCCCCCCCCCCCCCCCCCCCCCCTGGGAGAGAAACCCCCGGGGGGTGTATGAGGGGTTGGTGAAAGCCTGGGGAGTATACCCCAGGTATGAGTGGGGGTGTAACCCTTTGGGAGAGTATTTTCCCAATGTAGGGGAGGGGTGGGAAAGCCTGGGAGAGTATTTTTTCCCAGGGGTATGAGTGGTGGGTAACCCTGGGAGAGTATATTCCCAGTGTTTTGAGTGGTGGTGTAAGCCGGGGAAGATATATTCCCAGTGAAATGAGTGGGGGTGTAAGCCTGGGAGAGTTTTCCCCCAGTGTAGGAGTGGGGGGAAAAGCCTGGGAGAGTTTTTTTCCCAGTGTATGAGTGGTGGTGAAAACCCTTGGGAGAGAAATTTTCCCAGTGTTTTGGTGGGGGGTGTAAGCCTGGGGAGAATTTTCCCCATTGTATGAGTGGTGGTGAAAACCCCCCCTGGGAGAGATTTTTTCCCCCAGTGTTTTTGATTTGGTGGTTTTAATGATGGGAGGTAAATTCCCGGTGTATGGGGGTGGGGGTTAACCCTGGGAGAGTAATTCCCAGTGTTAGGTACGACAATATTCTTAACAATTCTCAGCGGGTTTTACAAACATCATAAACTTAAAGTTCTGTAAAATTTTTAAAAAAAAAACAAAAAAAGAAAACTTACAATGTTGTTTTGGGGGATGACAATATATATCTTTATTAATTTTTTGTTTTATTTTTTGTTCTGTTTGTTTTTTAAATTTGGATTTATTGCATAGGGTTTTGCCCCTTGTGCTTTTTTTGTGTTTTGGTATATTTGTCTCCGTGTTGTTTTTTGTTTTTGTATAGGGTTGCCCTTCTGTGTTGCTTTATGTGTTTCTTTTTGTGTTGCTTTATGTTTGTTTCGTGTTGCTTTATGTGTTGTCTTCTGTGTTGCTTTATTGTTGTCTTCTGTGTTGCTTTATGTGTTGTTTTAAGGTGTGGTTTTTTCTGTGTTGTTTTATGTTTTTTTAATGTTTCTTTGGTTCCCTTTATGTGTTTTTATATGTTGCCCTTTGTGTTGCTTTATGTTTCGTTTGTGTTGTCTTTTTTGTTTTGGGCTTTATGTGTTTTTGTATATGTTGTTTTAAATGTTTTGGCTTTATGTGTTGCTTCTGTTTTTTGCTTTGTATGTTGTTTGTGTTGTTTCCCGTGTTGCTTTATGGGGTTTTTATGTGTTTCTTCTGTTTTTGGGTTTTAATTGTGTTTTGTGTTGTCTTCTGGGTTGCTTTATGTTTTTGAAATTATGTTTTTTTAAAATGTGTTGCTTTTTATGTTTTTTTTCCCTTCTGTGTTGCTTTATGTGTTGTATACTTTGGGTTTTTCTGTTTTTGTTTAAATGGGGTTTAGGTTTTGGGTTTTCTGTGTTGTTTAAAGTTTTTCCCCCTTCTGTGTTGTTTTATGTTTTTTCCTTCTGTGTTGCTTTAGTGTTGTTTTAATTTTTGTTTCATGTTTTGTTTTAATGTGTTGTATTTTTTTGTTCCTGTTTTTGCTTTATGTGTTGCCCTTGTTGTTGCTTTTAGTTTTGGGTTTTCCTTTGTTGCTTTATGTGTTGTCTTTTTGTGTTGTTTTAATGTGTTGTCTTTTTTGGGTTGGGCTTTGTATTTTTGTATGTTTTTTTTCTCCTTTTTTTGCAAAATGTTTTTGTCTTCTGTGTTGCTTTTTTGTGTTGCCCTTCTGGGTGTTTTGGGTATGTTGTATGTGTTGTCTTCTGTTTTTGGCTTTATGGGTTGTATGTGTTGTTTTCCCTGTTTTTTGCTTTATGTGTTGTATGTTTTTGTTTTCGGGTGTTGCTTTATGTGTTTTTTCCCTGTGTTGCTTATCTGTTGTATTTTGTTGTTCCTGTGTTTCTTTATGTGTTGTATATTTTTGTCTTCTGTGTTGTTTATGTTTTGGGTATGGGGTTGTCTTCTGTTTTCCCTTTATGGTTGTTTCTGTGTTGCTTTAGGGTGTTGTTTCTGTGTTGCTTTTTTGGTGTATGTTTTTGTTTTTCTGTGTTCCCTTTATTGTGTTTTTTTATGTTTTGTCCCCTTTGGGGTTTTTTATGTGTTGAAATATGTTGTTTCTGTATTGCTTTTTGTTTGTATTGTTGTTTTCCTGTTTTTCTTTATGTGTTGTATATGTTTTTCTGTTTTTTGCTTTATATGTTTTTATGTTTTGTCTCCTGTGTTTCTTTATTGTTGTTATGTTTCTTCTTTTTCCCTTTATGTGTTGATGTGTTGTCTTCTGTGTTGCTTTATGTGCTGTATGTGTTGTTTTTCCGGGTGTTGTTTTTGGGGTTGTTTTCTTTTTTTCCCTTTAAATCTTTTGGGTATTTTGGGGGGGTTGTCTTCTGTTTGCTTTATCGGTTTTTATGGGTTGTCTTCTGTTTTGCTTTTTGTGCTGTATGTGTTGTCTTCTGTGTTGTTTTAAATGTTTTTTTCTGTGTTGCTTTATCTTTTTGATGTGTTGTTTCTGTGTTTTTTATGTTTTTTGTATGTGTTGTTCTTGTTTTTGTTTATGTGTTGAAATGTTTTTGTCTTCTGTGTTCTTTAAAGTGTTGTATGTTTTGGGCCCTCCTGTGTTGTTTATGTTTTTGTCTTCTGTGTTTCCTTTTATGTGTTGTATGTTTGCCCCCTGTGTTTTTTAATGTATTGTTTTGGTTTTTCTCTTGTGTTGTTTTAAAGGGTCTTGTATGTGTTTTTTTTTTTGTGTTTTTTTAAATGGTTGTGTATGTTGTTTTTCTGGTTGTTTATGTGTTTGTTTTTTCTGTGTTGCTTTTTGATTTTGCTCTATGTGTTGTTTCTGGGGTTGCTTTAGTGTTGCATGTGTTTTTTTAAATGTGTTTTATTTTTGGGGTTTTAAAATGTTGTATGCGTTGTTTTAAAAGGTTTTTTAAAGGGTGTTTTAAAAATTCCCTTGTTTTATTAAATTGTTTTAAATTTAAAAGTACGGGGTTTTTTTAAATTCCGTTGTTGATGCTTGTTTTATTGATATGTATTTTTTTGCATTTTAGGTTTATTTGACGCCCCTCAGATGAAACCTTCATATGGGACGTACACATTATTATTAAAAATTATTATTTTTAAAAGGATTGGGCCGGTATTCCCCCGCCCCGGGCTTTTTAAAAAAGTGGGGGCCCCGGGGTTTGGGTCCCCTTTTTTGGGGAGTGGTCGGGGAAAAAACCAAAGTCTCCCCAGGGAAGAGGCAAAAAGTACCCCCTGTTTTTGGGGAACCAATTGTCCCCCCTTTGGGTTTCTGTCATCCCCCCCCAAAAGGGGGGATAAGGGGAATGAAGTTTTTTGTGAGTGTAAGCCCCGGTTTTTCAGGCACCTACCCTCCCCTTTGAAGGGTTGGGCCCAGGTGTCGATGCGTAAACTTTAAATTTATTTTTCGTTTTTTCTTTTGCCTGATTTTAAATTTTGGTTATTACTTAAAATATTCACATTTATGTAAAAAACTTACTAGTGTTTCATTTAGTTTTGGGGACAAATGATGACTTTAAAATACACACCCTTTAAAAAAACATTTTTATTAAATACATTTTTTAACTTTTTAAATTAAATTTTTTAAACGTTTTTTAAACATTTCCTTTTCATATTTGGGAAAATGACTCAATGTTTAAAAAGTATATATTCTTGGTTTTAAAATTAATATATTTTTACGTTGCTACTTAAAAAAATCCCTTGCGTATGATTTTAGGGGCGGCAACACTGTTCTTTTTTAAAACCCAAACGGGAACATTTTGTGCCCATTTTTCCTAAAAATTTATAGGTTATATACATTCACTAAATTTTTCGTGGAAACTATGTCAACGGGAAAAGATACCATAAAAACCATGACTACCAGGGACAAAACCATAAACTACCTGACTATCATAAATATCAGGGAACTACCATGCTTCATGACAAACCTTGGGGGGGCTTAGTACCCCAGACAAACTAAAATGATTTTTTTGGGTTGTCATATATTTAAAAACAAACACCCAATAAAAACCCAAAAATTTAAACAACATCAAAAACCCAACAACAACAACAACAAAAACAAAAACAAAAACAAAAACAACAATTAATAATAATAAAAACATTTAAACATACTGATAAAATATTTTTTCCCGACACCCTTTAAAATTTTAAAGTTATTTGTTTCAGTTGCCATTTCGTGGCAACGTACTTGGTGGGGGGGGTTGCGCAGGTGGGTGGCAACCACCAGTCTGCGTGTCCTCACCCACCACCACACCCTTTCCCATTATTTTGGTGGTTGTTTTTGCAGATTGGGGGGACTACCTGGGATTTTAAACAGTATTTATCCAGCACCCACCTCCCCTTATGGTGGTGTTTTAAAAAAGGGAAGGGGTGACAACCGGGAAAAAACCACACCCACTCTCCAGCCACCACCCCTAAACCCAGGGGATGGGGGTGGGGAAATAAATGGTAAAAAATACCGACACAAGGGGAAATAAAAAAACGTATGCAGGGGTAATGTGTTTTTCCTTTTTTGCAACGTTTGCCACCCCGGGGGGTTTTTTCAAGTCACAAAACAGATCTGAAGGACGGGCTTCCCATCCTCAGCAGGGGTTATACATAACCCCTTGTAATGACTGCAAAAAAATTTATCCGTGGGCAAAAACATCAAGGGCCTAAAAAACACGTATTTCAGAACACCAAAAACGCAACAGGTTGACGTAAAGGAATCCCTGTTTACAACCCCGCAATTCACACAACCATTAAAAAAACTACAGAAACTCAAGACTTATCGCCACAGAAGAAAAAATCAAAAAACCCCTAAAAATTCCGGGAAATCATCTCTTATTTTCAATACCCCGACAATTTTCAACCAAAATTAATGGTTTTAAAAACATGGGAAAAAACCACTAGCCAAAAAAACTTCATCATTTTTTCCCACATAAGGCATAGGAATGGAAGAACACTGCAAAAAGGTCTGTCAAAAAACTTTTCCAATCTCCCTTCCAAGCCCCCCCAAAAATTTTAGACTGGACATCATCAGTCGCATTCTCCCCCTGACCTCAGCTTTTGGAACCGGACTAAAATATTTCGGTCCCCTTCCCCCCCAGGTAGATCTGTCTGTGATTTTAAAAAAAATCCCCGTGTGTGGGCGAAACGTTGCAAAAAAGGGAAAAAAACTTTTATCTGCATATGTGTTTATTTTTTTCCTTGGGGGGTGATATTTAAAAGGATTTGGGTGAAAAAACCCCTGGAACACCACAACCCCAATCCAGAAACCCCAAAACCTCCCCCCCATGTTTTTGTGGTGTTTGTTGAAGACTGGGTGACAACCGGGAAACCCCAAACAGTATCCCCCAGCACCGGATTTCCCACCCATTTGGTGAAAACCGGGGTGAAACCCCCACACTCATCCAGCCCACACCCTCACCCTGATGATGATGGTTGTATTTAAAATTGGGATGAAAACCCCTGGAGCACCACAGCAATAAATCACCCCCAACAACAAGTTTCTGGTTGTTTAACACTCACGGGGAACCAGCCCTCCGTAAAGGGTAAAGGGACCAATAACTTGTCCCAAAAGTGACTAGAAAGACCTGTACAACTTTTTGTTTATTGTTCGAGATTTTTTAAATTTTAGGCGGAAAATTTTTTTATTTCCCAACCAATTAGAGCTATCAGTTCCATTTATGAAATTTTTTAAATTTTCAGTCTAGTTATGCAAGCATTCGCTGCTGACCAGGGTAATTTGGGGTTTGTGCTCTGCCCCCCCTCTGCTGTTTTCAGGCGAGAAAACCTTTTGTACCAACATGGCATGATTTGGTGGGGGGCCGGTAAATCAGTCAGTAAGAGCTGCTTCGGGGGGCAATTTCACCCTCTTAAAGCGCGGGTTACCCCCACCATCTTTAGGGGCGTATGGTACCCCAGGCGATGGGGTGTATGGTGTTCCCTTTTGAAGGGGGCATACGAATCTTGTCAAACTAAATTTTCCAACGTCCGTGTACGAGTCTTTGGTGACGAGATTCCAAGAGTGATTTCTTGACGCAAACTCCGCTGTAAAGGTGCGTTTGATCGACGTATCTCCCATTTTAAACGGGGGTTTAAAGGGTTCGTAATGTCCCTTTGAGGCAGAGGGAGGCTGACACGGGAAAGTGTTTTTTGGGGCATATGGGACCGTACTTTCTGGAAACAACGGGGCAAGGGGGAACCCGGGTGCTTAAGGGGGCCCGTCGGGGGAAAACCCTTTTTTTCCCTAAGAGGACTCTAAACATCCCAAAACCCCCCCTTACGCGTTTTGGGGAGGACTTCAGGAACCCCAAGTTATGGAAATCGTCCCCCGGACAGAGACGTAGTAAAAGGTTTATGGGGGGGCGTAGCCATATGGCGGCGGGGGTTTTGAAGCTGGGGAGGGCGCCTGCAAAAAAACTGGTGAAGCACCATTTCCCAAAGTGGGGTAGCTGTTATTGAGCCCCCCCACCCCAAAGAAGGGTTTGGGGCGCTTGTGGGGGGAAAAGGGTAGAGGACCCCAAATAGAGGGGGTGGCGTGTTTCAGGAAAAGCTGTGCCCAAAACAGGTTTTGTTACTAGGCAGGAGAAAAGTGAGAAGTGAAAAGTGCAGGAGGGGTCAGGCCCTCGAGGAGGAGTTCCCAGGAAGTTTTTTGGGACATTGTTTCCCCCTGCAGAGGATGTTTTTCCCGAGCTGGTGAGAGGAAAAAGAAATTTTCTTGGGGGAATTTGATGATAGAAACCTTAGCAGGGGTTTGACGGGCCCAAAAGCGTAAGCGTGAGATGTCCCCTTTGTGCCATGGAACGGGGGTGGTGGAGGTTGAGGTTTTTCGTGCGGAACCTCAAAAAGAAAAACATGGAGGTGGGGGCATCGAGGAAGAGGGGCGGGCGGAAATCAGACTCAAAATGATCCCCTTGACGCCGGCGCAGAGGTCTGGGAGGAAGGAAGAGACTGTCGGGGGGTAAGGGTAAGAGGAAAATCGAAAGGGAAAGGGGGGGGGGATTGATGGTGTGAAGCCCTGTGCTGGCTCTGGGGCAGGGGGCCCCCGGGATAAATGAAGAGATGGGAAAGGGGTTTTAAAACCCCTATAAGGGGGCCTTGGGGGGCCGTCGGACAATTTTTCCGCCCCCTCTCCCCCCCAAAAAAAAATCAAAAAATTTTAGGGAAAATTTGATTACTTTTAACCAAAAAAATTGTTTAAACCCCTTTTTTGCCAAAAAAAAATGGAAACCAGAATCCAATGTTCTAGGGATTTTTCTACAAGAAATTATAGCCCTTTTTAATAAGGTATGGTGACGGCGATGTGGGTAGCGCGTTGCTCACAGCAATATTTTTTTTTTGGAAATTTTTTTTCCCCTTGTTTTTATCGTTTTTTTTTTTTTTTTTTTTTTCAAAATTTTAATAACTGACTTTTTTGGCATCAAAAACGTAGGCGGAGTTTTTCCTAAAAATAAGCCCCCCAATCGGGCACCATCGGGGAACACTCGGCAGACTCCCCCGCTCCAGAGAGTGCCAGCAAAAATTACTTCATTTTTACCCCGTATATCACCCTTTTAAAATCAACTTTTCCCGGCTTATTTATTATCAGAATTAAACTTTTATAATATAAAAAACACTATAAATAACAAAAAAAGTTATAAAATTTAAAAGACTGAATATAAAGGCCTAATTTGGTGAAAAGACCATCAATTCAAGTAAAGGCCCCCCTGGTCCCTCACACCCAACAAGGCTGCCCTATACCTTTTGCCCGTCCCCGGGGAACCTATCCAAAACCCCAGTGTGGGCCAAATTGCAATACTGCTGCAACAACATGAAGGGAAACCCTATAGTGACAAAAAAACGGGACGGGGGACGACAACGAAATGGACAAAATATAACAAAAAAAAAGCCCCGGCTTTCAAGTCCCGGGACCTGCTGCCAAAACATAAAAAGGGACATAAAGACGTTTTCCACTACAATGAAATATCTGACCTAAATATAACTGCACCAGTTTTTAAAAGGGGAATAAAACCCATGGCAAAAAAACCTGATCAAAAAAAACCCCAAGGGAAAATGCCCAGGTCTGAAAGGAAATTTTTTCCCCCCAGGGGCCAAACGGGGAAAGCCCTGATTTTTTAAAAACAGGGCCCCTTGACCGTCCTCCAAACAACAGCAAATTGGGGCCAGACGTACAACTAGCGAAGTGAAATTCTAATCTTTATGACGTTCATCGTTAAACAGTACTTTCAAAATTGAAACCCCATCATATCCCCTTTTCCGTGCAAAAACGAGAGGGAAACACAGGAGCCCATCATAAAAAATCAACAGTACAAGACTCCAAGGTTATGGGAGGGTTTATCCCCTGTAAGTCGTGGGAAAGAAGTAAAAAGTTAAAAAACCCAAAGGTTAATGTTTTAGTACCCTAAACCTATATTCAGCGACCTTTTAAACAGGGGAGGAATAACAGCAAAAAAAAGGGCCCAAATATCTTTTAAAACTCAAAGGAAAGTCGGGTTTTGTAGGGGGCTTTTAAATTCCCTCATTGTTTTAAAAAGGGCTGAGTCGGCAGTAGGTCGGGAGTCAACAACACGACAAAAACCCCAAAAAAAATAAAAAATTGGAAATTTTGAGGTGGATTTGGAAGGTTAAAAACCATTGTTTAAAACCCTTTTCTGGTCTCCCAAGAAGGGGAAAGGGTTTTAAAAATTTAAATTTAAGGTGAACCCGGGACTTTTGGATTGGGGGGTGGGAAGGGGATTTGGTGAAAATAAGGGGTTAACTAAAAAGGGGGTTTTGTGTTTTTTAAGGGAAAAAGGGCCCCAATGAAGGGGTTTTTGAAAAAGGGGAAAAATTTTTTACTAGTAATTCAGTGGTAAACCAAAAAGCAGTTTACAAAGGTTTTCTGGGGCGGAAAAAGAGAAATTTAAATATTATTGTATAGGGAGAAAAAGAACGAAAGTGAAATTGGCAGGCTTTGGGAGGTACGGGGCTGCCAAAATTTTATATTTATTTTCTTCTTCAATTCCATGAAGAAAAAAATTCAGTTGGGGGCTGGAAAAGGTGAATGGGTAACACGCCCGGACAGAAAAAACCCCAAACAGTTGCCACCCTACCAAAAAGTAAATATCCTTTCCCCGAAAGGTATGGCAACCCCGACCCCCCAAACAAAAACGTGGCCATAGCTCTTATTGTAGCGCTCTTAAGTGGTATACCCCCAAAAATTAATCCAGGACCTCAAATTATTGTGCCCGAGGCAAAACAGACAGATAAATGACGGGGGATTTAAAACGGTCAGTAGCTTGGGAAAGTTTTCCTTAACCTTCCCCTTGTAAAAACATACATAGGTCAATTTTTGAGACAATACAAAACCCTTATTATCTCCAAACACTACTAAACAGGTGATACACTGTTTCAAAGTACGCATGAAAAACAAAAAGGGACCTTATGTAAAATGTGTTGTGGTGGGTGCATGATGGTGTATGTACAATTATAGTAACGGGCCAGAATGAAATTTGGGCCCCAGTTTCCCTTTAGCAAAGTGACAATTTATTTTAAACCCAATTTTTAATAAAAAAGACCCCTTGCATATATAGATGTTTTTAATTGTTTTTTAAATTTAAAACAGGCTTTTTTACTTTATTCATGTCAACGCAAGAATCACTTTTTCCTAAAAAAATTGGGAAAAGTTAGGGTTTCTAGTAACAAAAAATTTGGGGGGGCGTTATAACCATCTCTGAATTTCCCGGTTGGATGATTTTGGTGGGCGAACCGACCCAGGTCAAAATAAAGGTTACAAAATAAAACGTTAGATAGGAACAGAAAGGGTGGGGGAGTTGTGCCTACCCTTAGAAATGACTTAGCCCTTTCAACCCAAAGGGTCTGAATTTTTAAATAACAATAAACCCGGAGAATTTTATGGTTTGAAGGCTGCTTCCCAAAACCAAAACCCCCTCTTAGTTTGGAACTAGTTTCCGCCCCCCAACCCAGGAACCCCGTTTCCCTTTAAAAACTTTTCCCCCCCCCCCCCCCCCCCCCGAGTATTGTCCGGACTTTAAAACAATTGCCCAGACCCAAAAATACTGGGCGACTTAAAAATCTTTTTTCCCGCAGCAAAAATAACGGGGTTTTGGGAAAAGGAAAAAAACCAAAATTTTGGTTTAAACAGTTACACTCAACCCAATTAATTTTAAACCCAAAGGGATCACACAGTTCTCCCGCCACCCTAAATTTTTGGGAAACAACCCTTTGGAAAATTTTAAACCCCCCTGAGAACATTAGTAAATCAGGTGTCATTACCACGGTCCCCTCATTTACTGAAACCAGGAAAAAAAAAACACTAGGGGATAGGGATAGGCCCCACCCCAGGACAATTTAAAAAAGAGGTCAAAATAGAAACTACGTAAAGAAACAATGGTAAATAGGCTACACAATTGTGACTGGACAGGAAAAAACAAGTTTTTACGGACGTAAACGATGCCTGGGGAAACCCTTCAAAAAAAAATTTTTCCCCTTTCCATCCTTGATTTTTTTTGCCCCAGTTAGGATTAAACGAAGAACTTTAACCCTGGATGACTACTGAGAATAGTAAATATTAAATTCAGAGACCAGCTGCTAAAAAGATTTAAAGCAAACAGACGGATATTGCAAACACCAAAAAAGAAAATTTCCCAAAAGGGGGAGGAACAAAGTGCCCGAGACTTTAAAAAAAAAAGGGAAAGGGGAAAGCACTATTGCTTCCAAAAAAATTTAAGAGTATAAGCATAACCCCAGAAAGCTCTGGGAACAACTAAAACGTTGGGGTTAGCCATAAGCCATAAAATAGGTCTTAAAAAGTAATCACTATCGATTTTAAGAGGTTTTGCCAAAGAAAAAATCTAAGGTGGCAAATTGCTTTTTTTTACTAACAAAACCCGGGTTTCATCAAAATTAGTAAGTTAAAAAGACCCCTGCACCCAAAAACCTTTAACACAGGGAAAACCCCTGATAAGTTTCAAACATACCCTAAATACCCAAAAAAGGGGGAAAACCCCCCAAAAGGTTTTTCAACTGTAAAGGGATCTCAAAGACTTTAAATTTAAAAAAAAACTAAACAGGTTAAAACCCCAAATAAAAGCACAGGCCCTGATAACAAACCCCTCTAATTTCCCAAAAGATGGGTTTCTTTGAAACTGTCCCCAAATTTCCCATTGGGTAAAATTTAAAAAATTACCAATTAAACCCCTAATTTCCCTACCGAGGGGGTTTTTAAGGAGGCCAGAGTTATCCCATTTCAAGAAAAATTTGTAGGTCTGGTGTCACAAAAATAGGCCTGTTAGTAAGGGCCCGTATAATATCTTTAAAAATTCCCAGAGAGGGCGGTGATCTTCCCCAATTGTTTAAATACCTTAATGGGCAAAAAAAACATTCTCCATAGTATCAATCGGGCTTCAGAAGATCCCACTCAAACCCACCCCCTTCCTAATTTAAACTGATGGATTAAACCCGAGAAAATAAAAAGTCAAAGGGGGAAACCTTTATAGGTTTTGGGAAAACCCTTTAAAAGCAAAAGGGCCTTTGATACTGTCAAAACCCAATGTTTTATGTAAAAAACCTTTTAAGGGATCGGTTTTAGGGTTTTGTTTGACGGGTTTAAATCCCTAAAACCCTTTGCAACAGGGACAAATAGTCAAAATTTAACAAAAGGGAAACGAACCCCTGCCCATAACATGTGGAGTTCCCCCCGGTAGTTTTTTTGGGTCCCCTAATTTTTCTTATGTTATGTCAATGACATGCCCCATCAGTGTCAAGTGGGAAAAATCCTATGGCAGATTGGGCAGTGCCCTGGGTTGTGTCAGGAAAAGACCCCCCCAGATATAGCCCAATGTTTTAACAATGGGGAAATGGAGGGCCTGCAGCAAATGGTTGGTAACAACAAACTATCATTACAAAATCGGGAAAAAATGAAGCCATTCTCTTTGGCACCCAAAAAATAAACTGAGAAGAGTAAATAATTTTTAAAGTCCAGTGCAAGGGGAGCCCCTCACTTTGGGTTTTTATAAATTAAAAAATCGGGAATTCCCCCCTTTACCCATGCTTTTAGGAGAATGATAGGGAAAAAGTGTATTAAAAAAAGCGAATGCCAGACTAAAAATTCCTGTATAGACAAGGCACAGTGTCCCAATACTGTAGGTCGCAGGACCCTATGTCTGCCCTATACAAAAGCCTATGGATTACGCTTTCTCTTCTTTTACTTTTGCCTTGACAAAAAAAACTAAAGATAGACTGCAAAACACCCCGAATAAAAAACGTAAGATTCATCCCGGGTTGGGGGCCAAAAGAACATGTAGGCCAGGATGATTTTCAGCAAATTGGGTAAGTGAAAGTTGAAGACAGGTAAAAACAAAATGAAGGCCCCCAAAAACATGTTTATAAAAATTGCTCATAAACAGTGTCCAGAATACTTGCTGTCAAAAATTTTTTCAAGGTTGGGGAACCAAGCAATCATTGTTTCTAGGGGAGAAGCCAAAACTTTTTGTACCCACAGGTCGTGGCCGGCTTCAGGGCACCCCTTTTGTTGTACAAAACAAAAGGAATTTAAAACAGGGCTACCCGCACATGGGCCCAAAGGGGATCATAAAATGAAAACCCGGTTTAAGAAAAAGTGCCCAAAAGGTTGGGCTGATGGGAAGGTTGCCCACAGAAAGGGGGGGGAAATGATTTTTTTATTTTTTAGCTAACATTTCGTGGGAAATTTTACCTTATTCCTAGTAAAAGAAACCCCCGTATTGTAGATATTTTTAATGGGCCCTCGTGTAGTAGGTAGTCTTTTTTGTATGTTTAAAAAGATGTTATTTTTTCCCTTTTTAGAAAAATAAAAAATATTTTAACCTTTATATTATAAAATAAATAAAAAGGGGCCCCCCAAAGGAAATAAGTTTACTCTTTCCCCGGGCTTTTTTGGGTTATCCTAGGGTTTTTACACATATGCTGTTATGTATGATAATCTATGTAACTGTATTTGTGATACCTGAATAAACTTACATACTTACTTAATCGTTAAATCTCGATATAAATGAGTTAATCCTCTCATGTCGTATTCTATGGTCTCTGATTAAGAGAAAACGGTGTTTGAAGAGGATAACTGCACTAGAACATCAGTTAACTAAGAAATACACCCAAACAAACGCGATTTTCGCGAAAAAAAAACAAAAAATTGAGACGGCGGGCCGGCCGGCGCTCCAGGCCAATATCTCAGAAGTAACTTATTCACTTATTTTACCTATTTCTTCCTTTATTACTTAATGAAATGGAATAATATTCACAGAAATTGTAGAATAATGATTTCTCTATTTTATTACATGCAATTTTTGGAAATATTTCAAATACTTTGGGAGTTATGTGGGAGTAAAGGGCAGATTTTTTGCAACATTCCAAGAACTAACAAACTTATTTTTTTGTGAAATAAAGTTAAGTTATATTGAGGACAGGTGACGTATACAATTCGTATAAGCATTGTTCTCTCGGCACCAAGTGTCCAAACAACCTTACGTCCTCCCATATAGGAATAAATCGCCCCCCAAAGGGCATTTTCAGTAAATCAGTCCTTTTTCAGTGTTTTCTCAGTTGTTGTTTGAGGTATATTTTTGACAAATATTTTTTACACTGTGGGGAGAACACTTTGTCTTGTGCACCAAAACTGGAGGAAATCGGACAGTAAACAAAAGAGCTACAATTTTTCGGCCGACTCCCCCCTTAGGTGTATGACTGTGAACGTAAATGGACTGTGTAATAGTGTGAAGAGGGAATGGTTTCGAATGTTTCTGTGTAAATGTTGGGTGGATGTAGTGTTCCTGCAAGAACCACAATTTCAAGGAGAGAAGAGAGCTGGGGTGGAGGGGTTTCAGGTCATGACTCTGCCATCTGCACGTCTGAAAGGTGGTATGGGTATATTGATCAGGGAGGCGAGCCCGTTTGTGTTGATAAGAAGTGAGGGGGGAGGGAGGTGGGAGGGTGTTGCATGTGGATGGGTGGTGGATGGGGCAGAGGGTAACCTTTGTAAGTGTGTATGCACCAGCTGAGAATGACGTGAAAGTAAAGCAGGAATTTGTAAGTGATGACCTAGTTTTCTTCTTATGTGGTTTACCTGTGGTGGCCATCATTGGTGGAGACTGGAACTGTGTTTATCAGGAGGGCTGATGTGGAACCAAAAGGGAAGGGGCACATGTCGGCGCCTTACGAGACCTCTTGAGGGATATTCAGTTGAGGGATGCAGTTGGAGGGGGAGTGTGGGAGGTAGAGCACACTTTCGTGAGAGGGGTTATGCGGCTATGTTAGATGGGTTGTACATTTCTCAAGGGGTCTTGGTAAAGTTTTTCTGCACAATAGAGGTAGCTTATTTGGATCATAGGGCGGTCGTGGCAGAGGTGGGATGGGAGTCACTGGCGGGTATCTCTAGGGGTTATTGGAAGTTAAATACGAGTGTGTTAGGAGATGAGGAGGGGTTGGAGGGATTTACAACACTGTGGGAGGGGTTAAGTGTGGAGGTACATGGGGTGGAGGATGTGGTAACATGGTGGGATGGTGTGGCTAAAGAATGCTTTAGACAATATTAAGTAAGAAAAGGGAAACGAATTAATTCTTTAAAATACTGGCTGGCCAACTATTTGGAGGACAGGTTAAGGGATTGTAATGTGAGAGGGGCAGTGGCGGGTATTTATCCTATGGATGACATACTGGCACTTAAGGAGAGGCTGTGCGAGCTCCAAGATGAGAGGTTCCAAGTGTTGAGGGTAATGGCAGGTGTGGAAGAGGTGTTATGGGGCGATAAGCCTTCGTCGTGTGTATTGCGTAGGCAAAAGCAACGGCAGCAGGCAACAGCTATTCCATGGTTGGAGGTTCATGAGTCGGTAGGTGGGTAAGGTTATACACTCCACAGATGGAATGGGAGTATTTGCAAACGAGTGGTATGGAAAGTATTGGCAAAGGGATGGGGTAGGAGCTGGGGTTTTAAATCAGGTGTGTGAGAATGTGATATGTCTGTTGGGAAACAGTGATAGGGAAGCGTTAGGAGGGGAAATAACTGAGGAAGAAACATGGAAGGCTTTAAGTGAAATGCATAAGGGTAAAGCTCTGGGAATTGATGGACTCCCAGCAGAGTTTTATCTACAGCACTGGGAGCTAATGAGGGGTTTTCTTGGTAAGGTTGTTAAATTTAATGAAGGAGATGGGAGAGTTGGGAGAGAAGCAGGCAACAGCTGTAGTAGTATTGGTACCGAAGGGTAAGGGGCAACATACACTTAGGGACTACCGGGCAATATCGTTGTTATGCACAGATTATAAGCTGTTTGCCAAAATTTTGGGGAATCTGTTTAAATGCATAGTGGATAGAGTAGTATCGAGAACTCAGTTTGGGTTGCCAGGGAGGTCTATGGTGGAGGGACATGGGTTCCTAAGGGATTTCGTGGAAGCAAAAGGGGGGGAGGGGGGTTGGTGGCTTTAGACTGGCAAGGTGCATATGACAGAGTGGAACCAGAGGCATTGAGAGCCATCCTCAGGGGTCAGGGGTTTGGGGAAGAAATAGTGGGATAGGTAGATGCTTTGTATCGCAGTGCACTGGCGAGGGTACAGATTAATAGGAGAGTGGGTGGGAAGATTGTAATAGAAAGGGGACTTCGACAGGGGTGCCCTATGTCACAACTTTTATTTGCATGCATACAGGACCCCTTTTATAGGATGATGGAGAAGCATATGTGCAATAGGAGGGGTGAAGGGAGTAGAGTTGGGAGGGTTTGGCCAGTCTTAATAGGGTATGTAGATGACACTACTGTTCTGGTTAGGGAGGGGATGTCAATGGATACCTTGGATGGGGTAGTACAACTGTTCTCGGATGCAACTGGTATGAGAGTGAACTCAGAAAAGTCCATGGTCATGGGGTTAGGAGCTTGGGCTGGGAGGGATGAGTGGGGTAGTTCAGTGGTGGGGAGGCGGGTGAATTTGTTAAAAATTTGTGGTCTCATCTATGCAGACGATCTGGATGAAGCGCACAGGGAAAACTCGATTATGTTGGTGGATAGGATTCAGGGGCAATTGGGTGCATTGAGGCCTTATCATTTGACCCTTGCACAGCGGCCATTGTCATTAATGTCTTATTGTATAGTAAGGTATGGCATGTGGCGGCCGTGTTCCCATTAACACTGATGGCGATAGCGGACATACTTAGGAGGGTTTTTAAATTCTTGTGAGGTTCGGGATGTGATTGGCTTAAAAGGGACGTGGTAATGTTACCTGTGCAGCAGAAGGGGTTGGGTTTGCTGGACTTAAAGAGGAGGGTCAAATGTGTCTGTATTAAAAGGGAGGTGGTGAGGGAAGGTGTGGGTGGGGGGGTATGGTCAGGATCCATGAAAGATTGAAAAGAATGTTTTCGGGAATGGAGTTGCGGGAGTGTGAAACTGTTTTGAGGGCTATGGCGTGGGCTCGAGATCCGGGGAAGGTCAAAATAGGTGGGATGTGTCGATTGTTGGTGGGGAGGGTTGTGGTGCCTATAGAAGGAATTTTTCCCATGTATACATGGGGAAGTATATGGAATAGGTTAAGTAGGATGAGGTTACAACCTCGTGCTCATGATGTAATGTATCGTTTTCTGTGCGGAATTTTGCCGTCGGGTACGGTTCTGAGGGATAGACGTGTGATTGAGGGTGGGGGGGGGGGTGGAATATGTGAAGGTGAGGTGTCAGCGTTTCATGTTGTATATTTTTGTGAGGGGATGGGTAGCATCAGGGGTTGGTTGAGTAGGGCACTCTGTAAGATTGGGGGTAAAGGGATTTCTGTTCTGAGAGCTTTAAGTCTTGACGTGAGGGGATTAGATGAGAGTATCATTAGGGCTGTGGGGTACATTATGGTAGATTATATTTACATATCGTGGGAAATGAGGGGAAAAGGAGTTAGTGAGGTGAAGAGGCGGGTTTTAGTGGTTGCGTTTTATAAAACGTTATGCCGTAACAGGGAATTTTATGGGAGAAGGTGGGAGAGGGCTTTCTCAGAGGGATATAGAGAACTTACGTTAGAGGTTTTATTAGATTTGTAAATCAGGTGGGAGGGGCAGGGTAGGGATGGTAAATGCTACTGTAGGATGGTGATGTCAGGGGTAGAAACGGGGTTGCCTCCTTGGGGTTGACAATTGCAAAGAATGTGCGCGACTTTATAAAGTGTTTACCTGGAGTTTACCTGGAGAGAGTTCCGGGGGTCAACGCCCCCGCGGCCCGGTCTGTGACCAGGCCTCCTGGTGGATCAGAGCCTGATCAACCAGGCTGTTACTGTTGGCTGCACACAAACCAACGTACGAGCCACAGCCCAGCTGGTCAGGAACCGACTTTAGGTGCTTGTCCAGTGCCAGCTTGAAGACTTCCAGGGGTCTGTTGGTAATCCCCCTTATGTATGCTAGGAGGCAGTTGAACAGTCTCGGGCCCTTGACACTTATTGTATGGTCTCTTAACGTGCTAGTGACACCCCTGCTTTTCATTGGGGGGATGTTGCATCGTCTGCCAAGTCTTTTGCTTTCGTAGTGAGTGATTTTCGTGTGCAAGTTAGGTACTAGTCCCTCTAGGATTTTCCAGGTGTATATAATCATGTATCTCTCCTGCCTGCGTTCCAGGGAATACAGGTTTAGGAACCTCAAGCGCTCCCAGTAATTGAGGTGTTTTATCTCCGTTATGCGCGCCGTGAAGGTTCTCTGTACATTTTCTAGGTCAGCAATTTCACCTGCCATGGAAGGTGCTGTTAGTGTGCAGCAATATTCCAGCCTAGATAGAACAAGTGACCTGAAGAGTGTCATCATGGGCTTGGCCTCCCTAGTTTTGAAGGTTCTCATTATCCATCCTGTCATTTTTCTAGCAGATGCGATTGATACGATGTTATGGTCCTTGAAGGTGAGATCCTCCGACATGATCACTCCCAGGTCTTTGACGTTGATGTTTCGCTCTATTTTGTGGCCAGAATTTGTTTTGTACTCTGATGAAGATTTAATTTCCTAGTGTTTACCATATCTGAGTAATTGAAATTTCTCATCGTTGAACTTCATATTGTTTTCTGTAGCCCACTGAAAGATTTGGTTGATGTCCGAGAGAGTTGGGATAATGTAATGTGCGAATGTGTATGAACCTGTGCGTATGGGATGTGTAACGACACATACAGAGTTGTGGCTGTCTGCGCCTGCGTGCACCTTAGATATGCTGTTGTGTTTAAGGATTGGTTGAACTTCACTGTGGCAATGTTCCTGGACTTGTTAAGCACTAGAAGTGTATCTTAACCGGGTTGAAGTGTCAATGTGTAAGACTTGGTCATGTTTCCCTTATGTTAATATTTGTTATTAAATGTACTGTGTCTTTGGTGTCACTGTTTCACCAATACTTATATAATTACCACTTAAGTTTATTCATATATAGTCAAGTTAGGACGTTAAGTCAACAAGTTGGTGATAACGGTCATATTATTTCGGGGTGAGGGGGGAGGGCAATTAATTTGTAATAGGTTTAAGTCATTAACGGTAATACCAACTTTATTGGTAGTTGTATACGTGTGTTTTGAAATGTAATATTCACATTGTGTTTGTCTTAAGGTATTGTGATTTTGGTAGTCCTGTACCATCCATAGTTGTAAATAAACTTTCCTCAAGTGACACGTGTCATGATATTCCTAAACTGAGGATAATTATTGTCATGATTATTCAGATTGGTGATGGGGTTAGTTTTCAATGTGTGTGTGTGAGTGAGGGGAGGGATGATGGGTCACCTGTGTTGTGTGAGTGGGGGGAGGGATGATGGGTCACCTGTGTTGTGTGAGTGGGGGGAGGGATGATGGGTCACCTGTGTTGTGTGAGTGGGGGGAGGGATGATGGGTCACCTGTGTTGTGTGAGTGGGGGAGGGAGATGGGTCACCTGTGTTGTGTGAATGGGGGGAGGGATGATGGGTAACCTGTGTTGTGTGGTGGGGGGGAGGGATGATGGTCACCTGTGTTGTGTGAGTGGGGGAGGGATGATGGGGCACCTTTTGTTGTGTGAGTGGGGGGAGGGATGATGGGTCACCTGTGTTGTGTGAGTGAGGGGAGGGATGATGGGTCACCTGTGTTGTGTGAGTGGGGGGTGGGATGATGGGTCACCTGTGTTGCAACACAAGTTTCTTAATAATGCATTTGTAGGTCTTGTGTAATTTGTTGGGAGTTGTATTACGGGTGACTGTCATTAAGCTTGGTGCATTATTATTGTGTTGAAGTTGTAATTTAGGAGTTTTATTTATAGCCATTTTGTGGCCTTTATTATTATACCTTTATTCCTTTTTGAATTGTGATATGTTTTAAAAACTTGTGAATAGTATAGTGTCAGGTGTTGCCTGGATTGTTATGTGTTTATATATTGTGTTATTGATGTTGTCCTTGTTCAAGTCATTTGTTAATTTTAAGTAGCAGGGGAATGTAGAATGTATTCATTGGTGGGGGGGGGGATGTAAGCAACAATGAGTAGGTTCCACTATATCTATGAACCTTGTGTACTTGTGAAACAACGTTCGTAGAAGCAGTCTGTAGGATGTGTTAAGTTTATTTTAATGTCTTTATGTATGTGCTTTTTCAGTAGATTGTGTAGAGAATGTTTATTGCTCATCACCAGTGTCAACGTTACATACTGATATATGTACCTATATATATATTTGTACATGACGTTTTAAATAAAATATATAAAAAATAAAGTTATGCAATCATGAAATTCATGCACGAAAAACGTTCGTGTCATATTTGTCAACAAAAGTGTCAACCAGAACGTTTTGTTATTGTCTCAACTTTTTGGTTAAATCCAGACTGTGTGCAAGTTACACTATAAGAATTTGATTAGCAGATTTAAGTACAAGGTGAATCTATACTTGAAATAATATATAATATGATATGTTTGCTTTTATGTTCAATTATTCTCTATCATTACATTAACAATTATCTTCCCCCAGAATTATGGGTGATAAAATGAGTATGATAATAATGTATTTGTCAGCACCGACCATTAGTTAGTAATAACGGGTGACCAGTTTGTTTCCCTATTAGTCCCGTTGACTCATGTGATGTTGTACCTGACTGCACATGAGAGAGGCAGCTCCACTTTTCCTTCACACTGCAGAGGCAGGTTTTGTTCAGAGACACGATCGAGAATAGGAGACGGCTGATACACTCAGTATTTGTCTTCAATAAACACCAGCAGAGCAGCTGAGTATCCATATCCAGTATTCTTTCTTCTCCTAACAATTTAGTGGCAACGTTGTGGAAGCCCTAGAGATGTTAGGGTGTTGGTCTGGTGAACACTGGTGTGAAATTAATATCACAGCCTCAGCCACCACTAGCTTGCCTCCCGCCATTTTAACGGTCATTTTTTTCACCAAATATAGCCAACGCCCATCAGCAAACAAATCTAGCTATGCTTATCGATAAGCTATGCTTATCGAGATGGCTTCTTATAATCTCAGCTATAATTGACTCTAGTAATTTGCCTACAATTGAGGTCAGGCTTATTGGGCGGTAATTTGAGGGTAACGACTTGTCCCCTGTTTTAAAAATAGGAATTACATTAGCCATCTTCCACCTGGTCACAGGTCACAGGCCTGGTCACAGACCGGGCCGCGGGGCGTTGACCCCCGGAACTCTCTCCAGGTAAAACTCCAGGTATCAGACACTACACCTGTTTGAAGAGATAAATTAAAAATACTAGTTAATGGTTCACAGAGTTCCATTTTGCATTCCTTAAGAACCCTTGAAAAAACTTCATCAGGACCCGGCGACTTATTTTGCTTCAGTCTGTCTATCTGCTTCACAACCATTTCACTAGTGACTGTGATGTTACATAATTTATCTTCATCTAGCCCACTATAAACATTAATTACTGGGATATTGTTAGTGTCTTCCTGTGTAAAAACCGAGAGAAAATAATTATTTAAAATCGAGCACATTTCATTCTCTTTGTCAGTAACATGCCCATAGTTATTTTTAAGGGGACCTATCTTATCTCTAACTTTTGTTCTATATACCTGGAAAAAACTTTTTGGGTTAGTTTTAGAATCCCTAGCAACTTTAATTTCATAGTCCCTTTTAGCTTTTCTTATCCCCTTTTTAATGTCCCTCTTAATGTCAATATACTGATTCATAAGATGACTCTCACCTCTTTTGATACGCCTATAAATTCCCTTCTTATGCCCTAGTAGATATTTCAGCATATTATTCATCCATTTTGGGTCATTTCTATTTGATCTAATTTCTTTATATGGGATAAACGTCCTTTGAGCAGCATGTATAGTTGTGATGAATGCTTTGAAAAACCGACAAGTTGAAGATTGAGACACTTATGCAGCATATGGGATTCTTTATTCAGGAAACGTTTCGCCACACAGTGGCTTCATCAGTCCAATACAAAGAGGAAGGCGTAAGGAGAGGAAGAGTATGAGGTAATCAGTCCCTCAGCCTGGAGTCGATGTGTTCAGTCCATCAATCTTGTAGAATGTACAGCCACGTCTACGGCCCTATGCTGTACATTCTACAAGATTGATGGACTGAACACATCGACTCCAGGCTGAGGGACTGATTACCTCATACTCCTCCTCTCCTTACGCCTTCCTCTTTGTATTGGACTGATGAAGCCACTGTGTGGCGAAACGTTTCCTGAATAAAGATTCCCATATGCTGCACAAGTGTCTCAATCTTCAACTTGTCGGTTTTTCAAAGCATTCATCACAAATGTCAGACATTGCAGCATCATGGGATCTTGTTACAAAGAATTCTTCAACACTTGTTCAACCTTTGAACGAAGACCTACTTCGACTAGTGGATGGTACCACTTTGACCCCGCCTCCGCCTGCTTCACCTCACCTCACTACAGTATATAAGCCACGTCTACGGCCCTATGCTGTACATTCTACAAGACTGATGGACTGAACACATCGACTCCAGGCTGAGGGACTGATTACCTCATACTCCTCCTCTCCTTACGCCTTCCTCTTTGTATTGGACTGATGAAGCCACTGTGTGGCGAAACGTTTCCTGAATAAAGATTCCCATATGCTGCATAAGTGTCTCAATCTTCAACTTGTCGGTTTTTCAAAGCATTCATCACAACTGTCAGACACTGCAGCATCATGGGATCTTGTTACAAAGAATCCTTCAACACTTGTTCAACCTTTGGACGAAGACCTACTTCGACTAGTGGATGGTACCACTATGACCCCGCCTGCGCCTGCTTCACCTCACCTCACTACAGTATATAAGCCACGTCTACGGCCCTATGCTGTACATTCTACAAGATTGATGGACTGAACACATCGTCTCCAGGCTGAGGGACTGATTACCTCATACTCCTCCTCTCCTTACGCCTTCCTCTTTGTATTGGACTGATGAAGCCACTGTGTGGCGAAACGTTTCCTGAATAAAGATTCCCATATGCTGCATAAGTGTCTCAATCTTCAACTTGTCGGTTTTTCAAAGCATTCATCACAAATGTCAGACACTGCAGCATCATGGGATCTTGTTACAAAGAATCCTTCAACACTTGTTCAACCTTTGGACGAAGACCTACTTCGACTAGTGGATGGTACCACTATGACCCCGCCTCCGCCTGCTTCACCTCACCTCACTACAGTATATAAGCCACGTCTACGGCCCTATGCTGTACATTCTACAAGATTGATGGACTGAACACATCGACTCCAGGCTGAGGGACTGATTACCTCATACTCCTCCTCTCCTTACGCCTTCCTCTTTGTATTGGACTGATGAAGCCACTGTGTGGCGAAACGTTTCCTGAATAAAGATTCCCATATGCTGCATAAGTGTCTCAATCTTCAGCATGTGTAGTGTTCAGAAAACTGTCATATTGATAGCTCTCCTCGTTACCCCAGTCAACAGATGATAAGTGTTCTCTAAGCCCATTGTAATCTGCTAAGCGAAAATCTGGGACTGTTCTGAGTTATCGCTACTATCGTACTTCCATTCAATGCTAAATGTAATTGATTTGTGGTCGCTAGCACCCAGTTCCTCTGAAACTTCTAAATTATTAACAAGGGATTTATTGTTTGCCAGAACTAAGTCAAGGAAGTTATTTCCCCTTGTAGGTTCTGTCACAAACTGCTTCAAAAAACAATCCTGAACTACTTCTAAGAAGTCGTATGATTCTAAATTCCCAGTTATGAAATTCCAATCAATATGACTAAAATTAAAGTCTCCTAGAATTACTAAATTATCGTGTCTTGTGGCCTTAACAATTTCCTCCCATAGTAGTCTCCCTTGGTCCCTATCTAAGTTTGGGGGACAGTATATCACACCTAAAATCAGTTTTTCAAGCCCCTCTGAAAATTCTATCCAAACAGACTCTGTATGTGTTACCTCAGACTTAATACCCGTTTTTATGCAACAGTTCAAGCGATCTCGGACATACAATGCCACCCCACCCCCCTTCCCGATACTTCTATCTACTTGGAACAATTTAAAACCCTGAATGTGACATCATTCGCTGCCTGACCCCTGTCGAGTGAGGTTGTACGCTGCACCCCTCTGCTGTTTTCAGGCGAGCTACCTTGTATCAACATGGCGCTGAGTGTGAGGAGGCGCGTAAATACCATTGGTATTGAGCTACTTTGTGGGGCGATTTCACTCTCTTCAGTGCAAGTCTTACTCCAAACAATCATTAGGGAGACCTATGGAATCCAGGACGATGAGGTGTATGGTGTAGCCCTGAATGGGGCTTATAGAATCTTCGTCAAACTGAATTCCACGTCCGTGTATGAGTCTTTGGTGACGAGATTCCTAGACGTGAGTCTTGACGCTACTCCAGCTGTGAAGGGCGTTTGATCGACGTATCTCCCCAAATTTTTACGTGGGTTAAGATACGTAATGTCCCATTTGAGGCAGATGAGGCTGACATAAGGAGTGTTTTGAGACATATGGAACCGTACATCTGGCACAAAAGGGCAATGGACGGCAGGTGCTTACATGGGACGCCCGGAGGGTACCTTTTCCTGAAGATGATCTGAGACATCCAATACCGTCTTACGTCGTGTTGGAGGACTTCAGGACGCAAGTTATGGTATCGTATGCCGGACAGAGACGTACGTGCAGAATATGTGGGGCGTACGACCATATGGGGCAGAGTGCGTGAAGCTGAGGAGGGCGCCAGGGGCAAACTGGTGAAGCACCCAGTTACCAGCGTGATAGCTGTTGAGAGCCCAGTGCGAAAGCAAGGGCCTGGGCGCTTGTGGAGTGAAGAGGTGGAGGATTCCAATGAGGAGACTGGCATGTGTGAGGTAAGCTGTTATGTAAAAGGATCTGTTACTACACAAAGGAAAAGTACAGAAGTGCAAGTGCAGGAGGAGGTGCAGGCTCTAGAGGAAGAGCTTCAGGAAGTGTTAAGGACATTGACACCGTCTGCAGAGGATGTTGTTCCTGAGCTGGTGAGAGGCACGGCGTTGCCTGTAGAGGAATGTAAGGATAAAAAAAACTTTAGCAGGGTTGACGGGCCAACTAGTAAGAGAGAGTTGTCGCCGTGTGCTGTGGAACGGGGCGTGGTGGAGGTTGAGGTTCATCGTGAGGGAACCTCAGAAGATAACATGGATGAAGAGGGCATTCAGGGAGGAAGAGGCGGCGGCGTCAGACTCAGATGATGTCCTGACGCCGGCGCAGAGGTCTGGGAGAGAAGGAAGGCAATGTCGAAGCAGTCACGATAAGAGGCATCGCAAAAAAGGGGGAGGGGTTGATTGTGTGAAGCCTTGTGCTGGCTCTGGGGCGGAGGCCCGGGGATGAATGAAGAGAGGAGGAAGGGTTGGAAACTATAAAGGGGGCCTTAGGTGTATGACTGTGAACGTAAATGGACTGTGTAATAGTGTGAAGAAGGAATGGTTTCGAATGTTTCTGAAAAAAATTTATAGGGTGGATGGTAGTGTTCCTGCAAGAACACAATTTCAAGGAGGGAAAGAGTGCTCGAGGTGGGGGGGTTTTTTCAGGTCATGACTCTGCCATCTGCAGTCTGAAAGGTGGTGTGGGTATATTGATCAGGGAGGCAAGCCCGTTTGTGTTGCTAAGAAGTGAGGGGGGAGGTGGGGGAAGAGTATGCGCGTGGATGGGTGGTGGACGGGACCAGCAGGTATCTTTTGTATGTGTGTATGACCAGCGGAAAATGATTTGTGAGGGTAAAAAGGGATTTTGTATGTGAAGAACTAGTTTTTTTTCTTACGGGTTTACCTGCAGTGGCCGTCGTTGGTGGGGACTGGAACTGCGTTATTAGGAGGGCTGACGTGGAACGAAAAAAAGGGCGGGGCACGTGTCGGCGGCCTTGCGAGATCTTTTGGGGATTTTTCAGTTGCGGGATGCGGTTGGAGGGGGGCGTGGGAGGTAGAGCACACTTTTGTAAGACGGGGTTTACGCTGCTAGGTTGGATAGGCTGTATATATCTCAAGGGTTGGGTTGACATTTTCCGTACAATAGAAGTAGCTTATTCGGATCTTTCGGGCAGTAGTAGAGAGGTGGCGTGGGAGCCCACTAGCAGGTATATCTAGGGGATATTGGAAATTAAATACAAGTGTGTTAGGTGATGAGGAGGGGATAGAGGGATTTGCAACGCTGTGGGAGGGGTTACGTGCAGAGATTAAATGGGGTAGAGGATGTGGGGGATGTGGTGGGATGGTGTGGCTAAGAACGGATTAAGCAATATTACGTAAAGGAAGGGAAACGTATCAATTCTTTAAAATTATGGGCTTGCTAACTATTTGGAGGATAGATTACGGGGTTGTTATGCGAGGGGGGCGGTGGCGGGGCACTTATCCAATGGATGAAATTATTGAAATTTAAAGGGGAGGCTGCGTGAGGTACAGGATGAGAGGTTCCAAGCGGTGAGGGTCCAGGCGGGGGTGGAAGAGGTGTTATGGGGCGATAGACCTTCATCGTAGTATTGCGTAGGCAGAAACAAAGACAGCAGGCAAGGGACTATTCCATGGTTGGAGGTTCATGAATCGATGGAGGGTACAGGGAGGGGCAGGTATACAAGCTACGGAAGGAATGGGGCGTTTGCTGACAAGTGGTTTTGAGAAGTACTGGCAACGAAAAGGGGGTAGAGGAGGGGGTTTTTTTAGAACAGGTGTGTGGGAGTGTGGTATGTCAGTTGCGTAACAGTGATAGGGAGCACTGGGTGGGGAAATAACTGAGGGGAAATATGGAGGGCTTTAAGTGGAATGGGGAAAGGGCAAAGCACCGGGAATTGATGGACTCCGGCAGAGTTTTATCAGCAGCATTGGGAATTATTGAGGCTTTTTTCTGGTTAGGTTATTAAATTGCATGAAGGAGAGAGGTGAGCTGGGTGAGAAAGCAGGCAACGGCTGTCGTTGTATTGGTACCGAAGGGTAAGGGGCAGCAAAACGCTTGGGGAAATTACCGGGCGATCTCGTTGTTATGCGCAGATTATAATTGTTTGGGGAAGATTTCGGGAAATCGGGTCAAGTGTGTGGTGGGGCGGGTAGTATCAAAAACTCGTTTGGTTTGCCAGGGAGGTCTATGGTGGAGGGGCATGGGTTACTTTTGGGATTTCGTGGGGGCAAAAGGGGGGGAGGGAGGGAGGTTTGGTGGCGCTCGATTGGCAAGGGGCATACGATAGAGTGGATAGGAAAGCATTGAAAGCCATCCTCAGGGGTCAGGGGTTTGGGGAAGAAATAGTGGGCTGGGTTTTAGGCGTTTATGGAGGTGTAATGGCGAGGGTACAGATTAATGGTCGATTGGGTGGGGAAGATTGTAATGGGTAGGGGACTTAGGCAGGGGTGTCCTATGTCACAATTATTGTTTTTCGTGCGTACAGGACCCCTTTTATAGATTGATGGAGCAGCGTATGTGTCACGTAGAGGGACCAGGGTGTGAGGTTGCGAGGGTTTGGCCAGTTTTAATTGGGTATGTGGATGATACAACTGTTCTGATCAGGGAGGGGATGTCAATGGACACATTAGACGGGGTAGTACAATGTTCGCAGGGCAAAATGGTATGAGGGTAAATTCAGTAAATCCATGGTCATGGGGTTTAGGAGCTTGGGCGGGTAGGGTTGATTGGGGTAGTGCAGTTGTGGGGGAGGCAGGTGAATTCGTTAAAAATCTGCGGTCTTATTTATGCAGACGATCTACTGTGGCACGCATGGAAAACTCGCTTAGGATGGTAGAAAGGATTCAGGGACGCTTGGGTGCATTGCGACCTTATCATTTGACCCTTTTGCAGCGTGCCATTGTTATTAATATCTTTACTGTATAGCAAAGTATGGCACGTGGCAGCCGTGTCCCATTAACTGGGCCAGCAATAACGAACATACTTAGGAAGGTTTTTAAAATTTTTGTGGGGGTTTGAGCTGTGATTGGCTTAAGAGGGATGTGGTAATCTTACCGTAAGTAAGGGGGGGGGGCTGGGATTGCTGGACTTAAAGTGGAGGGTCAATGGTCTTCATTAAAAGGGAGGTGATGAGGGAAAGTGTGGGTGGGGGGGGTTGGCCAGGATCCATACAGATTGCAACGGATGTATACAGGAGTTGAGTTGCATGAGTGTTTAAAACTGTTGTTGAGGGCTCTGGCGTGGGATCGAGAGCCCGCAAAGGTTAAAATAGGTAGGTTGTAAAAGATTGTTAGCCGGGAGGGTTGTAGCGCCTGTAGAGGGAATTTTCCCCATGTATGCATGGGGAAGTATATGGGAAAAGGTTGAGTAGGATTGAGGTTGCAAACCTCGTGTTCGGGATATAATGTATCGTTTCTGCACGGCATTTTACCGTCGGGTTGTGGTTCTACGGGATAGACGAGTCGTTGACGGGGGGGGAGTGTGGGATATGTGATGGGGGGGGGGAGTCGGCTTTTTCATGTAGTATATTTTTGTGATGGACTGAGGAGTGTCAAGGGGTGGGTTTAAAAAGGGTGATAAATAGGATAGGAGGTAAGGAATTTCTGTATTTAGAGCATTAAGTCTCGACGTGGGGGGTTGGGAGGAAAAGTGTAATCAGAGCTGTGGGATTTCATAATGGCAGATTATATCTATATAGTGTGGGGGTTGCGGGGGAAACAGGTTACTGAGGTGAAGAGGAGGGGTTTTGCGTTAACGTTCTATAAAACGGTATTTAGAAATAAGGAAAATTTATGGGAGGAGGTGGGGTGAAGGATTTTTTCAGAGGGATATAGGCAACTTACGTTACAGGTTTTATTAGACTTGTAATATACGAGGGAGGGAGGGTTTGATTGGAAAGTGTTGCTGGGGGGAGGGAGTCAGGGGTGAAAACAGGGTTGCCTCCCTGGTAATGGATAACAAATGTTTGCGAGAGTGTTGGATGAGTGATGCATGAGTGAATAAATATGTGGACCACGGGTGCTAGCACCTGTGGAGCTGGCCAGTTTGTTGACTGGACTTTAACACTTATTATACATATGTGTGTGGTTAATATTGATTTACGGTAATGACATTGTAATTTGGAGATTTGCTATAAATAATTGCATGTATTTGCTCCAACTTGTTTTCTAGGTGCCTTGCACTGCATAGTGTTGATGCTGTGATCATGCACGGTGTCCAGAGATTTTGATGTGATATGTTTGTATTAATGTCTGTGCATTATTGTTCGTCACTGGTGTTCTGCAATTTCAGTTTTTTTTTTGAGAGTAAAGAGGTTAATGCATGTCAGATAGTGTTTAAAAAAGTTGGGTAACAGTGGTGTTATAGGTTTTTGTGGTTAGGTGCGTGCTAGGCACAGTCTTTATGTGTTACTTATGTCATGGTTATATTTATGTTGTGTTGAACTTTGTCATAGCACTATTAATGTCCATATAAGCTGATAGAGCTTGAAAAGTCATAGTGAACCTGTGTTATTGTTTAACACTGAATTGCATGTTTTAAAAGGTAGAGGCTTACATGTGTGGATTTTGAGACTAGTTATTCTTATGGTTTGTTTGTAATTTGTATGTTTTGTGACTTTTCTATACACCCTTGTTGTGTAATTAAAAATTGTTTGTAACTGAACCATTGGCAATTACAAAATTAATGTTTTGATCATTGCTGGTGACATTAGATTAGGCAACATTATTGTTTATAGTATGTTAGGTTTGTAAATAGTGGGTTGTTGGGTAACCACGGGGGGGGGTTAATATGTCTGTATATATGTTCAGTGAAATGCATTGCATGGTCTTGTCGATTATTAGTACCATTTGAGGGATGTTATGTAAAAAGTGTTGTTCATTCATTTTATTCTGTTGAGTAAATTCCAACAGGTTTTGGGTTAGTGTTTTGGATGAGGGAAGCAGGGGGGGGAGAGGGGGGGGTGTACCCACACGGATTGTAAGTGTGGTGTGTAACATTAGATGTAGGGAGGATTGTGTTAATTTAAGACTTAAAGGCTTTACATTTTTATTTTGTAATTGGTTTTTAAATTTTTTTTAAATAAAATTAAAAAAAAAAAAAAATGTGACATTCTGCAGGCTGTCCCGAACTTTTTGAATTAAACACGTTCAGTTAAGGCAAAAACATCATTGTTACCTGACTAGGGACTAATTCAATGTCATTTATTCCTAGCATACGGTATAGCATAATAAACATTGAAAGACCTTTTCCTCTCTTTACCCTTCTGCTCATTTCTGTTTTCTACTAAACTATTTCTGTCTTATCACCAATGTCACTGGCTTTCAATATCTACCTCGTTTGCTTATTATATTCCCCTAGAACTCATAATTTTTCTTCATTTGGGACTTCACTGTTTTTTGCCAAAAACCCCTACACTAACTATTCCTAGTTTTTAAAGTCCTAACAGCCCCTCCACTGCAGTTACCAGTGCCCCAACCAGACCTACATAAGTGAACCCCATCCCTGGCATACATGCCATAGAAGAGTTCCCAGTTGTCAATGAATGTTACTGCATTTTCCTTACAGTATTTGTCCAGCCTGCAATTGACACCAATTGCACTGGACAACCATTCATTTCCAACTCCTCTCCTTGGCAAAATACCACATATGACAGGGTTCCCACCCTTCCTCCTAATTATTTCTATTGCTGACCTATACCTGCTAATCAGGTCTTCTCTCCTACGTCTGCCAACATCGTTGCCTCCAGCACTGAGACAGATAATATGATTGCTCCCATTACCTCTCATGATGTCATCCAGATGGCTAACAATATCCTCCATTCCAGCCCCAGGAAAGCAAACCCTCTGTCTCCTACTCCTTTCCTTCAAGCAGAACGCCCTATCCACATACCTAACTTGGCTATCCCCAACAACAGCAATATTCTTACCTTCTTTGGTGTCGTTCGTCATGACGTTCCCAGTAGTCGACTCACATTCTTCGGGTAGCACCGAGAATGTATTAGATGTTTCCACA
Organism: Cherax quadricarinatus; assembly: GCF_026875155.1. Taxonomy (NCBI): domain Eukaryota; kingdom Metazoa; phylum Arthropoda; class Malacostraca; order Decapoda; family Parastacidae; genus Cherax; species Cherax quadricarinatus. Next base: position 3,688,374 of record NC_069410.1, on the reverse strand, counting down.
ACAGTTTCCACGGCAGTCTCTTTCTTCTTCATCGTTTCTACCTTTCCATTCGTCTTCTTGATCGTCAACTTCGTTCCCTGCTGTCCAGCCACTGCCCAGTTTCCTTTCTTGATCTGAGGACTCAAAACAGGAGCACTACTACGAATCTTCTTGTTTTCCTCGGTCAGTCGCCGAATCTCCATCTTCGCCATCCTCAATTCTTCCCTAGGCTGTTGGTAAAGTTGCTCGATGGAGGGCATCTTGCTTGAATTCGTAGAGAGCGCGCAAACAGGTCTTCACAGAGCTAAGTACACGTCACCACTAAGTACACGTCACCACGACACGTCAAGGTCATTAATATAAATTATGAACAAGAGAGGGCCTAAAACTGATCCTTGTGGAACGCCGCTAGTGACTAATCCCCATTCAGATTTCACTCCATTAATGGTAACTCTCTGCTTTCTATTGGTAAGCCATGCCTCTATCGATGCTAGAACTTTACCTCCTATACCATGAGCTGCCACTTTGCTTAAGAGTCTCTTGTGAGGTACTCTATCGAAGGCTTTACTAAAATCCAAATAAACAATATCATATTCCTTATCACTGTCAACTGCCTCAAATGTTCTATTGAAGAACGTCAGTAAGATTGTCAGGCAGGAACGACCTTTCGTGAATCCATGCTGAGATTCATTTATCAAGTTATGCTCTTCAAGGTGACTTCTAATAATGTCAGCTATAATTGATTCTAATAACTTGCCCACTATAGATGTCAGGCTTATTGGACGGTAATTTGAAGGAGTGGACTTATCCCCTGATTTGAATATAGGAGCCACATTAGCCATCTTTCACAGCTCTGGCACAACACCGGTAAGGATGGACGCATTAAACACAGTCGTTAATGGCTGACCAAGCTCCATCTTGCATTCCTTAAGTACCCTGGAAAACAGCTCATCGGGTCCCGGGGACTTACTTTGCTTCAGTTTGTCTCAGTTTAATAATCAAGTCCCTCGTGACAGCAATATTAGCTAAATTAAATTTATCAGGAACTAAATAATCTTTCCTAACCCCTTTTTAATGTCCCTCTTAATGTCAATGTACTGATTCATAAGATGACCCTCACCTCTTTTGATACGCCTATAAATTCCTTTCTTATGCCCTAGTAGATATTTCAGCCTATTCTTCATCCATTTTTGGTCATTTCAATTTGATCTAATTTCTTTATATTGGATAAACGTTCTTTGAGCAGCATGTATAGTGTTCAGAAAACTGTCATATTGATAGCTCTCTTCGTTACCCCAGTCAACAGATGATAAGTGTTCTCTAAGCCTATCGTAATCTGTTAAGCGAGAATCTGGGACTGTTACTGAGTTATCGCTACTATCGTACTTCCATTCAATGCTAAATGTAATTGATATGTTGTCGCTAGCACCGAGTTCCTATGAAATTTCTAAATTATTAACAAGGGATTCATTGTTTGCCATAACTAAGTCAAGCAGGTTATTACCCCTTGTAGGTTCTGTCACAAACTGCTTCAAAAAACAATCCTGAGCTACTTCTAAGAAATCGTATGATTCTAAATTCCCAGTCAAGAAATTCCAATCAATATGACTAAAGTTAAAGTCTCCTAGAATTACTACATTATTGTGCCTGTGGCCCTAAGAATTTCCTCCCATAGTAGTCTCCCCTGGTCCTTATCTAAGTTTGGGGGACGGTATATCATACCTAAAATAAATTTTTCATGCCCCAATGATGTCATCCAGACGGCTAACAATATCCTTCATCCCAGCCCCAGGAAAACACACTCTCTGCCTCGTACTCCTATCCTTCAAGCAGAATGCCCTATCAATGTACCTAATCTGGCTGTAGATGAAGGAACGGACTAATCCCCCTGATTTGAATATGGGAACCACATTAGCCAGCTTCCACAACTCTGGCACAACACCAGTAAGGATGGATGCATTAAACACACTCGTTAATGGCTGACTAAGCTCCATCTTGCATTCCTTAAGTACCCTGGAAAATAACTCGTTGGGCCCCGGGGACTTATTTTGCTTCATTTCGTCTATCTGTTTGATAACTATGTCCCTCGTGACAGTAATATTAGTCAATTTGAATTCGTCAGGAACTGAATAATTGTTAATTTCTGGAATCTCATTTATGTCTTCCTGTGTAAAAATTGACAAAAGATAGTCATTAAATATGGAACACATTTCCAGTTCGTTATCTGTCAGCTGCCCATTCCAAATTTTCAGTGGTCCTACTTTTTCCTTCACCTTCGTCCAATACACTTGAAAGAACCCCTTTGGATTGGTCTTTAATTCATTAGCAACTCTAATTTCATAGTCACGTTTAGCCTTTGTAATGCCCTTTCTTACTTCTCTTTTAAGCTGAACATATTGGTCAGTAAGGTTAACCTCTGGAAAATGAATGGTATAAAATACCGACACGATGGATATATAAACACATATGCAGTTTAATGTGATCATTTATTGAAAACGTTTCGCCCACTCAGTGGGCTTTTTCAAGTCACAAACAGATCTACCTGGGGTGGAAGGCACGCGAGTATTTATAGTCAGGTTCAACAATGTTGAGGTCAGGTGGAGAATGCTGCATCTGATGATCTGCCGAGTTGAATTATAGAGTCTAGAATCTTGGGCAGCTTGGATAAGTTTGTGAGCGGACCTCCTGCAGTGTTCTTCCATTCCTATGTTCTTATGTGAGATAGCGATGAAGAAGTTTCTTGGCAAGTGGTTCAGCTATGTTATAGAAGCCATTGTTCTCGTTGAAATTGTTGGTTATAGAGATAAGCGATGATTCCAGGATTCTTCGGTACTGAGTGTTGTCTTCTCGGGTGATAAGTCTTGAGTTTCTGTAGTTAATTAAATGGTTGTGTGAATTGCGGTGTTGTACACAGGCATTCCTTGTATCGTCAGACCTGCTTGCGTATTGGTGTTCTGAAATACGTGTTTGGAGGCCTCTTGATGTTTCGCCCACGTATAATTTGCTGCAGTCATTACAAGCGATTGTGAAATTAAGACACATATGCAACATCTGGGTATCTTCATTGTAGACGTATCGCCATCCAGTGGCTTTATCAATACAAATTCTAGTGTGTGCAAGACAGGCATACAGTTCTCCTGATTTCTTATTATGTCCAAGAATCTGTATTGATAAAGCCAGTGGATGGCGAAACGTCTACAATAAAGATAACCAGATGTTGCACAAGTGTCTTACTTTCATCACAAATTCTAGTACATAACTTGAAGACAGTAGGACTATATACAGAAGATGAGATAATCAGTCACTCAATCTTGGAGTAGGTGCGAAGAGCACACTGCTTCAGAGAACAGTCCTAAACTGTTTCCATAAAGTCACTGGACTCCATATTACCGGTCAAAGAATTCCAGTCAATTTGACTAAAGTTAAAATCCCCTACTATCACTATGTTATTGTGTCTAGAAGCCTTAACAATTTCGTCCCAAAGAAGTCTTCCTCTATCGTGATCCAAGCCTGGAGGTCGGTATATTACAAACTACAAACTCTCCCCAAACAGATTCTGTTACTGTTCCATCTATTTTTATACCTGTTTTTATGCAACAGTTAATATTTTCTCTAACATATAATGCAACTCCCCCCCCCCTTCCCCTTACATCTATCCACATGGAACAACTTAAACCCTTGAATATTACACTCAGCAATCATATCCCGACTCTTTAAATCATACCAAGTTTCAGTTAATTCAATGATATCAAAGTTCCCAGCACATGCTACCAAACGTAGTTCATTAATTTTATTTCTTGCACTTCGACTGTTAGAATAAAATACCATCATATGTTTTTTCTTCTGCACATTTTTCCTATTCATCTTTGGTTTTACACAATTTCTGAAATTATCATTACCCAGAGTTACTCCATGAGAGTTACAATTAAGATTCTTAATATCAGAGCATAAGTTAATATATCCATACTCATTATTAATCTTTTTTAAACCCATACCTCTGACTAATTCTATTTTAAAGTCCTAACAACCCCCTCAACTGAGCTAGCAAGAAAACCCACACCTGCCCTGGATAAGTGAACCCCATCCCTGGGATACATGTCATTTCGGCCATAAAAATTGTCCCAATTGCAAGCTTCTTATCACTCATGTCGAGATCCCTTAACCGTATCAGGGATCTCGACATGAGTGACAAGAAGCTTGCAAGCTTTGACGTGACTGCCTTATTCACCAATGTCCCAGTTGATCAAGCCATTGATCTTCTTTGCAGGGTGATTAACGATGATACAGAGTTACCTGTACCCCGCCAAGATTTTTTGAGCCTTGTCGAACTTTGTGTTCGCTATAACTGTTTTAGGTTTGAGGACAAAAAGTACAAACAACTCGGACTAGCCATGGGATCCCCCTTTAGTGCAGTTCTTGCCAATTTATATATGGAGGACCTGGAATCCAGACGGATCCTCAGTAACATCCCTTATTCAGTTACATAGATGCGGTACGTTGATGATATTTTGGTCATTGTACCCAAAAAATCTAGACGTACGTGGCATCCTCAACACCATCAACACTCTGGAACCTACTATTAAATTTACACTAGAGGAGGAGAAGGACAACCAATTATCTTTTATCGACGTTCTCCTACGCACAGGGGAAAACAGACTTTCTTTTAAAGTCTACCGGAAACCTACCTACAAGAACGATCTTCTACATTTCTTCTCTCACCATGACACAAGAGCTGAAAGAGGGGAAGTTATTGGCTTCTTTCTGAGAGCCTACAGAATTTCCAGTCCGCAGTTCCTCGAAGAAGAATGCACATACATCACCAACTCTTTTAGTTCACTACATTTTCCCCTACACTTCATACGTGACTGCAGGAAACTTGCGACACGCATCCTCAGCAACACCAATCAAGTTGAAGAAAAGCCTCCAAGTTACATCGTTTTACCGGTCAGCAACGTTGCCACTAATGTTTCAAAAATGTTTGACAGAAAACTGACTAAAATATCTACCAGCTCTTCAACTACTATTAGGAACCTGATACAAAAACCAAAGCATGATTCTGGCACAAGTGCAGGAATTTACACTATACCATGTGGGGTGTGTCACAAAGTATATGTAGGGGGAAACAGCCAGATCTCTGGACATTAGGATCGCAGAACACAAAAATGCTTGCAGAAATAATTACCGCAAAAACGCATGTGTTCAACATAGGGACGATGTTGGACACCTCATGAAATTCAATGAAGCTAAACTAATGATTAAAGAAGACGACTTAAGACTGAGAAAATGCATTGAAGCTGCACTAATCACTGTCAGTAGCACTATAAAGCAAAAATCCGGTAGTTACAGTACTTCAAAATTACTAATCAAGAGTATATTACCCATCCTGGGAACTGCTGTTACATGATGCCAGCAGGTCCCTCTCTAGCCTCACCTCCTTAGTTCCACTACTACTATTACTACCACCTCTACCCACTCAACACTTCACCTGACTCCTGCCACTATATATATATGTTTTCTTAGTTTTCTCTGTATTAGGACTGAAGAAGCCACTCGTGGCGAAACGTTTCCTTTAATAAATGTCCTGAACTGTACATAAGTGTCTTTTTCCACAACAACAATATACTTACCTTCCTAGGTGTCGTTCGTCGTGACGTTCCCTGTAGTAGACTCACATTCGTCGGGTAGCACGGAGAATGCATTAGATGTTTCCACAACAGTTTCCACAGCAGTCTCTTTCTTCTTCATCGTTTCTGCCTTTCCAACTTCGTTCCATGCTGTCCAGCCACTGTCCAGGTTCCCTTATTGACCTGAAGACTCAAAACAGGAGGACCACTACAAATTCTCTTGTTTTCCTCAGTCAATCGCCATATCTTCAACTTTGCTACCCTCAATTCTTCCTTAAGCTGCTTGTAAAGTTGCTCGATGGAGGGCATCTTGGTTCAGTCCAAGGAGAGCACTCAAACTTCCTCACAAGAGAATAGTGCAGAAGCTAGAGGATCGGGCGTGTATAACAGGAAGGGCACTGCAGTGGATCAGAGAATACCTCACAGGCAGGCAACAACGAGTCATGGTACTTGATGCGATATCACAGTGGGCACCTGTGACAAGCAGGGTCCCACAGGGGTCGGTCCTAGAACCAGTGCTATTTTTGGTATATATGAACGACATGATGTAAAGGATAGACTCAGAGAAGTCTCTGTTTGCAGACGATGTGAAGTTAATGTGGACAATTAAATCAGATGAGGATCAGGCAGGGCTTCAAAGAGATCTGGACAGGCTGGACACCTGGTCCAGCAAGTGGCTTCTCGAATTTAACCCCGCCAAATGCAAAGTCATGAAGATTGGGGGAGGACAAAGAAGACCCCAGACAGAGTATAGACTAGGTGGCCAAAAACTGCGAACCTCAGTCAAGGAGAAAGATCTTGGGGTGAGCATTACCCCGAGCACGTCTCGAGAGGCACACATCAACTAGATAACTGCTGCAGCATATGGAAACCTGGCAAATCTGAGAATAGCATTTGTGAAGGCTTACTCAGCCCTGTAACAACTTCAGACAGTATTACCAAGGCTGGCTCCTCCTCAGGAAATTTAATTAATAGAAAAAGAAATAATAATTCACAAAGATAAACACTTTATTATTTAGTAATGCAAAGATAAAACATTGAAATATGAAGGTGTATCCTATTTGACAGAAAAATGAAAAATGAAATGGAAAAATGACATTTGAATTCAACGCTAATATGTACAGTTACACTGGGGTGTTTGGTGGAGGTTGACACTGTCTTGTAGAAATTGTAGCCGTTGCTGATGATGTGGGGAAGGGGTCACAGGTGTTGGTGACAACCCAACGACTAGTTCTTCACAGAGTCTATATCCTTGAATAGTCAGTCCAGATGACAGGAACTCAGGTTCTTTACCACTGCAAAGATGAGGGGTAGTGTCCTGTACAATTAATCAGGTAGGTAGATTATGAATGACGTCTCATGGGCTGTTTCAGCCCATCTCCTTCAACACTTCTTGTTGGTGAGCAGGTGACCCGATCTGTCATTCCAAGCTGGATAGAGAGACAGGTTACCCACTGCTTAAGAAGTCACTCTCCATGATAATGCAAGATACTTAAAAAAGGTGGTGATTATCGAAAAGTCTTATGTGGAGCTTAAAACTGAAAGGACTAAGTTTATTATTGGTCAAAAGTGAAGCTTTCAACCAATATCCACTAGAATAGGAGCAGAGGCTTTTACTTACAGTTGTGCTGGGAGCTGTGAGTCGAGTGATTACTGTTTGGCTGGAGCCCCACACGTCACCTTTCGGTGTAGGGAGAAAGTGGGAGAGGGGATAGCGGGAGCGAGGCTTACCCTACCTTAACAAGCAGCCAGCAATCAAACTATCGTTACCATATACTCGCTCGCTACTCCTATCTGTTGAACTTTTCCCTCACACTCCCCCATACCAAGACTTAGAGTCAAGGAGTATAAGAAGAATAGGCGAGGAAAAAGTTCTAAAACGTGGAAGTCACGTAAGGCAACAAATCTTCTACTGACTGTCACGACTTAACCAGTCAGAGAAATAATTGGCTGAACCATTGATATACACAATATGAAACTTAAAAGCTTGGAGTGCCAATGTACATCTTAAAAGTTTCTAGGTATATCAAAGGTTTGTGATCCGTTTCTAAAATAAATTCTTTCCCCAGTAAATAAATTTAAGTTTGGAGATACCCCACACAAGGGCCAAACATTCCTTTTCTATGGTAGAGTATCTCGTTTCTGCAGGAAGGAAGTTTTAGATTTAATAAATACACAGGAACTAGGAGTGTGTGTATTTTGTGCAGCAAGCACCTGACACCTATTGCAAGAACTATACTTCTTTGTAACCTGAGAGTACATGTTTGGCCAGAAATAAGTGTGCTTGAGTTTATGCCACGTCTTACGATGGGCCAAGTGTTTGGTCACTGGCAAATCATGAGCCATTTGAAGAACAGTCTCTCGACATGGTTTAGGAACAACAAGGAGGGAATAATCTATCGCTGAAGAATGAGATTTAAATACAGATTTATATAAGATACCATTAATATATTCAAACTTATGAGATACGTATCTCCCGTGGATAACTTTGTTGTTAAAAGCTTGATTATGACAATCCCGAATTGAAGGGCGGGAGAAGAGGAGGTAGGAGAAGCCAGGGTTATGGTCTGAGCTCTAGTCAAGACACTGAGAGTGCCGGAGGCAATACCCTTACTTTCACCTGACGAGTGGACAGGTGATCCTGCTGCCTCACTATCGAGAGCAGTATCATCTGTTTCCATCCCCAAATGAACAGTACGAGACAATGCAGCTTCCGGTGCGGAATTGTTAAGGGGCTTATTTAACTTGCAAGGAAGAGGAGCTGGAAAACTTAGATCCACGGTTGGTGACGAAAGATCCGTCTCTGAAGGAAGAATGGCACCTTTAATGTTACCCACTATTATAGAACAAGTAATTGGGGCTAGTACCGCATTAGTCCAACCGGTGAACCATTTAGTTTTCAAATAACAACGTATTGTAGAACATAAGAACATAAGAAAGAAGGAACGCTGCAGCAGGCCTACTGGCCCATGCGAGGCAGGTCAAAGTCTCCTACCGGCTTAAGCCAATGCCCCAACCTAGTCAGGGCAGGCCATATTCACTTAAGGAAGGAACACGACAACTGACCTAGTAGCACAAGCTAATCAGGTCCAACTCACACCCACCCACACCCACTCATGTATTTATCTAACCTATTTTTAAAACTACACAACGTTTTAACCTCAATAACTGTATTTGGGAGTTTGTTCCACTCATCCACAACTCTATTACCAAACTAGTGCTTTCCTATATCCCTCCTGAATCTGAATTTTTCCAATTTAAAACCGTTGCTACGAGTCCTGTCTAGGCTAGATATTTTCAGCACGTTATTTACATCCCCTTTATTTATTCGTGTCTTCCCTTTATACACCTCAATCATATCCTCCCTAATTCTACGCCTTTCTAGAGAGTGCAGATTCAGCGCCCTCAGTCTATCCTCATAGGGAAGATTTCTGACACATGGGATCATTTTTGTCATCCTCCTCTGTACGTTTTCCAGAGCATTTATATCCATTCTGTAATACGGTGACCAGAACTGAGCAGCATAGTCTAAATGAGGCCTAACCAAGGATATATAGAGTTCAAGAACAACCTGAGGACTTCTATTATTTATACTTCTAGATATGAAGCCAAGAATTCTGTTAGCTTTATTGCGAACACTAATGCAGTGTTGTCTTGGTTTTAGATTACTGCTAACCAGAACTCCTAAATCCTTTTTGCAATCAGTAGTATTAAAATCTACATTATTTAGTTTATGTGTCGCATGGTTATTTACCTGTCCAACATTTAGAACTTTGCATTTGTCAATATTAAACTGCATCTGCCACTTCTCCGACCATTGCATCAGTCTATTCAAATCATCCTGCAGTGCTCTAGTGTCCTCATTGGAATGAACTGGGTAGCCTATTTTGGTGTCATCAGCAAATTTGCTTATGTCGCTATTTATTCCTTCATCTATGTCGTTTATGTAAATTGTGAACAACAACGGGCCCAACACTGACCCCTGAGGAACACCGCTTGTGACGTGCCCCCATTCTGATTTCTCCCCATTTATGCAAACTATCTTCTGTCTATTTGTCAGCCATGCCTCTACCCAGAAAAAAATTTCTCCTCCTATTCCGTGTGCCTTAAGTTTCCTCAATAGCCTCTGGTGTGGAAGTCTATCGAAAGCCTTAATGAAGTCCATATACACAATATCATATTCATTACCATGATCTACCTCCTCAAACACCTTAGTGAAAAAAGTTAGTAAATTCGTAAGGCAGGAACGCCCCTTTGTAAAACCGTGTTGAGATTCATTAATCAATCTGTGCCTGTCAAGATGGCTCCCAAAGGCTTGGGAAAATTTATTGTTCCAAAAATTTTCCCTAGGGGGTTTAAGGTTTATTGGCAAAGTTTGAACCCAAGGAAACATTCCCCCTGATTTTGTAAATAGGTTTTTACTTTTGACATTTTCCACTTATCAGGCCTAGGCCAATTTTTTTGATAGTTTAAAAAAAGTTTACCCAAAAGGGTATACTAAGTTCCTCTTTACTTTCCCTTTAACCCCCCTTGAAACAGTTCATCAGGGCAGGGGGATTTGTTGGTTTTTTGTTTCCCCTTATTTGCCCTGGGACCTTTGTAACAAGTTACCACAATCGTACTTTGTTTTTCACCCCTTTTTCTACTTTAATTTTAAATTTATTTTAGGAATATGCTAGTATTTTCCGGGGTTTAAAAATTGGGAGGGGAAAAAAAAGGTATTTAGAATTTCCATTTAATACTTTTCCTGTCAGTGACCCGACCGGGTTTTTCTTTTTAAGGGGGCCCAAAGTTTTGTCCCAAAATTTACTTCGTTTAACTGAAAAAAACCCTTTTGGGTTAATTTTGAACCCCTTCCGATTTTTTACCCTCATTTTTCCCTTTTTGCTTTTCTTATCCTTTTTTTATTTCTCTTTTTAAATTTGAAATTATTGATTTCTTACGGCCCATCCCCCTCTTTGGTTACCCCAAATATAGGGCCCTTTTTGGGCCCAATGGATTTTTTTAACCCTATTTTTCCCTTCCTTTTGATATCATTTTTTTTTAAATTTAAAATTTTCCTTTCTCGGAACAAAAGTTGTTGGGAGTAGAACTTGCTCTGAAAAACGTCATATTGGCAACCAAGTTTTCCCCTACATAAACCTTTGTCAGGACACCCCAAAATTAGCCCCCCAGGAAATTTTTCAGTCCATGAAGTGGGCCCAAGGGGAAAAATTGGGACAGGGGTTTTGATTGCTTTTTCTGGGAAATTTTCCAAAAGATATGTTAAAATTTAAGTGATTTGTGATCACTTTCCCCAAAGCTCATCTTTAAACCTCAAGTTTTTAATTATTTAATTTTGTTGGGAAAAACCCAAACTAAGCAGATTGTTTCCTCATTTGGGTTCTGTCACAACCTGTTCTAAAAAAGCAACCCAAGAACCTTTTCCCAAGAAAGTCAATAGATCACGATTTCCGGCCCATTTTTTTCCTTAATTTTTGGGTTCTAGATTTAAAAAAACTCCCTTAAAAAAACTTTTTCCATATCTAGATGCCTTATGAATTTCGTCCCATAAAAGCTTACTGCCCTCCCTGTCAAGGTTTGGGGGGCTATAAATCACAACCCCAAAATTTTAAATTTTTTCACATACCCCCGGGGGAAACTGTTTGCCCAAAAGATTCTGGGTTGAAAGTTTCTTAAACTTTTTTTCATGTTAAAACAATTTAAATTTTCTTGACATAAAATTTGCCAAAAACCCCAAACCCCTTCCCCCTGGGAACCCCATCTGTGTGGAATAGTTTATTTAAATCTGGGATGTTGAAATTTTGAAGGGGATTTTCCCCTTTCTTTCAGGTTTTTTAAACCCGGTCTCTGTTATACCAATAAATTTTATTATTACACTTGCAAGTTAAAACTTAGTCAACTTTGTTATTTCTTAACTCCTATATTTTTTTGGGAAACCCCCAAGGGAGCTTGTCACTTTGTTGCCCTCTTTTATCCCTCTTTGGGTTTTTTGTCAATTTTATTTTTCCAATACTTTGCAACTTTATTTTGAATATTGTCTATTAAAAAATATCCCCTTTGGTTTTCCGGTTAAAAACTGCGGGTTTTTTAACCCCCCCAAATTTTTCCCCCGCCTGACTGTTTTTCCCCCAAAAACCCTTTTACCTCTTTAATTTTATAAATTAAAATTCCCAGGACATGTCAAAAATTACCCTTTCAGTTGAATTGGTAATGCAAACCCCCCCCTTTTCCCAAAAGAGATGAACCCGGGAAAACACGAGAGGTTTTAAAGTAAAGGGGAAAAGGGCTGTCCGAAATTAAGTGCACCCTAAAAATCCAGTTCAGTAATTGTCTGAGAAATTTTTATCCATTTTAAAAATTCCTTTAACAGAAGGGTGCTTGGTCATTACAGTTTTAAAACATCTTCCAAATTTTTGGACCTTCTTAGAAGGGCAAACGGGCGGTTTTGTCCCTTTTCACCAAAAATGACAAACAGGGAAAAAAAGAAAGTTGTTTTCTTTTTTATTAGAGGCTTTGTTTTTTTTTTGATCTGGTGAACCCTTGCCCCCAGGTTCGATCCCCTTTAAAGGGCTTTATGGAAATTTTGGCCTCGATCAGGTCAACGGCCCCCCAGCAACCTTTATTTTAGCTTAAAAGGTTTTGTTCCCTAATGAATTTTTCCCTATTGGTGGGGAAGGCTGGGCAGGAATTTTTCAGCAACCTTTAAGTCTCTAAGAGATTCATAACTGTGTCAATTCCTGAACTCTTATCCAAAAATCGAAAAAAACGAAAGAGTTTTTACGTGAAAATGCCCGGGAAAATTTTGGCCAAAGGGTGTAAGGTTTGGAATCCCTTTAAAACTTTCCTAAAAAGATTTTGTGGGTTTTTTTATATGCTTTAAGGGTTGCCTTCCCTTTTGTAGGTTATATTTAAAAATGGGTATCCTGCGACAAAATTTTCATAGTTTTTCAAAACTTTACCGAAAATTAAAAATACCTAAATGGTTTGGGCCCGGTGTCCCGCAGGCCATTCACAGGGGGGTAGCGTTTTTTCAAAACCCGATAATTATGAAGTAATGTCTTCACCCTTGGAAGGGAGGTAATTTTGGGTTGGAAAATGTTGCACTGTGAAAGATGTTTTAAATTTCTCCTTCCTCTAAATTTTTGGGTTTTGTAAAAGTTAACCCTTTTTAATTTTTCTAATTCAAGGGGGGATTTCTCTAACTTGCGGTTTTTTTTCTCTTTAAAATTGTTCTCTAAATTTTGCCTTTTTCCTTTGGTTTTCTTAACCCCAAATTTTTCCTCACGTATTTTAGCTTGTTCCTCCCCCCGTATCTTGCTCTCTCCCCATTTTTCAAGTTTTATCCGCTCCTTTTTCTCCTCTCTTTCTCTTTCTTGATTTCTTTTTAAATTTGATTCTCCCTTTTTTTCCTCCCCTTTTTAACTGCCTTTCTTGGTTCTCTCTTTTAATTCCCCCCCCTCTCTCCTTTTTCCCCCTCTTTTTTCGAAATTTTCCTCTCTCCTTTTTCTCCCCCCCTTTTTTTCTAAATGTCTTTTTCTCTCTCAATTCTTTCCTTCTCTTTCTTTCCCGGATCTTTGAAAATGAAGTTCTAATTTTTTTTTAATTATTCCCGACCCTTTCTCCCCGCGCTCATCCCAAAAATGGTATTCCTCCTTTTTGCAACATAAAATTAAACTACCCCGGGGGGAAAAAGAAATGGATATATAAAAAAAAACAGGGGTTCAATTCCTGCTCCAAACCCCCCTGTAAAATTAAAAACAGAGGGTTCGGTTCCTGGGTTTTGATTAAAAAGTATGTTTGGGAAAGAAAAAAGGGTTTTTTCCAGTAGAGTAAACAGTTTAAATTGAATGGGGGGCCCTTGACCTCCCCAAACTTCTCAAACCAAAAAATCAAAAGGGTTTCCCCGACAGTTTCCCCTTTATTTAATAAACATAGCTCATTTAAAAAAACTTGTCACTTTGGAAAAACTGGGTCCCTAGGTTTTTTTCCTCCCAAAAAGTTTAAGCTCAAAGGGTTAAGGTGACAGAAAATTTAAATAGTAAAATTTCCTTTCCTTGGCTTGGGCTTACAAAAAACTGAGGGCTATAAAAAAATCAAACCAAAACTTTTAAATCCGGGAAATGTTTGTCCTACCCTTTGAGAATGATTATCAGGGCTGGTGGGGAACCATTTTGTGGTATGTGGCGTTGAAATTTAATGGTAGATTCGAGGGTGGAGTTGAAACTTGATTTTAGTCGAGTTGATCCTGGCAAAGGTCGCCCTTTTTGAAAGGGTTTTCCGCCCTGTAATAAAATTCAGACAGTATTTCCAAAGGGTGGTCCTCCTCGGGAAAATTTTTGAATAGAAAAAGAAAAAATTTAATTTTTTAAAAATAAAACTTTATTAAATTTTGTAATGCAAAGATAAAAATTTTAAATATGAAAAATTTATCCTTTTGGGCAAAAAAAAAAATGAAAAAAAAGAAATGGAAAAAAGACATTTTTAAATTTTAACGTAATTTGTTTCAGTTTTACTGGAGGGGTCTGGTTGGGGTTGACCCTATCTTGTAGAAAATTTTTCAAACCATTGTGATGAAGTGGGGGGGGGGGGCCAAAGGGGTTGGTGACAACCCAACCCACTAGTTCTTTTAAAAAAATTTATTGCCTTGAATAGTCAGGGCCCGAGGGCAGGAAATCAGGTTCTTTCCCCTGCAAAGATGAGGGGTAATGTCCTGTACAATTAAACAGGTTTGGTAGATCATGGAAGGGCGTTTTCTGGGGTGTTCAGTCCATCTCCTTCAAAACTTTCTTGGTTGGCGGGGGTGAACCCGATCTGTCATTCCAGCTGGGAAAAAGAGACGGTTACCCACCTGCTTTTAAAAAATTAAATCCCCCCAGGGTAAGGCTTTATCTTTAAAAAAAGGGGGTGTTTATCGAAAAGGGCTTTTTGGGGGCTTAAAACTTTAAAGGGAAAAAGTTTTTATTTTGGGAAAGTGAAGGGGCCCCCAAAATTCCAAGTGGAGGGGCTTTTCCTTTCAGGGTTTTGGGGCGGGGGAGGGGTGGGAATGGGGGGGGCCCGGGGTTTGGGGGGGGGGGGGGGGGGGGGGGGATAACGGGGGGGGTGGTCCTTCGGCGGGAATCCCTTGGGGGGGGTTTAAAAATGGTGTTTTTGGGGGGGGCCATAAAAGTTTCCTTTCCCTTGGGGGTTTGAATGTTGGGGTAGGGGGGAAAAGGGGGGGGGGGGGGGACCTTTTGGGGGGGAACTGTAAAAATAAAGGGGGGGGAAAAGTGGTCCGGGAACGGGTTTTGGGGGGGGGAATTTTTAGGGGGGGGGGAAATTGGGTTTTGGGTGTGGTGGGGGGGGGGTGGGGGGGGTGGGGGGTTTTCTTTGGGGTGGGGAAAAGGTTTGGGGTGGGGGTTTGGGGGAAGGGGGGGGGAAAAGGGGGGGGGGGTTGGGGGGGGGGGGGCCCGGGGGGGGGGATGGGGGGGTCTTCTTTGGGGGGGCGGGGGAAGGGGGGGCGGGTTTGGGGTAGGGGGGGGAGGGGGGGTTAAAACTTAAGGCGGGGGGGGGGGGGGGGGCATGGGGCCAAGGAAAAGGGGGGGGGGGTGGGGTTTGGGGGGCCAAAAGGGTTTGGGAAAAAAAAAAACAAAACCCCCAAACCCCCAAACCAAAAAAACCCTCCCCCTTTTTGGACTTCCCAAAGGTTTTATTATTGGAAAAAGGAAATTTCAACAATTCCACTGTGGAGAGGGCCAATTTCTGGGTTATCAGTTTTTTACTGTTTGGCCGGAGCCCCACGTCACCTTTCGGGGTGGGAGAAAGGGGGGATAGCGGGAGCGAGATGCCCCTACTAACAAGCAGCCGGCAATCAAACTAAGTTCCATATACTCGCTCGCTATCTATCTGTTGAAATTTTCCTCACAGTTTCAATTACCTTAGTAAGGAACATTAAGACACTGTCCCTGTGACGTCAGGCCAATATGGAGTAGCAGCCCCAAATTTTGGGAACCATACTG
The DNA here is from genome assembly GCF_026875155.1 of Cherax quadricarinatus. NCBI lineage: Eukaryota > Metazoa > Arthropoda > Malacostraca > Decapoda > Parastacidae > Cherax > Cherax quadricarinatus. Next base: position 3,672,773 of record NC_069410.1, on the reverse strand, counting down.
CTCAAAAAACGTCAAGAAACTAGAAAAAGTGCAAAGATTTGCAACAGGTTAGTTCTGGAGCTCGTGGAATGTCCTACAAAGAAAGGTGAGGGAATTGCCCTGACGACGTGGAAGACGGGAGGGTCAGGGAAGACTTGATAACAATATACAAATCTGCGGGGAAAGATAAGGTTTACAGAAACGGATGTTCCAGAGAGGGACACAGAAAACAAGGGGTACAATGGAAACTGAAGACTCAGACGAGTAAAAGGGAGTTAGGGTACTTCTTCAGTCATAGAGTTGTCAGGAAGTGGAATAGTCTAGCATGCGATGTAATGGAGGGGCAGGAACCATACATAGTTTAAAAGACGGGTATGGCAAATTTCGGGGAAGCAGAGAGAGAGAGGGAAACCCTAGCAGCCATCTGTGAAGAGGCAGGGCCAGGATCTGAGTCTCGCCCCCTGCGGTCACAATTTAGGTGAGTACAATTCAGTGAGTACACACACACACAAATAGACACACACACACACACACACACACCCCCACACACAACACACACACACACACACACAAAAACACACCACACACACACACCACACACACACACACACACCCCGCGCGCGCGCGCACACAGAGGTAGAGTGCTCGCTTCGATGTGAGAAGCCCCAGGTTCAATCCGCGGCACCTCCAGCCCTCTTTTACTAGGTGAGTAACATACCAACAGGTAAGGGACACTACAAGAGGGGAGAGGAGAGGATGAACCAGCAAGACTGGACCTAGTAATCACGTTGAGGAGTGCAGATATTGAGGACATCACATATGAAAGACCCCTTGGGGCCAGCGATTATGTGGTTTTAAGCTTCGAATACACACTAGAGCTACAAGTGGAGGGGGGAAGCAGGAAGGCCAGGACGATTGAAGCCAAACTACAAAAAAGGGGACTACAGGGGAATGAGGAACATCCTGAATGGGGTTCGTGGGACAGAGAATGGCGGGAAGCCAGTTAACGAGATGATGGAATATGGAACAACAATTTTGAAAAGGAGGCTGAGGAGAAGTTTATCCCTAAGGGTAACGGGAATAATGAAAAAGCCATAATGAGCCCATGGTTCACCCAAAGGTGCAGGAAGGCAAAAACTAAGTGTGCTAGGAATGGAGGAATTATATAAGGCAAAGGACCCAGGAAAATAAGGAGAGCAGTCGTAGAGCCAGAAATGAATATGCACAGATAAGAAGAGAGTCCAACGACAATATGAAAACGACTAGCGCGAAAGCCAAATCTGACCCAAAGCTGTTATACAGCCACATCAGGAGGAAAAAAACAGTCAAGGACCAGGTAATCAGGCTAAGAAAAAAAGGAGGGAGAGACAAAAAGGGAAATGACCTGAAGTATGTGAGAAACTCAACAAGAGATTCAAAGAGGTGTTCACAGAGGAGAGAGAGTGGCTCCAGAAAGCCGGAGAGGTGGGGTACACCACCAAGTGCTGGACACAGTACACACAATGAGGAAGAAGTGAAGAGGCTTCTGGTGAGCTAAATACCTCAAAGGCATGGGGCCCGGGTAACATCTCTCCATGGGTACTGAGAGAGGGAGCAGAGGTGCTATGTGTACCCCCAACAACAATATTCAATACATTTTGTCGATACAGGGAGATTGCCTGAGGCATGGAAGACAGCAAATGTTTGGCCTAATCTTTAAAAAGGAGACAGACATGAAACACTATACTACAGACCAGTGTCACTGAATGATAGTATGCAAAGTCATGGAGAAGATTATCAGAAGAGTGGTGGAACACCTAGAAAGGAATGATCTCATCAACAGCAGCCAACATGGTTTCAGAGACGGGAAATCCTGTGTCACAAACCCACTGGAGTTCTATGACATGGTGACAGCCAGTAAGACAAAAGAGAGAGGGTGGGTGGATTGCATTTTCTTCGACTGTAAGAAGGCGTTTGACACAGTTCAACACATGAAATTAGTGCAAAAAAATGGAGGAAAAAGCAGGGATAACAGGGAAGGCACTACAATGGATCAGGGAATACTTGTCAGGAAGACAGCAGCGAGTCATGGTTACTGGCGAGGTGTCAGGTGGGCACCTGTGACCGCGGGGTCCCGCAGGGGTCAGTCTAGGACCAGTGCTGTTTCTGGTATTTGTGAACGACATGAAAGGAAGGAATGACTCCGAAGTGTCCCTGTTTGCAGATGATGTGAAGTTGATGAGAAGAATTCATTCGATCGAAGACCAGGCAGAACCACAAAGGGATTCTGGACAGGCTGCAGACTGGTCCAGCAATTGGCTCCCGGAGTTTTAACCCCACCAAGTGCAAGTCATGAAGATTGGGGAGGGCAAAGAAGACCGCAGACGGAGTACAGTCTAGGAGGCCAGAGACTACAAACCCCACTCATGGGGAAAAACATCTTGGGGTTGAGTTAACACCAGGCACATCTCTGGGGCGCACATCAACCAATAACGCTGCAGCATATGGGCGCCTGGCAAACCTCAGAACAGCATTCGACATCTTAATAAGGAATCGTTAGGACCTGTACACCGTGTACGTTGGGGCCCCTATTGGAGTATGCGGCACCAGTTTGGAACCCAACCTAGAAGCACGTAATGAAACTAGAGAAAGTGGAAAACGGTTTACAACAAGATAGTCCCGGCTAAGAGGTATGTCTAGAGGAGAGGTTAAGGGAAATCGCATGAGCATGGAGGACAGGAGAGTTAGGGAGGACATGTTTTCGACATACAAAATACTGAGAGGATTGACAAGGTGGACAAAACAGGAGTTCCACAGATTGGATACAGCAAGAGGGGACACAGTTAAAAATTGGACACAGAGAATCACCGGGGTGATAGGGAAATAATTCTTTAGCCAAGGGGTAGTCAGGAAGTGGAATTTGTTTGGGAAGCGATGTTTGTGGGAGGCAAGTCTTACATAGCTTTAAGCCAAAAGGTATGATAAAGTGAAGATTCAGGTAGTGACTAGTAGCGACGTGAAGAGGGCGGGGCAGGAGCTAGGACTCGACCCTGCGATCTCAAACTAGGGGAGGCACAACTTGATGGTACACACAAACAACACAGCGAATTTTTTACTTATAAATTAAGGTAGAACAGGAAAAAAGGCCGGGTGACAAGATAGTAAAGGGGCCATAAATTCTACACACAAAACACTTGTAGTCCTTCCCTACGGATCCCTCTATTCCTCGCTCCCCCTCTCCTCACATACCTTCCCCCGCCCCTCTAAACCACAGTTCACCCACACTTTTTTTTTTACACGGGGTTTTGACAAGGTTAGGTTAGGGAATCGCTAGCTTTATTGACAAGCTATTTACAGGTTAAGGATTCCTAACTTTTTTGGCAAGCTAAGAGCTGTTACCTACATTAGCTCATTTAAAAGATTTATATTGTCATTAGACATACAAGTAGGAAACAGGTTGAAGATGGACCCATCTGTGCGCCGGGATTTTATTTGATCAACTGAACCTTTTCTCGTTGAAATCATTATGCTGTACGAATGGGGTTCCATACTCGAGTCATCCTGGGTATATATGATCTCAGATGGAGTGAATGGTTCTGGAGAAGGGTTCAGCCAGAGTGAAGTTGCTGCTTTCTGCCGTCTTGTGGATAAAAGCTTGTTTCACGCTGTCCCCGAAGTGGATCCAAGTGTGGTACTTTGACAAAATTGGCCTTTTTACATAACAGTAAGGCCACCCACATCCTCCTGTGTTGAAGGCTCTGCTGAAATGACAGGTCTATCCAGGATGGGTTTCCAAAGGGGAGAGATGAGACTTCTTGCTCTGTTCTCTACTCTGTCAAGCAGTCGCAGATGAGAGAGAGAGGGGGGGGGCAGGCAACCAAGAAAGTGGAGCATATCAAGGTTGTGAGCGTACTTGTGCCTCGTAAAGAATTTGCAACCCCCATACTGTCAAGCAGATGCGGGGATACAGCGAAGTGCTGTAAGCTTCCCGGCTGCCTTGTTTGCAAGATTTACAACATGGTACTTCATGGTTGTTTGGGTCAAATTTCACCCAAGGTATCAACTTCTCCAGGTGCCAACACCCTCCCATTCATCCTTAATACTGCACCAGCATTACCATCATGGTGACTAGAGAACATCATCATTTGCGTTTTATTAGGTGCAAATGTTGCTTGTCATCTATTTCCCCAAAGCTGTTATAGCTCTTGCTGGTGATTGAAGTAGATTAGAGCACTCCATTCTAATCACTCACTTCTCACTCACACTTTCTCACTCACACTCTCCCACTCACAACACACTTCCCTCTCGCTCTTTTTTCTATCTTGTATCTCTCTCTTTCTTTCCCTCTCTTCCTATTCCCACTCCCCACTCCCCACCAACTCACTCACGCTCTCTCTTAACACTGTCTCTTTTATGCTCTCTCTCACACACTCTCACTCTCTCCCCACTCTCACACTTTTACTCACACTGTCTCTCTCACACTTTCGCTCTCCACTCTTCTCACACTCCCTCAACACGCTCTCTCACTATGTCTCACATGCTCTTCCTCACACTCTCTACACTCTCTCACATCTCACTCACACTCTCACACTTGCTATCCTCCACACTCTCTCACACCCTTGCTCGCAACTCTCCACCACCATCTCTCCACAGTCTCTATCAATTACATCTCTCTCACTACTCTCTACACTCTCACACTCTCTCACGCTCACATTCGTCAGTCTCTTATTACTACTCTCCTCGCACTCTACACTCTCTCTCTTTTCTCACAGTCTCAACACTCTCTCATAATGATAATTATGAAGACGGTCCCTAAAAAAAGGCCACTCAGTGCAAAGGAAACATGAGCACTGGACGTCAGACTAGACCAAAGAGGACTATAGGAAGGAATGCTTCAAAGGAGGGAACTATATTCGTATAGGGGATTTGCCACAAAGGGAAATGCAGTGATGAGGACGAAAAGAGGAGAGGTCAGTAACTGTCTATGGGTCCCAGGAAGTTGAAGGAGTCCGCTCATCCTCTCCACCCCCCACTACGCCCCCCCCCCCCCCCCCCCCCCCCGCCCCCCCCCCCCCCCCCCCCCCCCCCCCCCCCCCCCCCCACCCCCCCCCCCCCCACACCCACTTTACCCCCCCCCCCCCCCCCACCCCCCCCCCCCCCCCCCCCCTCGCCCCCCCAAGCAAAGTAACACAGAAGGAGAAAAAAGGATTGAAAGTTTCTGAGAGCGAATAGGAGTGGGATGCACGACAAGCTGACAAATTCTGAATATTGGGTGGTTTGTATGAAGAGAAAAAAATGGCCAGTCTATGTGATTTGCAAGCAGAATCTGTTCAAATAGGATCCTGCAGGAGATAACTTGACTAATGGGGACATTCTAAAAGTTACCATAGGGTGTACCTAGTCCAGGGCAGAACACAAGGAAGGCAAACAAAAACCTGAGAGAGAGGGTACAAAAGATGAAGGAGATTATAAAGGAAAAAGACGGAGATGTGCAGAAGGAACCCAGAATTCCAGGAGGGATGAACAAATACAACCTCCATCAGAACCACCTACTGAAACCCTAAACAGGACAACCCCAAATTAACCAAACAGTCTAAACAACACCCACACACTGTACCCTCTGCACTCACGCCCACTCATCGCAAACTCTAAACCTTTGTTCCCTGCCAGGTCTCCCACTATCCCCCTATGTTTCCTCAGACCTCAGTTTTAGTGAAGTAGTTGAAGGTTTGGTATATGATTGCAGATGAATAACAAATGAATGTGTGGAGTGGCAACTGAAAGAATCAAGGGAGACGTTGACCAGACCATCATAGCAGTCACTGCACACAGAAAACTCACCATGATTATAACAGACACAATCTTTCCACTGGTTGTCAGATTATGTGGAATATGTTAGTGAGGAGCAGACGGCGGGAACGGAATTGCTCCTGCTGCATTAGAAAACCGTTGGGGTTTTAGTGAAATGGAAGGATTTGACGAAACTGGGAGTAAGAGTAAAGGGTATTACATAGAAGGTACAATTCAGTATGGGGACTTAAAGTGTCATTGCAGTGATGTTAACCCGCCCACAGAATGCAGGACGGCAATGAGAAGAATATGAAGGGAGCAACAGAGCATAATTGACACTCATAGCTGGGTCGGCAGTAGAGTTCAGTAGGTATAGCAAAGATTACTAGTAATGGACGATTTCAATCACAAGGAGATTGTGGGACAAATGGAGCCACATAGAGTCCCAAACATAGAGAGCCAAGATGATGAATGTGGTAATGGAAAACCTCATTCATCACCATGTTATGGACTCTACCAGAGATATAGCTGGGGGGTGGAAATGGAAGACTGGACCTTGTGTTCACCCCTCAGTAGCTGGACATTGAGACACAATACATATGAAAAGGCACTTGAAGCTAGTGATCATGAGCGTTTGAGCTTTGAATAATTTAGTAGAGTTGCAAGTGGAGAGGGTATACCAGGAAGTAGGTGGGAAAAAGCCAAACTTATGAAAGAGTGGACTACAAAAGGTATGAGAAACTTCATGGTGGTGGTTCGCGGGAAAGAGATTGGTAGGAAGACAGTAAACAAAATTGTTTGTACTAAGTAATAAAACTACAATACGCAAGGAGGCAGAGAAAGCTTATTCCCAAGGGCCACGAATTATTTGGAGGACCTGAACGACCTTTTGATTATCCATTGATGTAGGACGGCAAAAAACTCTGGAAATGTGTGAAATTTTTTCAAAAATCTATCTAGTTTTTACTCAGGACAATATACTAGCAAAATTCCAGTAAATTTTAAATTATATGGAACAGGGACATAAGAAAATATGCCACGTTTGCAGGTAACTAGTAACATAGTCCTCAGACAAATAGAGAAATTAAAATCTACAGATCCTCAGGCCTGTTGATATGATTGCAAGGGCTTTCAAGTTAACAGAATGTAAACAGGAGCTTAGCAAATCTTTTCACCTTCTCAGTACAAACTGGTGTAGTTGCCAGACAGTGGAAATTGGCTAAATGATTATACTTATTTACGAGGAGACTGTTCTTAGCTTCGAACATATAACCATAGCCTTAACTCCATAGCGAGGAGAAAATTCGTCTGGTATTAATCAACTACAGAGGTAATCTGACTATAGCACATCTTACATAAGCACATAAATTGATTAACGAATCTCAAACATGGTTTTACAATGGGGCGTTACTGACTTACGAATTTACCAAAAATTTTTCGCATAAGGTTTTTGAGGAGGTAGATCATTGGTATGGAGTATGAAATATTGTGATATATGGGACTTCAGTAAGGCTTTTCGAACTGGATCCACATCAGAGGCTATTGAGGAAACTTTGGGCAAAACGGATAGTAGACCGCGCCCACCTCCCCCCCCCCCCTTACCGGCCATAGTAGCGAGAAATTTTTTCCTGGGTTTGAGGCGATGGTTAACCAAATAGGCGAGTAGGAGTGTGCATATATTTTGGATGAAAATCAGTGTGGAGGGCACGTCACAATCGGTGTTCACATAGGGGTCAGTGTTAGGCTATTTTTTATTCACAGTTGAAATAATTGACATAGATGATGGAGGTAATAGAGGACATAGGACAATTTGCTGATGACCACCAAAATTGGCTGTCTAGTTGATCTAATGAGGACATTAAGAGACACACCTAGGAACATCTGAAATGTATGATGCAGTATTCAGATGAGAACGTGGCCGATGCAGTTTAATTTAGACAAATGGCAAAGTTCTAAATGTGGGAACAGGAAAATAAATTGCCTCAGATTCTACTAAATAAAGTAGGTCTTAAATTAATGATTGCATTAAAAGGATTTAGGATGTTCTAGTTTGCAGTAACCTTAATCTAGACAACAGTGCATAATGTTTGCAATCTAAGTGTAACAGATCCTTGGCGTTTCTTATCAAGAAAACATAAATTAAGAAGTCCTCAGGTTGTTCTTCAACTCTACATATATTCTTTCGTTAGGTATCATTTAGAATTGCTGCCAGTTCTGGTAACTGTTTATAGAAAAGTTATAAATCGTACAGAGGACGATGACAAAGATGATCCCATGTATCAGAATATCTTCCCTATGAGGATAAACTGAGGGCCTGAATTTGCTTATCTAGAAAGGGCGTAGAATTAGGATGTTATGATTATGGATGTATTATAAATTGGAAGAACAAGAAATTAAATAAAGGGATGTGAATATTAAAATGGAATAAACAATACCGACTAGGTTGATAGGGTTAGACACATGTGCAACAGTTAGGTAACTATATTTCAAAAAGTTTGCCTGCACAGTAGGCTTCTTCACAGTTCGAGGTGCGCGGAAATAGTTGATAGAAGAGACGTGAAGTCTACGTAATCAGTCCATCATCCTTTGAAGTTTTGAGGTGGTCTGTCCCTCAGTCTGGAGAAGAGTATTGTTCGATAGTCTGTGCAATTTGGAGTTGTAAGTGAAGGATTGGATCCTATATACGAATGTAATGCTATATACTATATACGACTACATTTTCCCTTTTTACCTTACCTGTGGTGCCTATCATACGCACCCTCCTGGTGGTATATTAGGCTCCATCCTGTCTACTTCAACTCCGTTCGTTGTTGTGCGTAATACAGCTAGTGTGGCTCTCCTCATTCGCTCACAGTAGAGTTGCTCTCCTCTCCGGGTGGTGCTTACTGGACCTTTCGTCTTCACCATCAGGATTGGTAAAGACCGGTGGCTGCCTAACCAGACAGGATAGCCTCTCTATGCACTAGGGTTGCTGTCTGAAGGTTCTCACCCCTCACAGCCAGTTACTGTGTGATCTGAACGCCATGCAGCCCGTGTTTGCCATACTCCTTCACCGTTCAGTCGAATACAGTGCTCCTTCAAGTACGGCTCACCTCCTCAGTGTCCTGTGCCTCCAGAGACAGGACTCACAAGAAAACTTTTTAAGTTAATACCCAGGCAAGTACGAGTCCCACTTCTGTCTACATTCTCACGTTACTTGCCTAACAATTTTCTCCTGATTTCGGCCGGCCACATCTAATTTACGGATGCCTTCAATGCTTTCCACTTCCTTTCACCTTACCACGCCCCATCTATGCCAACACCTGCCTCTACTCCTGTCTACTCTGCCTCTAAGGACTTTACTTGCGTCTACCTCTTACAATCCCAGTTCTTTCTCGCTTAAACTCAAATACTCTAATTGATCATGCCATATCTGTCCTGGAAATTTATTTGTACTGTTCACTGGCGCTCCTCAACTGAATGTCTTTAAACAGCAACTCTGGCTTTCAAATACTTCTTGACAGACAATTTCTTACGAAACGTACACCTCAACGAGACAGACAAAATATTCTTCAACGCAGGCTTCACCATTTGGACTCATGAGCACCGCGCAAAATGCTCAGTGATCGCAAACATGTACATATTCTCTCCTGACTGCCTATGACAAGAACAAAGAAGACTCCTACATCAAAAGACTTAGTACTAAGAAACAAAGTCTTGTTGTCGCGATATTTTATGACCTGAAAACTCCTACCATCTACAAAATACGATGTGTCAACTGTCATTCTGACGCCTCTAAACTCTCATTCAAGGAATCCTTGCCAAGACCATCCGCTTTCTCCAAACACCCTCTTCACTCACGAATTTTCCAACCCTCACACATATGTCTGAAAATGCACAATTCGGCCACGACAAAATCTCATGCACTTCCACACAAAACCTGCCTCCAGGTGTTCAGCAGAACGGCACTTCTGGAACACTTGCATCCTCCCCCTTAAATTTTCTAACTGCTGGCTCGGGTCACACACTGCAGTTGCAAACTTCCTGCCTACTTGGGAATGACAATCTCTCCAACCCTCAGAGCCAGACCCAACTTCCATCCCCTCACTCCCAAACCCCTCTTCCCTGAACCTCCCTCCTTTCATGTACACTCGCCTCCCCCTCCCCATCTGCCTGGGCCACCCCTTCGCACTTGGTCTATCACTCTTCTTTTTACACACAGCAAACACGACACAAGACCTACAAGCACTTCTCCTTTCTACACCTACACCCACTCTGGATACAAAAACTTAACTAGTCAACTCGCCACTGCTGCCCACTCTGCGTTGGGTTTCTCCACAAGTTTACCAATCAGCGGACTACTCCATAGTCCTTATACCTAATCTTGTCTGTCTAAACAAATTTCCCTCTTTAATTATCCTCACTTCCTGCTTATCTTCTTAGCCTACTTATCAACCTCTCCTTTCCTCCCTCTCTCCCACCCCCCCCTTCTTCCTTCCTCCAACCAGCTCTTCTACCTCCCCTGCCCATCTTCGCACTACTTCCCACACCTCCCACCAACTCATTACTGCTGTGATACAAGTCCACCCCTTCCCACACTTCACTCATCCTTCTACCATAGCTTCACCTTCCTCATCCCTTTACCATTGCTTCTCTTCCATATCCCTACATGATTCACTCTCCTATGCATCCACTTTGCCCAATCCATCCACCTACAACCTCAAAAATTCATCCAGGTTCCAACTCCCTCTCCATAGTAAAATTTCACCCTCTCAAACCTGAAAACATTGCCACAAACTTTGACAGGACTAGAACAAAGAACATGAAAACAACCTCAACTTGGCATCAATCTCTTTCTCCCCTCCTGGAACACGGGTCCATCTGCACCTACAACAAACATCCACTGATGGCACACTATCAGGGCTTTAATCAAAACTCTCATCCCGTCATTAACTTTGCTATGTCGAGACAATTTAAATCACGTTTAAGGTGATTCAGTTCTAAGTACGTTCTACTTTACAATTAGAACCATGGCCGAGCTCCTTGAAGCAGAGAGGCAAGATATTGTTTTGCTAAAACAGTACCTGCCTCTTCCAAAGACCCTCAAAACGCATCGCCTTATGAGTTTTACTGCAATACATGTCCCTATGATCCCAACGATGGGGTTGCCATCCTTGGTCAATTCCAAACATATAACACGAATTTCTCCAATCCACATTTCTTTTCACCAACATGTCTTGCAGTCAGAATACACACCCACCTGGCCCCTTTATCTTTTTCACACCTATGCTCGCCACCCATCATTATTCTCTACTACTCGACCCTTTCACTTAGTCTTCAATACACCAACACACCAACTTACTACTAGCTGCACATGAATGCCAATCACACCGCCTTTCATGTCACGCCTGATCACATACCAACAATGGTCTCTCCAATTACTCAATTCTTCACAAACCTAAAAATCTAATTCATCTTGGCCAGACTTCAAATACCTTCGACAACCACACGGGCCAAGGCAACCAGACATCTTTCTGGCAAACCGAGCCCAGCTGTTCTCTATTTCAACAACTACATTTCACCTGGTCCTATTACGGTCTCTGTCACATCCCAGTCATCTTCCATCTCCTTCAACCCTAATCCTCTCATTCAACCACCACCTTCCTTCTCGATACAAGTTACGCTGTTGGGATGCTTTTCCATAAACAAAACATAGCACATTATTAACTTCTCACTATGACACAACCAACAAAGACTTTCTTGACAACGCATTACTCAAATCTGATCTCAGCCAGGCTCACCATTACACAAGCGGACAACATCGCACATTCAAAGAAACTCACACACTCGTTATTCTTCATCCGTCTCTCTGACATGATGACTAATTATCTGCTACCCAACCGCTTCCTCTACAACCACACATTGTTTTAATCGAAGTCGGATTAAGATCATCACTAACCTTTGAAACGATATTTTACGAGCCTAGACCATGACCACAACTATCAATGGTCACACAATCTTACAACAAGCAGACTATGTGCGTTATTAAATTACACTAAAGCCTTCTGGCAACTTTATCAAAAAAATCAGAGGCACACCTCACCATCCTGTTCAATTTTCAGACACATCTCCCACAACAACACACACATCTCAGACCACAGCAGTGCTGCTACCCCATATCTTTCAAACTCTTCTGGGAGAAACATCTTCCACCCTCACCCACCTCACCAATCAACGTTATGCATCACATTACAGGAAACTTAGATCACTGGAATACTAGCACACACACAAGGAAAAACAAACGAACCTGACTGCCACATACATCTAGACTTCTCTTACTCCTACCAAGAAACGTGGATGCATTCCTTTCACCTCGCAATAGCTGAAATTAAAAACTCTCCGCTTGGCTCCTTCCCTCCATAGGACTCCTGGTGCTTCTGGTATAACAATATCTATCCTGAAACACCTTCCTGACTCCTTATCTTTACTTGCCTACAATTAACTCCTCCTCAAACCTCCCTTGACCTATGGATATTCTCCCTTACCCTCTTCATGAGATGGATGTCATAATGGCCGCTCTCCTCCATCTAATACCAATAAAGAACACTCTTGACCTTGTACTATTCGTTCCCCTATCAGCCTTCACTCGAACTTTAGGGTAAATTCTTCGAAAAAATCATCATCTTAGCCTTCGCAGTACCTGGAACCCGATTTCGTATTATCGTTCTGAGGCCAGTTGGCCTTAACGTAAACACACAGATAAACACAGGTGCCTTTTACTTCATTTAAATCTACATTTCTCAGAACTCACATCACATACAAAGAAACAGGACAGCCTGGTTGCAAAAAGACGTTGATGTAAATAGCCTTTTGCAACAATGTCTGGACACGGACTAGGGAATCAAGTACAAACTCTGCACTAACTTCAACCTGCCTCTCTTCTTCTCGTTAAAATACTCTCTCTCCAACCTTCATAGACCGGCCGTTCCATGTGAATCTAATGCCAAGGGCAGTTACTTGCTACTTCTATATAAATAGCCGGTAGATTACCACTGGGATCTGTCCTCTCCCTTCCCGCGAATTTTCTTTTCACTATTGACATTCCAACACCTGTTTCCACAAACTCCATCACACTAGCCTTATGCTGACGACATACAAATCTTTCACTCATGCCAATATTGTTTCCACTCACTCACAAAACACAAATGAGGGGTGACAGGATAGCCTTATGGGAACATAAAGGAGGATCAAAAACCATGCATGACTAAATCCAGCATTACGATTTTAACTACAGGAAACGTGATTCTCCATTTACATGCTCAGAGCTAGAACAGATGACACCCGCACTTACATCCCCATACACAATCTGTCAATGTCCTTGGCGTTAATCTTTTGATATCTTCTTCGTTTACAAACGGACACCATTCACATCAAGGCATGACTAGTAGCTAGTGTAGGCCTTGCGTATGGCCTATACAAGATGCTACATGCCTCTCAACGCTCCAAACTACACCTCTACAAATCCCTAATACGTCCTCTGCATAACTACTCTCCTCTAGCCCTTTCTCTCTGCAACAAAAACAAACTTACTTAAAATGCAGGTGTCATGAACAAGGCGCTGCGCGGGTGCTTGATGTCAGGTGGGAAGAATTCGACACAAGTCGACGTATCTCCTTGACGCAATTAGACATCCCTGCGATGAATCTGTACTGCGTAGCGCTCAGTGTCAAATAGTTCAGACAACACTTGAGACACGACATGACTATGGTCCACTCTCTCCTTGTTGAAGACATTCCGCAGACCCACAAACCAAACTACCTTTTCTACTCCTTGCCATGATCCATGCCTTTTCCCAAACCCTATTTACAAATAACCGAGGACTTCACTGACAGGGTACCTTCCATGACAGGTCACCTTTCTCTGACCAAGTTCGCCCTTTGCTTCGTGTTAAGGACATGGCCCAGTTCCTACACCCTCTCATGCCCTAACGTCGCAGTTGTCCCTGACCATCCTCGCTCTAACCCCACTGGAGTCCTAACAGAACCGAGCCTAAAATTTCTCTTCTCATATCTGTCCCACGATCGCCTTCGCTGCTGGTTATAGCCCTGGCTATATTCTACGTTAAGAACATCCTCTCCACGCACTTTCTTGCTGTCCCGTCTTCCCCGCTATCCCTTTTGGGCATCTTACTTAACTTTTCGTTCGTTCGTTCGTTACTTCTACTCCATATTGTCTAGTCTATTAAACAATACTTTCTCCAGACTGAGGGACTGAACCACCTCAAAACTTCATGGCCGTGGCATGATGATTTACGTCGTTTCTTCACGTCTCTTCTATCAACTTTTCTGTTACTCGATGTAAAATAAATGGTATTCACATTACCGACTCCAGTGAGAAATATAAAACACATATGCAGATATATTGTGTCCCTTTGATGAACAAGTTTCAACCACACAGTGGGCTTTTTCAAGTCACCACACAGATCTACCTGGGGTGGAATAGGTAAGGGTGTATTTAATAGTATGTTCACGAAGGTTCGAGGTCAGGGATGGTGAAGAATGCTGCCATCTGATGATCTACCGGGTGAGAGTTCATAGAGTCTTGGATAGCTGTGGCTAGCTGGTCTAGTGGCCTTAACGCGAAGGGCTGGAGTTTTGAGATCTATGACCGCGGGTTACAATCCCGCGCTGGGGTATGGTTTAGTATTGGGTAGATTGGCTGGGGTATTGGACAAGTTGTGAGTAGACCTTATGCCAGTGTTCTATGTTCTTCATGTGGGATAGCGAACCTGTAGAAGTTTCTTGGGCGAAGGTGGTTCAGCTATGTTATAGAGCAGTTGTTATGGTTGAAATTGTTGGTTATAGAGTTAAGCATGATTCTCCAGGATTCTTCGGTATTGTAGTGTTGTCTCTGTGGCGATAAGTCTTGAGTTTCTGTAGTTAATTAAATGGTTGTGTGAATTGCGATGTTGTACTAGGCATTCCTTGTTATCGTCAGTCCTGCTTGCATATTTGTGTTCTGAAAGTTATCGTGTTTTTGGAGAGGTCTCTTGATGTTTCGCACTTTTTATTTGTTTGCAACGTACTTCAAGGGATTATGTATACCCCTGCAGAGGATGGAGGCTTGTCCTGTTACTAACTGCGTGATGTCCTTGATTGGTCGTGGTTGTGGAGGTAGATACTTGGAATGATGTATTGGGGAAATGATGTTGGAAAACATGTTTGGCAAATGGATGTTGGTGGGGTAGGACTATGTATGTCTTCTTCTCGGCAGTGTCTTCTCTGGGTGTGTTGATGAAGATGTTTAATGCCCTCGCCCGTCTGCAGTCTCTGATGAAGTGACGTGATTAGTGGGTTTTGAAAAACTATTGTTCAATTTTAGTGCATTCTTCTCAAGGAAACTCATTGCTGCAGAATCTGTCGTGCCACGCAGGGGATGAAGCTTTAATTACACCACGTTTGGTTTTGGGTCGTGGTTGGAGAGTAGAAAGTGGAGAAGAATCGTTTTGTTGGTGGGTTTTTCGATTGACTTTCAAAACATCTATAACCCAACTCTACTAAACCAACAATTTCAACCAGAACAAACGGCTTCTTTTAACAAGCTGAACCACTCGCCAAGAAAACATTCTCATGCTTTCCCCATAAGAACATAAGGAACAATGCAGATGGTCTAATCACAACTTGTCCAATACCTGCCAAGCTACCCAAGACTCTATAACTCCACGGTAGATATCAGATGCAGCATTCTCCACCTGACCTCAACATTTATGAACATGACTATAAATACTCCGTACCTTCCAACCCAGTAGATGTGTGTGTGATTGGAAAAAGCCCTCTGTTGTGGTGAAACGTTGTAAATAAAGGATCACAATTATACAGCATATGTGTTTATTTTCCCATTTTCTGTACTCGGACTCTGAACAAAGCCGAAACGCTTCGAAATAAAGATATCTAACTGATGCATATATGTCTTACCTAACAAAAGGGATGTAAACAGCGTGCTAAAAATATAGCCAAGACAGGACTCGCAGCATTGGTTCCAAGTTGGAAAAATTCAGATTCAGGAAAGATATAGGAAAGCATTGGTTTGGTAACAGAGTTGTGGATGAGTGGAACAAAATACCGAGTACCGTCAAAGAAGCAATTTACCTAACCTATTTTAAAACGTTGTTTTAAAATAGGTTAGGTAAATACATGAGTGGATGTGGGTGGGTGTGAGTTGGACCTGACTAACGTGTGCTAATAAGTCTCATGCCGTGCTCCTTCCTTAAGTGGATGGGACCTGGACCTAGCAATTTTGGGTCAGTGGCATGTGTCGGTAGGCGAATTGAACCTGCCTCACATGGGCCAGTAGGCCTGCTGCAGTGTTCCTTCTTTTTTTATGTTCTTATCCCTAATATATAAAACTATAACCTCTACATACTGTATAAATCTTTTAACATTACACATTATATAAAACTATCTCTACACAATATGTAAAATTTTCACCTCCACACTCTGTTAAAATATCACCAATACACTTTGTAAAACTATTACAACTACTTTCAAGTGAACTGAGGTAGGTAAGAGCGTTTAACTTGTAAATAACGGAAGGAACTCATAACCTTAACCTATAAATCTCAGTGTTAACAAAAAATGTGTCTCAGAGAGAGAGAGAGAGAGAGAGAGAGAGAGAGAGAGAGAGAGAGAGAGCTGTGCTCTTGCTGTTACAGGAAGGGGCACACCGACAACAACTGCCTGCGAGATACCAGGTGTAATTACTGCTACAAGAAAGGACATCAGGAGGACCAGTGTCGGAAGAAAAAGGAGCTTGACAGACAGGACCACCTGTTTAGAGACCTGTTCTCAGAACAAACCAGCAGGATCTCTGAATTGGTGAACACTCTCACACGTCAACCACTCAGCTACTCCTGTCTCAACCCAGCAGGTGGTATTGTGCCTTATACAAGACCACAGACCTACATCCCTGCAGCTGCCTCAGTAGCCTACCTCTCTCAAGGGCAGGCACCTTACATGCCCTACACACCCACCACCTCATGCTGACAACATCATGAGGAGCCAGTCTATCAGCATCCTGTCGGCCAACATTAGAGGTTTCATTACTAATGTTGGAGAGCTCACACATAGTTTTGTGAACAGTCGACGTCCCGACATGATAGCTGTTGTTGAAACATTTTTGGATAACAGGACTCCAGAAAATTTTGCAAGAATTGCTGGCTACACCTCATAGATGAGAAAAAACAGGCAAGGGCAAGAAGGAGGTGTTGCTGTGTGCTTCTCTAAAAGTGTTCATGCCCAGCACATTGATGTTGCCACCCCTACACATCTTGAAATGATGTTCTTCAAGCTCTGTATAAACACTAGTACCTCTGTACTAGCATGTGCAATGTACAGACCTCAATGACAACATGCAGACCCCATTAACTTCCTAATGCAAAATATGGACTCTCTTCTGCTACAACACAACTGTCAACATATCATAATTGTTGGTGACCTCAACCGACACCTTATACAGAGGGACTTTGATAACCTTCTTGCAGTATTTGACATGAGAAACTTTGTTGATTTCCCTACTCATTTCTCTGGCTCCTCCCTTGACCAGTAGTGAGTGATCTGGAAGAAGGCATAGTCACTTGTCAACCCCTCGGCTAAGTTGGATCGTCTGACCACAAGGCTGTTTTTACGACACTAAGGTCCCAGCAGAACGAGGTGAGGAGTCCACACGCACAACCTGGCTATGGGAAAGAGGTAACAGGCCAGCCTTTTGCTCTGAGCTCGCCACCACCGATTGGTATACTCTTCTCCAAAGGGATGTTGAAAACCCAAGTGAAAGCCTTCAATGGACACATCTTAATCTACAACAAGAACACATTCCTCACCGGCAATATGTGCCCGAAGCCTACAGATCAGCCTTGGTTTGGTTTCGTTGTAGAGAGGCTGCTACTGCTAAGTACAAACATGGCGAAGGTTATAAGAGACATCCTACCACCTATAACAGGAACTTGCACAGGCAAGCCTGTAGGCATATGGGTGACGTTCAAAAGTGGGCCATTGCTAAATGGGAGGTGGACACTAAAAAAAGCTAACATCAGGTAGGGTAAGGCTCCAAAACTGGTGGTCCTGGTCAAGGAAGACAAGGTTATCTGCCTGATAAACTCATTCCATCTCTAAATCGACAGGATGGGACCTCCTCTGCTAGTAGTCATGAAAAGGCGGACCTCTTTGCTGAAAAACTTTGCTACCAAAATGCAAGTTCCTGAAACCAGCAAGGGGCCCTCCTTGGCTAGCTGCAAGAACTGTGTCAAAACTGTCAGTGGTGACAATAAGGCAGGAAGAGGTGCATTTCCTTCTTAAATCGCTTGACCAAGAAAAAGCTGTGGGCCCAGACAAGTTGAGCCCAAGATTGCTGAGAAGATGTGCAGACCAGCTAGCAGCACCTCTAACTCGCATCTTTCAGCACTGCCTAGTACAGTGTAAATGGCCCTCTCTGTGGAAAGAGGAAATGTAGTCCCTGTTCACAAAAGGAAGGGCAGAGCAGAAATCAGCAACTACAGACCAGTGTCACTCCTATCAATCACTGTAAGGTCCTTTAGACAATAATCTCAAGACAAATGACAGAGTTTTTTGAAAACCACTTACTACTTTGTGATCGTCAATATGGCTTCAGGAAAGGTTACTCTGCTGCTGATCTGTTGTTAAACCTCTCCACTAAGTGGCACCAGTCACTGGATGAATCCAAAGTCAGCTGTGTGGTAGCACAGGACATTGCTGGTGCTTTCGACCGGCTGTGGCACCAGGGCCTCTTAGCAAAATTTCAAGCACTGGGAATTGCAGGCTCTACGCTATGTCTCCTCAGTGATTACCGTCATGGTAGATCTCTAAGTGTAGTTCTCAATGGAACGGAATCAGAAAGACATCCTATTGGGGCAAGTGTTCCACAAGGAAGCG
Source organism: Cherax quadricarinatus (assembly GCF_026875155.1). Classification (NCBI taxonomy): domain Eukaryota; kingdom Metazoa; phylum Arthropoda; class Malacostraca; order Decapoda; family Parastacidae; genus Cherax; species Cherax quadricarinatus. Next base: position 3,654,099 of record NC_069410.1, on the reverse strand, counting down.
TGCTGTGACCATTGTTATGGAAAGTCTACTTCAACGACCTTCTTCATCTCATCCGAGAATCACATGCATATGCAGATGACTGTACACTGACATTCACTTATCAAAGAGAAGAAATGCCAGTTGCTCTAAGCTACATCAATCACCAGCTAAGAGCTATATCAGCTTGGGGAAATAGTCGGCAAGTAACATTTGCATTGAGAAAACGCAAATGATGATCGTCTCTAGGCACCATGATGGTAATGCTGGTGCAGTAGTAAGGATGAATGAGAGGGTGTTGGTACCTGGAGAAGAAGTTGATATCCTTTGGGTGAAATTTGACTCCAAACTAACCATGAAGAACCATGTTGTAAATCTTGCAAAACAAGGCAGCCAGGCAGCTTACAGCACTTCGCTGTATCTCGCATCTGCTTGACAGTAGGGGTTGCAAGATTCTGTACGAGGCACAAGTATGCTCACACGTTGAGTATGCTCCACTTTCTTGGTTTGCCTGCCCCCCGTCTCATCTGCGACTGCTTAACAGACTAGAGAACAGAGCAAGACGTCTCATCTCTCGCCTGGACCCATCCTGGATAGATCTGTCATTTCAGCAGAGCCTTCAACACAGGAGGGATGTGGGTGGCCTTACTGTTATGTACAAGGCCAATAATGTCAAAGTACCACACTTGGATCCACCTCGAGGACAGCATGAAACCAGCTTTTATGCCACAAGACGGGCAGAAAGCAGCAATTTCACTCTGGTTGTACCCTTCTGAGATCATATATACCCAGGATGACTCGAGTATGGAGCACATTCGTACAGCAAAATTATGTCAACGAGATAATGTCAGTTAATCAAATGAAAATGCTGGCTCACAGATGGCTCCAACTTCATCTTGTTCCCTACTTGTATGTCTCATAAAAATAAAAATGCTTTCAAATGAGCTGATGTAGGTAACAGCTCTTAACTTGTCAATAAAGTTAAGAATCCTTTGCCTGTAAATAGCTTGTCGATAGAACTAGGTATCCTTAACCTTGTCAAACACTGTGTAAAAGAGAGAGTGAGACTGAGAAGAGTAGAGACGAGAGAGAGATGAGAGAGAGAGAGAGGAGAGGAGGAGAGGAGAGAGAGAGAGAGAGGTAGAGAGAGAGAGAGAGAGAGAGAGAGAGAGAGAGAGAGAGAGAGAGAGAGGGAGAGAGAGGAGAGAGGAAGAGAGAGAGAGAGAGAGAGAGAGAGAGAGGAGAGAGAGAGTGGAGAGAGGAGGAGAGAGAGAGAGAGAGAGAGAGAGAGAGAGAGAGAGAGGAGAGAGAGAGAGGAGAGAGGAGAGAGAGAGAGAAGAGAGTGAGAGAGAGAGAGAAGAGAGATGAGAGAGAGAGAAGAGAGAGGAGGAGAGAGAGAGGAGAGAGAGAGAGAAGAGAGAGAGAGAGAGAGAGAGAAGAGAGAGAGAGAGAAGAGAGAGAGAGAGAAGGAGAGAGAGAGGGAGAGAGAGGAGATGAGAGGAGAGAGAGAGAGAGAGAGAGAGGAGAGAGAGACGAGAGAGAGAGAGAGGACAGAGAGAGAGAGAGAGAGGGAGAGAGGAGAGGAAGATAGAGATGGAGAGGAAGAGAGAGGAGAGAGAGAGATCGGAGAGAGAGGAGAGAGGACAGAGAGAGAGAGTGAGAGAGATAGAGAGAGAGAGAGGAGGAGAGAGAGAGAGAGAGAGAGAGAGGAGAGAGAAGAGAGTGAGAGAGAGAGAGAGAGAGAGAGAGATGAGGAGAGAGAGAGAGAAGAGAGGAAGAGAGGAGAGAGAGAGGAGAGAGAGAAGAGAGAGAGAGAGAGAGAGGAGAGAGAAGAGAGAGAGCGAGAGAGAGCAGAGAGAGAGTGAGAGAGAGAGAGATGAGCAGAGAGAGAGAGGAGAGAGAGAGAAGAGAGAGAAGAAGAAGAGAGAGGAGAGAGAGCCGACTTGAACAATACTTGTTCCATACTCTTTAAGTCCCATAACCATTTTATTAACCGATATAACAGATGATGTTGAACATTGTCTCTAATCTCTACTACTAACACCATCGCTCAATATTATAATAATAATAATAATGATTATAATAATATTAATGCGCTTACTTATTACAAGTACATGTACAGGCCTAGCTGACATCAGTGACATAGAAAGCCGCTTGTTATGCTGAGCATATCGGGCAAATTAGGTAAGTTTTGTCCCAGGATGCGACCCACACCAGTCGACTAACACCAGGTACCCATTTTAAAATAATGGGTGAACAGGGACATGGATATCAGGTGTCTTATGGAAACATGTCCCTAATGTTTTCCAGCCGTACCACAGGAGATTTGAATCCCGGACCTCAGTGTGTGAGCTGAGAGCGCTAGTGATCGAGCTACGGGACACCTCAAGATGCCCCAAGCAAAAGTTTTCTATAAATTATGTGTCAGCTTTTGTTAAAATGTCTTTTTAAGCTACTCAAAAAACAAGTTGTTTTTATAATTATATAAATACTCGTCCAAAGACTCCTAGTCTAGTCCAACTCTGGCAACACCCAGGTACCTCCAGCAGCAGCTCCTGCACCACATTACTCCACTCACTGTACCTCCAGCAGCAGCTCCTGCACCACATTACTCCACTCACTGTACCTCCAGCAGCAGCTCCTGCACCACATTACTCCACTCACTGTACCTCCAGCAGCAGCTCCTGCACCACATTACTCCACTCACTGTACCTCCAGCAGCAGCTCCTGCACCACATTACTCCACTCACTGTACCTCCAGCAGCAGCTCCTGCACCACATTACTCCACTCACTGTACCTCCAGCAGCAGCTCCTGCACCACATTACTCCACTCACTGTACCTCAGCAGCAGCTCCTGCACCACATTACTCCACTCACTGTACCTCCAGCAGCAGCTCCTGCACCACATTACTCCACTCACTGTACCTCCAGCAGCAGCTCCTGCCCCCACATTACTCCACTCACTGTACCTCCAGCAGCAGCTCCTGCACCACATTACTCCCTCACTGTACCTCCAGCAGCAGCTCCTGCACCACATTACTCCACTCACTGTACTCCAGCAGCAGCTCCTGCACCACATTACTCCCCTCACTGTACCTCCAGCAGCAGCTCCTGCACCACATTACTCCACTCACTGTACCTCCAGCAGCAGCTCCTGCACCACATTACTCCACTCACTGTACCTCCAGCAGCAGCTCCTGCACCACATTACTCCACTCACTGTACCTCCAGCAGCAGCTCCTGCACCACATTACTCCACTCACTGTACTCCAGCAGCAGCTCCTGCACCACATTACTCCACTCACTGTACCTCCAGCAGCAGCTCCTGCACCACATTACTCCACTCACTGTACCTCCAGCAGCAGCTCCTGCACCACATTACTCCACTCACTGTACCTCCAGCAGCAGTCCTGCACCACATTACTCCACTCACTGTACCTCCAGCAGCAGCTCCTGCACCACATTACTCCACTCACTGTACCTCCAGCAGCAGCTCCTGCACCACATTACTCCACTCACTGTACCTCCAGCAGCAGCTCCTGCACCACATTACTCCACTCACTGTACCTCCAGCAGCAGCTCCTGCACCACATTACTCCACTCACTGTACCTCCAGCAGCAGCTCCTGCACCACATTACTCCACTCACTGTACCTCCCGCAGCAGCTCCTGCCACCACATTACTCCACTCACTGTACCTCCAGCAGCAGCTCCTGCACCACATTACTCCACTCACTGTACCTCCAGCAGCAGCTCCTGCACCACATTACTCCACTCACTGTACCTCCAGCAGCAGCTCCTGCACCACATTACTCCACTCACTGTACCTCCAGCAGCAGCTCCTGCCCCACATTACTCCACTCACTGTACCTCCAGCAGCAGCTCCTGCACCACATTACTCCACTCACTGTACTCCAGCAGCAGCTCCTGCCCCACATTACTCCACTCACTGTACCTCCAGCAGCAGCTCCTGCACCACATTACTCCACTCACTGTACCTCCAGCAGCAGCTCCTGCCCCACATTACTCCACTCACTGTACTCCAGCAGCAGCTCCTGCACCACATTACTCCACTCACTGTACCTCCAGCAGCAGCTCCTGCACCACATTACTCCACTCACTGTACCTCCAGCAGCAGCTCCTGCACCACATTACTCCACTCACTGTACCTCCAGCAGCAGCTCCTGCACCACATTACTCCACTCACTGTACCTCCAGCAGCAGCTCCTGCACCACATTACTCCACTCACTGTACCTCCAGCAGCAGCTCCTGCACCACATTACTCCACTCACTGTACCTCCAGCAGCAGCTCCTGCACCACATTACTCCACTCACTGTACCTCCAGCAGCAGCTCCTGCACCACATTACTCCACTCACTGTACCTCCAGCAGCAGCTCCTGCACCACATTACTCCACTCACTGTACCTCCAGCAGCAGCTCCTGCACCACATTACTCCACTCACTGTACCTCCAGCAGCAGCTCCTGCACCACATTACTCCACTCACTGTACCTCCAGCAGCAGCTCCTGCACCACATTACTCCACTCACTGTACCTCCAGCAGCAGCTCCTGCACCACATTACTCCACTCACTGTACCTCCAGCAGCAGCTCCTGCACCACATTACTCCACTCACTGTACCTCCAGCAGCAGCTCCTGCACCACATTACTCCACTCACTGTACCTCCAGCAGCAGCTCCTGCACCACATTACTCCACTCACTGTACCTCCAGCAGCAGCTCCTGCACCACATTACTCCACTCACTGTACCTCCAGCAGCAGCTCCTGCACCACATTACTCCACTCACTGTATCTCCAGCAGCAGCTCCTGCACCACATTACTCCACTCACTTCATAATGGGTTATGCGTCGCGAGTTTTCGGTGCACCATGTACACAAAATAAAAAAAATATCAGAAAATTTTTGCATCATACAAAAAATAGTAAAGTTTTGCAATATTTTGGCATAAATCTAATTTCTTTATAACATTTCTCAAGTGAATAATCGTAACCACAACAATTGATGTGATGACGTCATAGTTCATTTATTCCTTCATTTGTACTGATTTTTTCAGAAATTTTTACCAATTTTTTTTCATTTTTTCTTTGTTTTATTTGCATTGCACGAAATGCCTTTGGCATCTTTACTGTAGAAAATACTATATATTTTCCAAAAATACAGTGTATTTTGTATGTAAATTTATGGAATATATTGTAGGTAATAAAAATTAATTTGTAAATAAATAAAGAACCAGCAAAATGGGTGAGCGTCGCTGGGGAAGAGTCGCCATTGTTTTGAATTGACCGAGACAAACGTTAGTGAAAATCGGAAGAATTTTCGTCGCTCTAGAGGTTATATTGGGCTTAAAAGCTCTCAAATAGGAGCCGAACTTGTTGGATTTGCAGTCCTGCATAACGTGAGCATTGGCGAGCTAACAGGACAGTCCAGGAAGTCATGTCTATTTGTGTTGGAATTCTGGCCAGTATTTTCTTCATATTTAGGCAGGAGGTTTGTGTATGATACACCAAGTAATCTCCAGACAAATTGCTGACTCTTATGATTATAAATTCTCCTTCTGCTACATACATGTGTATATGTAATCATTTATTAATTTTAAAATACAGTCCACATATTTATATTAATGCTTTACCAGAATTTCTGGTGATGTATATTTCATTCGAAATTAATATAGGTCCAGAGTGACTTGTGGATATGACAGTAGTAGGTATCGAAAGAGGACATTTTTTGCGACCTAGGCGTCCTAAAATTCCTACTTGTCTCTGTAACCTTGATAAAGAATAATTATCTTACTTACCATTTACTGGTATGTATCTTATGAGATTCATCCAAGTAAATTTAATTTTCCACATTTACACAGTAGGTAGAGAGAGGAGAGAGAGAGAGAGAGGAGAGAGAGAAAGAAGAGAGAGAGAGAGAGAGAGAGAGAGAGAGAGAGAGAGAGAGAGAGAGAGAGAGAGAGAGAGAGAGAGAGAGAGAGAGAGAGAGACAGAGACAGAGACAGAGAGACAGAGAGACAGAGAGAGACAGAGGATCTTCACAGTTATCTTAAGTGTTAATCAGAAGTTATGACTGTCAGGGCTCACAATCGCCAGATAAAATTAAAATACTTAAGATATTTTTAACATTTTCATTATTCCATTAATTAAACGTTTTGATAAAATCAAAAAGAAAGGTAAATAACATTTAAAGTTTTGCAAAAAAAATATTAAGACAAAATCGCAGATACTGAGAGGTGTCGAGACAGCGTAGTGCTGGACACGTGTAAGATTATAAGATTATATAAAGTTATCGTGCTCTTTCACACTTTGTACAAGAGAAAACATACAAATACTACAGTGAAAACTCCAGAAAAAAACTTCTTTCATGTGGTTTTACTCGTAAACACAGCCACTCGTATCAAAAAAATGTAAATTCAAACCTAGTTACAACGCTTGGATTGAAAATTATTTACGTTTTGCGTCTTGCTTCCATGGGAGCCTTTCCATCTTGTCCTCAAGCATGCGACCAACACCAGTCGGCTAACACTCAGATAGCTACTCACTGATATATGAAAAAGAGCAGAAGGTATAAGATGACTAACACCCGGGCAACTACTTACTGCTAGGTCAACAAGGACAGCAGGTATAAGATGACTAATACCCAGGTAGCTACTTACTGCTAGGTCAACTGGGACAGCAGGAATAAAATGACTAACACCCCGGTAGTTACGTACTCATAGGTCAACAAGGACAGCATGTATAAGATGACTAACACCCAGGTAACTACTTACTGCTAGGTCAACAGGGACAGCAAGTATAAGATGACTAATACCCAGGCAGCTACTTACTGCTAGGTCAACAGGGACAGCAAGTATAAGAGGACTAACACCCAGGGAGCTACGTACTCCTAGGTCAACAGGGACAGCAGGTATAAGATGACTTACACCCAGGTAGCTACTTACTGCTAGGCCAAAAGGGACAGCAGGTATAAGATGACTAACACCGAGGTACCTACTTACTGCTAGGTGAAAAGGGACAGCAGGTATAAGATGACTAACACCCAGGTACATGCATACTGCTAGGTCAACAGGGACAGCAGGTATAAGATGACTAACACCTAGGTAGCTACTTACTGCTAGGTCAGCGGGACAGCAGGTATAAGATGACTAACACCCAGGTAGCTACTTACTGCTAGGTCAACAGGGACAGCAGGTATAAGATGACTAACACCCAGGTAGCTAGTTACTGCTAGGTCAACAGAGACAGCAAGTATACGATGACTAAGACCCAGGTAGCTACTTACTGCTAGGTTCACAGGGACAGAAAGTATAAGATGACTAAGACCCAGGTAGCTACTTACTGCTAGGTCAACAGGGACAGCAGGTATAAGATGACTAATACCCAGGTAGCTACTTACTGCTAGGTCAACAGGGACAGCAGGTGTAAAATGACTAACTCCCAGGTAGCTACTTACAGCTAGGTCAACAGGGACAGCAGGTATAAGATGACTAACACCCAGGTAGCTACTTACTGCTAGTTAACAGGGACAGCATGTATAAAATGACTAACAACCCGGAGTACTT
>NC_069410.1:3636438-3643938 GCF_026875155.1 Cherax quadricarinatus | reverse complement strand
GTGAAGAAACTGCTAAGGGACATCGATACCTCAAAGGCAATGGGACCGGACAACATCTCCCCGTGGGTCCTTAGAGAGGGAGCAGATATGTTGTGCGTGCCACTTACCACAATCTTCAACACGTCCCTGGAAACTGGGCAACTACTGAGGTATGGAAGACGGCAAATGTAGTTCCCATTTTTAAAAAAGGAGACAGAAAAAGAGACACTAAACTATAGACCTGTGTCATTGACGTGTATAGTATGCAAAATTATGGAGAAGATTATCAGGAGGAGAGTGGTGGAGCACCTGGAACTGAACAAGAGTATAAATGCCAACCAGCACGGATTCACGGAAGGCAAATCCTGTGTCACAAACCTTATGGAGTTTTATGATAAAATAACAGAAGTAAGACACGAGAGAGAGGGGTGGGTTGATTGCATCTTCTTGGACTGCAAGAAGGCCTTTGACACAGTTCCTCACAAAGATTAGTGCAGAAGCTAGAGCATCAAGCGCATATAACAGGAAGGGAACTGCAATGGATCAGAGAATACCTGACAGGGAGGCAACAACGATTCATGGTATGTAATGATGTATCACAGTGGGCACCTGTGACGAGCGGGGTCCCACAGGGGTCGGTCTCCTAGGACCAGTGCTATTTTTGGTATATGTGAACGACATGATGGAAGGTTAGACTCAGAAGTGTCCCTGTTTGCAGATGATGTGAAGTTAATGAGGAGAATTAAATCTGATGAGGACCAGGCAGGACTTCAAAGAGACCTGGACAGACTGGACACCTGGTCCAGCAAATGGCTTCTCGAATTTAATCCTGCCAAATGCAAAGTCATGAAGAAAGGGGAAGGGCACAGAAGACCACAGACAGAGTATAGGCTAGGTGGCGCAAGACTGCAAACCTCACTCAAGGAGAAAGATCTTGGGGTGAGTATAACACCGAGCATGTCTCCGGAAGCACACATCAATCAGATAACTGCTGCAGCATATGGGGCGCCTGGCAAACTGAGAACAGCATTCCGATACCTTAGTAAGGAATCGTTCAAGACACTGTACACCGTGTATGTCAGGCCCATACTGGAGTATGCAGCACCTGTTTGGAACCCGCACTTGATAAAGCACGTCAAGAAACTAGAGAAAGTACAAAGGTTTGCGACAAGGTTAGTTCCAGAGCTAAGGGGAATGTCCTATGAAGAAAGATTAAGGGAATATCGCCTGACGACACTGGAGGACAGGAGGGTCAGGGGAGACATGATAACGACATATAAAATACTGCGTGGAATAGACAAGGTGGACAAAGACAGGATGTTCCAGGGAGGGGACACAGAAACAAGAGGCCACAATTGGAAGTTGAAGACACAAATGAGTCAGAGAGATATTAGGAAGTATTTCTTCAGTCATAGAGTTGTAAGGCAGTGGAATAGCCTAGAAAATGACGTAGTGGAGGCAGGAACCATACACAGTTTTAAGACGAGGTTTGATAAAGCTCATGGAGCGGGGAGAGAGAGGGCCCAGTAGCAACCGGTGAAGAGGCGGGGCCAGGAGCTAAGACTCGACCCCTGCAACCACAAATAGGTGAGTACAAATAGGTGAGTACACACACACACACACACACACAGCTGGACTTTTGAGGACAAGAGCTACACTTTACACTTTGTTGTGGTGATGAGAGATCTCTGTGAAGACTTACAGGTTAGGGTTGCAGTTGGTGGCCGCTGATAACCTTACTCGGTCCGTATTTTTAAAATATGTTCAACTCGTCTTTAAGTTTCATTTGCTGAAATAACGTTTACTATTTTTTAAATTAAAATGATGTTTAATTTTTGCATATGAACATGACAAATTGCATTGTTTTCCAGTCTATAAAGTTTACTTTTTGACTTTTAATAAATCTGTTTTCCGGTTCTCACCACCAGAAAGTCTTGCTTTCGGCATAAAGGAATTTAAACCTTTTTGCATTACATATCGCAATAACAGATGACGGCATTGATACACCTGGTGCAGCTGGTGCAGCTGGCTCAGCTGGGGCAGCTGGCGCAGCTGGGGCAGCTGGCGCAGCTGGGGCAGCTGGCGCAGCTGCTTCAACAAAATGTGTAACTAAAGAAGGAAAGAGCTAGACACCCAACTGTTAGTTAATGTTGCCAGAGTAAAGGTTGAAATACCTCGCTCGTGCTGACACCAACAACTCAGAAGTCTTTATATATATATATATATATATATATATTTATATATATATATATTATATATATATAATATATATATATATTTATATATATATATATATATATATATATATTTAAAAGGCAGGTTGTTCATGAAGTTTATATCTTTGTTTTAGGGGAACAGGTGGATCAATGCCTTAGAATACCTAAAATGATTCTGTTACTGAAAATTTATCACGTGTTTCTACACAACAGCAGCTAATTCTGGTCATAGAAATGGTGCCTCTGTTATTATTGAACCCAAAAAAATGGATATGGTTATTTTGGAGTTAGCCTGATACCGGTACTGTGCTGGACACTGTGGTTCTTAAGTCCTTATTACCAAAATCAGGTTCAGAAATTGTAATTTTTAAGAGAGTCAAGGTAAAATGTCCTTGTTTGAATATGCAACATTATCGAACAGCTTTAGGAAATCCGGAAAAAGGTGAAGATGTAGCTGACATTAAAGCCAAAACGATGCATTTAACTCAAATCAACTTGATAAATACTAATCAAGGAATGACTCTATTGAACTAACCTTGCAATCATTGTCCTAGAGGGAGAGCCTAAATGTGGAATCTAGTGTGAGAATTATGCCTCGTAACAAAATGAACTGAAAACATATACATGTTTAGTGTTGGGATGTATATAGAATCTTGGTTGACAGTTCTTTCACCAGGTCTTGCTTCTTACTAGCCTGAGAGTTACTGAGGAACTATGATCCAAACAAACAGAATGACAAGTCTGTTTGCAAGATAGTTCGTGGCCATCTGAAGTTGTTGTTGTTGTTGTCACCTTCTTGATGACGGAGTACCCGCTGATACAATGACAAAAATGGTAATAGATTTGCAAATCAGTTTGTTGTGCATTAAATAGGAAGGAAAGATAATTTGTAAAAAAAAAGTAGAAAATGGTTTAGAGATATTATGGAAAGAATGCATTTTCTGTCCATTATGGGAATAAATCATAATAAAATGTCTGATTGTAAATATAAGGAAAAACAGTGAAAAATAACAAACAGGAGAACTGGAGTGCTTTCATGTACTTACATAAATGTCTTTAAATGGGTTAGAAAAAATGAAGGAAAGCATATTTTATAGTTTTGTAAGTATAGTGACTTCTCCAAGTTAAAGTTTAGTCACAAGAACCAGACTAAGCATGTCCAGTCCACCTCAGAACTGGATGTACCTCCACAGCATCCACAAAGCTGCGCTGTGATTAGATGTCTTTATTAAGTCCCTTCATACCCTGCCTGTGGGTAGCAGCGAAGGATTACAGAGGCACATAATTGGTTCAGGGACTGCCCCCCAAAATTTGTATTACTCAGAAATTTACAGTGGTAATGAATTATTTATTGAATTTAGAACAATATTTGTTAGTGTAAGCAGTCATGAATTTAGCCACAAAGCATTAAATGCAATTATATGCAGTTATGAGCTATTTATAAGTTATTTACAATAGGCAAAGTCAGAGAATTTTTTAAGAGAGACTTGTAACATGTCACTCTAGATATAATACTCAGTATTTTCTTAAATACTTGGGGGTGAGTTGTCTCTGAATTCATGTTTTTTTCCCTTCGCATTGCAACACATAATGGCGCAGGGTGTAACAACACATCATCAGGAAAAGTTTGCATTTACTTATGAAGCCTCGCAGTGCTGGTGTTTCCAAAAGTTAAGTGCCGGATCAGCCAGGTTGTGGTTCGTATGTTGGACTACGTGCGGCCAGCAGTAACAGGTTGGTTGATCAGGCCCTGATCCACCGGGAGGCCTGGTCATGGACCGGGCCACGGGGGAATTGATCCCCGTAAAACCCTCCAGGTAGATTCAGGCACGGTGCAGTGTAGCGAGTTTACACCTGCTACCAAGAGTCTTCACTTTGATGCCAACTCCCTTTTCTTCTTTACGTTCTACAATGACTCCTCTCCTTCCTCCCCATTCCTGTCTAATCCATACCAGACTCAGTATCCAATCCTTACCCAACTGTATATTCAATCCATACTCAACCTCTATCCAGTCCTTATCTAACGCCCTATACAATCCTTAGCCAACTAAATAACCTTATATATTAATGCTGGTAGAATTACCAAGAATATGTTCGATAAAAGGACACAAATGTCACATTAGTTGCACTTGTGTCCTTTTACCTAACATAAATATCCTTACCAGAATCTCTCACTTTTCTCATCATTTAGTTTTGTCCATTCCCTCCTGCTTCCTCCATACGAGTGCTGCATCACTCCTTCCCACTCTGATTCCCTCCCACCACCACTGCCACATTTCCTACGAGCTCTGCTACTTCACTCCCTCACATCACCACCACTCCCTCCCACTTGCCACTTGAGTTGCTAATGAAGGTGCGAGAGAGTTTATACTGGGTTATCAGCCGGGACACACTGGGATAGCCTATCAGGGCACTGAGGGTCCCTTTCCAAGTATCATACTACTGTGTAAGTCCTCGCTCACTCAGGACTCTGAACCTTCTGATAACTTTAAATCATCCCATCACACGCTCACGTTCAGAGCTGAAATACAATGAACCGAAAACAATAAAGAAGATTTTATTCATATTAGTAACTCAAGAGTCTTAATAGACCAGAATAATTAAAGATAGGCAAGAAGTGTAGCCTATTGCCATTAGAGTAATTTTGTTATTCTTTCCTCACGATGCCACCCACAACTATCCCTTACGTATCTATTTGCTGCTAGGTAACAGTGGCAGCAGGTTCTAGATAACAGGGGCAACAGGTGTTGGGCAACAGAGGCAGCAGGTGCTAGGTAACAGGGGCCAGCAGGTACTAGGTAACAGGAGCAGCAGGTTCTAGATAACAGGGGCAACAGGTGCTGGGCAACAGAGGCAGCAGGTGCTAGGTAACAGGGGCCAGCAGGTACTAGGTAACAGGAGCAGCAGGTTCTGGACAACATAGGGCAGCAGATGTTAGGAGACTTGCCGTTGCACCCTGCCTCACCCAGGGTTGTATACCCGGATACTTTCGATTGCAGTCCAAAGGCGCTACCAGGGCTCTTTGACGAGAATATGATATATATTTAATACACTAAGCTCATTCTTCCCAATCACCTCAGGGACAATGTTGAGGTTCATGAACGGAGCCAGGCTCTGGGAGACTCTACCAGGCTTCCTCAACCACAGCAATTACCCAAACAACGCAGTCACACAGTAATAGCCCGGTAGCGGAGAATATAGATAGTCTCAGCATTGTTTGAGAGTGTGACTGTGAGGGAAGGACAGAGCCTGTCTCCTGGCGGTGCAAGCTCCCCATTTAAGAGGATTTTTTGTTGGACATCCTCATTTCTTCTTCAGAGACAAGCCTCGACCCGCAGACCAGTCTTACTGGCGTTGCACTTTATCTTACCTCCCTTATCTTCCCCGAACACAGGTATATCTGCGGTAGTGCATCGACAGACTGATTCGGGTAGATCGCAAGGTCTTGCAACAGCTAAATGCCCAACAATAAGGGTTCTGCCACAATTATGCAAATCCGATGGCAGACTAAAGTGCCCAGATGCAATTAACTTGTGCCGTGACTGGTGCTAAAGCACCGCTGTCACAGCACGGTAGGGCGTTCGATTCCCGGCGGTGAAACATTCGCACTTTCCTACACCTTTGTCTGTCACACTATCAGAAATAGTACTGGGGTTAGTCGACGGGGGTCGCATCCTCGGGACAAGATAGGACCCAATGGATAAAATTAGACAGCCTCGATGACGCACTGACTTCTTGGTATCCTGGGCTAACCCTCACGGTTAAATATGCCGAACGAAATCTTATTGTCTAATGTGAAGGATTCAGAGCAGGTAGTGTGGATATCATGTCTCCACACCTTACTATCTAATACAGCTTGAAAGTAGGAGATGCAGCCGTCACAGTAACAGCTAAATAGGTCGCATCCTCGGCTCATGAGCTCTCTAAGAAATTTGGCACAAAATTTGTTCTAACTAAGGATTCCAAGCAGCATTAACATCCAGATTTAGTGTTGCAGTTTAGAGGAAACGCTGTTTGTATCGATGCGCATTCGCTCTGAGAATGACAATTTTTGTATTTGACAAACACAACAATAATTTATGTCTCTCTGCAACTCTGTATATATTTAAACTGTATTTATTATAGCCCATTTCTCTACTGACTATTTATCTCTCTTTAGAGTAGGTGATGAGAGATTAACATCAGTTAAGCTAATATTAACAATAACATACTTTACACTGTTTAATTCAATACGATGTAAAGGAAGAACTGCTGCGAAGCTCAAGGAGAAAAGAGTGAAAACAAAGCGAAGCCTCGACGTTCATATTTTACTATTACTACCACGGTCACTTTTATTGATAGTTCTGAGCTGAAGTGAAATAGATAGTACGATGATTTCGTTCGATTTTTAGAGAGGTTAGCACCAGATAACCGAACAGTGCTCATCAACTGTCTAACTATTCCATGGGGCTTATTTTCCCCAGGATGACCCACCCAGTCACTTAACACCCATCTATTTTGCAGGTAACAGACAATAGGTGTAAGGAAACTCTTTCACCCGATCGACCCCCAAGCACTTCCACAGACACGACCTTACGTAAATGTCTTTAGTGGTCTTACATTTCATTTAAGACGCTGCAAACACTGAACCGTGTCCTCTACAACACTGCCTCTCATGCATGAGCAACGTCTTGGTTCCAACTATCTGAACGGATGCACCTCTAACCTCCTGCCACACTTTACACTCCAATTTGTTTTTTTGGAGGTTAACTATGCATATAGAGAGGTTTGTATATATCTTTAGTTTAAATACTCCTTCACCTCTTGTCCCACACCCCAGACACTGTTATCTTACTGTGGTGATGATGTTTGTTGTCCCAGACACTGTTATCTTACTGTGGTGACGATGTTTGTTGTCCCAGACACTGTTATCTTACTGTGGTGACGATGTTTGTTGTCCCAGACACTGTTATCTTACTGCGGTGACGATGTTTGTTGTCCCAGACACCGTTATCTTACTGTGGTGGTGATATTTGTTGTCCCAGACACTGTTATCTTACTGTGGTGATGATGTTTGTTGTCCCAGACACTGTTATCTTACTGCAGTGACGATGTTTGTTGTCCCAGACACTGTTATCTTACTGTGGTGGTGATATTTGTTGTCCCAGACACTGTTATCTTACTGTGGTGATATTTGTTATCCCAGACATAGTTATCTTACTGTGGTGATGATGTTTGTTGCCCCAGACACTGTTATCTTACTGCAGTGATGATTTTTGTTGTCCCAGACACTGTTAACTCACTGTGGTGATGATTTTTGTTGTCC
>NC_069410.1:3626438-3633938 GCF_026875155.1 Cherax quadricarinatus | reverse complement strand
CTGCAACCACAATTAGGTGAGTACACACACACACATACACACACACACACATGCGCCCGTTCATTTGTTCATGGACTCTGGTGCGCAAGTCAATATTATCAGGTCTAGTTTGTTTAGGGATAAGCAGTTACGACATGTCCTTCTCGTAGAACCGACTCATGTGTCCTCCCTTAGTGGAGTAGCTGGTTCTCACCTGCGTGTCCGAGGTCGGACTTCCCTCACCTTTTCTATCCAAGGTAGAGACTTCACTGCTTCCTTCCTTGTTGTCGACCAGATTACTTTCCCTGGCAACCTTCTACTGGGCTTTGCTTCCATGCGAGACTTGCGCATTGTGCTCGACCCTTATCGATGGCATGCCCAAATTGATGACTTGATCGTACCATTTTGGGGTTACCAGCTTGGATCCGAGATCTGCCATACTGCCGCAGAGTACGACATTCGAATTAAGTCCTTACAGGCCAGTGCATTTTCCAGTAGCGTGCCCAAGCGGTCAGGCACTGATGATCCTGTCACTCCTGTCTGTGTTCCTGCAACTTCAGACTTCCAGTTACCTCAAGTGTCCGAGGACGCTCTGACTACCTTGAGTGCTGAGCCTATCCCTGCAATGTCTGCTAGTTCAAGTAGTAGTTTCTCCACAGGGGACGCCTTGTTGGAAAACAATTACTTGCAACTGGTAATGCCATCTCTTGTTGATGTCACATGCCGTCTGCAGAAAGACGTTTCTGTCGCAGCTAGTGCCCTCACTAGAGTGTCTGTTGTTGTTCCTAGTGTTCCAGATGGTGATAACGTCCTAGTTGACAGTGATTCTTGCAAAGTAAAAGGTCTATTTGTTGAACCATCCTTACATGTTGTAAGAGATAGTAAGATCCATTTCTTCCTAGCTAACACTTCTGGTCACAGTGTTCGTCTCAGAGCAAATACCAATCTTGTTGACCTTGTTCACTATCCTTACCCTGTTCAGGTAGAGGATGAGTTGTCACCTGACCAGTGGGTCGGTGCTATTTCTACCGGGGAGACCTCATCCACTTCACTGGATCAATCTGTTCCACCAGTTGAGGAGAAAGACATAGCTCCCACTGACTTCCCAGATGAAGTCAAGCGTTTGTTGACTCTGTTGAACAAACGTCGTAAAGCCATTGCCTTACCAGGTGAGAAGATGGGTATAACGAACTTATTGTCCCATCGTATTTCACTTGAACCTGGTACTAGACCTATCTACATACCTGCGTACAGAATGCCTCATTCACAAGTTACTGTCGCAGAAGAATTGATCAATCAAATGCTTGATGATGGAGTTATTGCACCTAGCAATTCACCTTGGAATGTGCCCTTGATCCTAGTACCTATGAAGGATGGTACTTGGCGCCCAGTGATTGACTTTAGGAAGTTAAATGCGAAAACTATCCCAGATCGCTTATCACTTCCTGTGCTGGGTGATCTTTTACATAACATCGGAGATAACAAAGTCTTTTCAACCCTGGATTTGTTACAAGAGTTTTGGCAAGTCCCTCTTCACGAGGACAGCCAAGAAATTCTGCTTACAATGTTTCTATAGGTGACACTCCACATTATGCATTGTATGGTGTAGATAAACGTTTGCCTTATGAGTTGCTATATTCTAATGCGAAACCAAATTACAACCCTGATGATTTCATAGCAACTCGTACCAGTTTAGCTCAAAGTGTTTTTAGAAGAATCCGTGAAACACTTCATAAATCAACAGCAGAATTTACAAGAATCGCAAACACTCGAGCAAAGCCATCCAAAATCAAAGCAGGTTCGAGAGTTATGCTGACTAACTTTAACAAAACGTCTGCAATGCCTAAGCTTGATCAAAAGTTTGTTGGTCCTTATCGAGTAGTTGAACATATCACTGGTAATAAGTATAAGGTTAGAGAAATTAGTACTGGTCAGTATAAAGAATCGCATTTAGATCATATGAAGTTAGTATGTGATGATAATGATGTTCCAACCCAGACTAATGTGACAGACTCTGACAATCCTCCTGATCCTGTACTCTCTACCTCTGATACTCAGTCAGACGATCAACCTGAATGTCGTTATTCCCTACGTACACGACAAGTATTGAGAAATCCTCAAGTATCATTTGTTACTTCCAATTCAGATTTGCCTCAAATACAGCATGAGTTAGCCAGTGCAACAGAGTTTGATCCTCCCAGAGATGACACCCATTCTGCATATATCAATCTCACCCTAGCAGAGTTGGGGTTAAATGTAAATAACCTGTATAGATGAATCATTACAGTATCAACTTATCAGTATTCAAGAATTTTTTTTTTTGTGTTCACGTTCTCTCCAAATTCTGAGTTAACAGTTAGATTTGAGTGCACCGAATCTGCCTTTCTGTTAAACACTTCTTTCTTTGTATATATTCCTTCCTCAGAATCCGTAGATCACATGAAGACAGATCGATCGATCAAATTTTTTTTTATAACTTCTATTGTGTAATCCCAACGTTGAGTTTCATTCGATGAGTTGTGCTATATTATACCTAGTATTGCATTAACGTTTTATTACAGTTTCAGTTACGTAAGCTTCCATTCCAATATTCTACTTATGTATGTTATAATGTTCAATTGTTGTGTACTTTGACATTGTATAGAATCAGCCCAAGCCGTACACCTGCCGTCTCTAGTTTGTATTAGTTGTATGTCGGGACGACATACATTAGCGTCGCCGAGCTCTCAGTAGTAGTACCAGTTCCTAATAACCAGTTACCAGTAACCAGTGTACCAGTAGATGACTCACTATCAACCATCTCTGCATGAATCACTGACTGTATTCATATTGCTGCTGACATAGCAGGATTTCAAACACCCTCACCCATAGGCACTATGAGTCAGTCAAAATAGGGAGCAGAGAGAGGCAGGTTGGCTGTTGGTGCCTTCCCATACTTTCCGTTATATTATACGTACTACCAGCCTACGTGAGTATTCTTACCCCATCCACTTTATCGAAACCCACATGAAAACACACACACACACACACACACACACACACACCACACACACACAGACAACACACACACACACACACAACACCACACACACACACACACACACACACCACAAACCCCAACACACCACAGCACCCACACACACACACACAAACCACACACAAACACACACAAACACACACACAACACACACAAACACACACAACACACACCACAACACACCACACACACACAAACACACACAAAACACCACACACCACACACACCCCACACACACACACACAAAACACACACACACACACACAAGAAACGGACAACAACCACAAAAAACACCTACCTGAACAGGTCAACAACACACAACACACAGCAAGCCACAATGACATGATGGAACACGAAGCCCACACACAAAACAACACCAGGACACGGGTTTACCCAAGTAACAGGACAAACAAAACCCACACGACCACACTTACCCACACAGACACAGGCAAACAACCAAGTGCCACGCACATCGCAACAAACACACACAAAACAAAAACCAGACAATAAGCAACACAGTCGTACAAACCAAAACGAATACGGCACAGATAACAAGCACACAAACACAAATGCAAAAATGACACCAGCACGAAAGCCAAAAACCGACACCAAACTGCAGTACAGCCACACATCACAGCAAAACCAACAGCAAGCACCAGCTAACAGGCTAAGCAAGCAAGCAGCACAGACAACAGGAACAAACCGAAGTATGTAAAACTCAACAAAGATCAAAAAGTGTTCACAGAGGAACAAAGGGACTCCACAAAAAACGAGAACAGGTGGGGCACACCACCCCAATGCTGACACAGTCACACAACCGAAAAAAGTGAAAGGCTACTGAGTAGCAGTACCTCAAAGGCAACTGGGGCCAGCATAACACTCCCCATGGGTATTGAGAGAGGGAGCAGAGGCGCTATGTGTACCCCTAACAACAATATTCAATACATCTATCGAAACAGGGAGATTGCCTGAGCATGGAAGACAAGCAAATGTATCCCAATCTTTAAAAAAGGAGACAGACATGAAGCCCCAAACACAGACCCATGTCACTGACATGTATAGTAGCAAAATCATGGAGAAGATTATCAGGAGAAGAGGGTGGAACACCTAGAAAGGAATGATTCATCAACAGCAGCCAGCATGGTTTCAGGACGGGAAATCCTGTGTCACAAACCTACTGGAGTTCTATGACATGGTGACAGGCGAAAGTAAGACAAGAGAAGAAGGGGTTGGGATTGCATTTTCTTGGACTGCAAGAAGCGTTTGACACAGTTCCACACAAGAGATTGGTGCAAAAACTGGAGGACCAAGCAGGGATAACAGGAAGGCACTACAATGGATCAGGAATACTTGTCAGGAAGACAGCAGCGAGTCATGGTACGTGGCGAGGTGTCAGAGTGGTGCACCTGGACCAGCGGGGTCCCGCAGGGGTCAGTCCTAGGACCAGTGCTGTTTCTGATATTTGTGAACGACCATGACGGAAGGAATAGACACTGAGGTGTCCTGTTTGCAGATGACGTGAAGTTGATGAGAAGAATACACTCGATCGAAGACCAGGCAGAACTACAAAGGGATCTGGACAGGCTGCAGACCTGGTCCAGCAATTGGCCTCCTGGAGTTCAATCCCACCAGTGCAAAGTCATGAAGATTGGGAAGGGCAAAGAAGGCCGCAGACGGAGTACAGTCTAGGGGGTCAGAGACTACAAACCCACTCAAAGGGAAAAAAATCTTGGGGTGAGTATAAACACCAGGCACATCTCCTGAAGCGCACATAACCAAATAATGCTGCAGCATATGGGCGCCTAGCAAACCTCAGAACAGCATTCCCCACACACAACACAACAACACACACACACACACACAACGGAAAGCACACACACACACACCACACACACACCGCAAACTTTACAACACACGGATCAAAGACACACACAACAACAAACAGACAAGGGGCATTCATTTTCTGGACCAAAACGCTACACACATCCACCAAAAAGATGACACAAACGGCAGGACCACAGGATAACAGGCACAAGGCAACTACAAGATCACAGAACACATCAGCACACAGCACGAGTCAGGTCACACAGACAGGCACACGCACCGCGACACAGGACCCACAGGGACACCAGCACACACAGTCACTTACCAACTATCGTACACGACACACGAAGCACTAGCACACCACGTCCACGTATCAGAGCACTACAATCGACACAGACAAACACCGATCAAGCCAGCAACACATACAAAGGACACGACAGCCAACCGACACAATTGACACACAGGATCAATCCAACAACCGCACAGCATAAATGGAAGCACAACACAACAGCACGCACGACGACAGCACACAGTCAGGGCAGAACACACAACCCAACCAGACACACACACAGTGCAACACACACCAGCACACACACTCACACACCACATCACAACCACACATACACAGCTACACAGCACACGCCACAAACACTCACGACACAGCACCGACACTCAAAAACAGACATCGCTCAGGACACACAACACACATACTCAGCACCACACGACACGCACACACACACGCATTAACACACACACCACACACAACAGCACAAACACACACAAACACACACACACACATCACACACACACACACCACAACACACACATACACACGACAAGTCACAGACAACAACACAAACGACACTGACACACAGCAAACAACACACACACAAGACAACAAAACACACACGGGACATACACAACACACACACACATCACACAACTACACACAGCACACCACAGCACACACGACAACACAAAACACAATAAACACAGATCAGACATTTCTCACACAGCACATCAGTAAGCGAACAATGCACAGCACGATCAGGCACACACAACATACCTACCACACGACAAGAAAAACACAGCCGACAGCATCACGACACAGACATCAACAGACACACACAGACTACGGACACACCACACCAACACCACACACACAGACACAACACAACGACACACACACACACACACACACGAGGGTTGCATATTCACCTCTTACGAAGTGAAAGTGAAACTGGGAGTCAGAGGTGAAGACAACTGCGCCCAGAGAACAGTAATCAAGAGGAAGGCAGCAGACAAGTGCAGACAAGTGCAGACATTAACAACAGTGATGTGCCCAGAGCAGTCAACGAGCCTTCCAAGAAATTGTAGATACGTATTTTTAACCATAAAATACTGGGAATCATCAAACCAAATCGTTCTTCCTGGCGGGGAAATAAACAAGTGACGCAGAAAGAATGGAAGACTCGTGAACGGAAATGTCTGGTAAAAAAATACAAACTTCTCCTGTTTGACTATTTTTCTACTGACGTTTGAAGAAATAATGACTACGACGGCTTGGACCCCAGGACACAGAACGCAAGACCCAGGACCCAAAATCCAGGACCCAGGACACAGGACGAAGGACCCAGGACACAGGACCCAAGACCCAGGATACAGGACCAAGGACCCAGGACACAGAACCCAAGACTCAGGACTCAGGACACATGACCCAGGACACAGGACCCAGAACCACGACACAGGATCCAAGACACAGGATCCTGGACACAGGAGCAAAGACACAGGACCCAGGACACAGGACCAAAGACCCAGGACACAGGATACAGGACGCAGGACACGGAACCCAAGACACAGGATCCAGGATCCAAGGTCCAAGACACAGGACATAGGACCCAGGATACAGGACCCAGGACACAGGACCCTGGATACAAGACCCTGAACACAGGACCCAAGACACAAGACCCAGGACCCAGGACTCAAGACACAGGACATAGGACCTAAGATACAGGACCCAGAACACAGGACATACTACACTGGACCTTGGACACAGGACCCTGGATATAAAACCCAGGACACAGGACCCTGGATCCAAAACCCAGGACACAGGACCCAGGACCCAAGACACAGGACATAGGAACTAAGATACAGGACCCAGAACACAGGACTTTGGATACAGAACCCTGGATCCAAAACCCAGGACACAGGACCCAGGACACAGGAAACTGGACACAGGACAGTCTGTCTTCTCGTCAAGAAACATGATTTGGTAGTCAATTAGTGAAATCAGCCTATGTAAGTTTGAGAGTAATTCTAGTCTTTCTATTCTCATATGGAAGTATCTTTGATCTTATGAATAACACAAACCCGGATGTATTCGGGCCTCTAACTCTCGTGTACATAAGTACACATATTTCAAACACTTGAAATGTTCCCAAGTATTAGTACAACTCTGCAAAGAGTTTGATACCACGACCGTCCGTCTCTCTCAGCAGAGAGACACACTTATGCTTGTGTTCTCACACCTGTGAAAATATGTGTCCACTTAATTAGCTTCATTTTATGATAGTGGCAGGAGGTGTTAGTTTCAGGTGTGATGGAGGAGGTCAACACATCCTGCGGAAGGTTCCCGTGACACCCATTTAAGCTAAGCACTC
>NC_069410.1:3586438-3623938 GCF_026875155.1 Cherax quadricarinatus | reverse complement strand
TCAGCTTTATCATGTCAAGATAGATCTTTGTATGATGTAATTCATATAAACTGTAAGATAATGTATATCCCTGTGATTTTTAATATATCTGCCTGATTTCTTCAGTGAGCATGTTGATAGACCCATTATACAAGTGAGACGCATTCATTGATGATACAGAATTAGCAGTGATCAAGGAGACAAGGTCATTGTCGTAAGTTAATATTAAAACCATGAGGATAGTCATCGGTTTAGCTTGTAATGAAGGTGTTTACTGCGTGAGTGAAGGACGACGTGGGTCGAGACAGTTGAAGGTCGAGGCAGCTGGAAGTCGAGGCAGCTAGAGGCCAAGGCAGCTGGAGATAGTCAGCTGGTTACCCTGGGCATCGCTACCCTCGATCTAGAGGGTATTATATCCCTAAATGCCCACCACTTACTGCCACTCCTCTGGCTAATTCATTGGCGAGGTCAGTCTCAAAGGAGGACGTCGCTGGTATGTAGTGGATAAGTCGTGGAGACTTCAGGCACTCGAGGAATATGCTTTCATTGTATCCTCTTCTAAGCTCACATACATCGTGTCATAGACACGATGTATGTGAGTCGGGAAACAACATTGTCCAGAACACTCTTAATTTTACCCAAAGTGTTTTGTTAAGGTGAAGCTAACACATTGGTACAACACCCGCTGGCGCCCCCTGGTACAAGCACCTTAACTCAGACTTCCGGAGTAGCAGAGGCATTTCTCGACGCTATGAGTGGAGTCACAGTGCCTGCACTCTAAAGGAAGAGTGGGGAATCATATACTCTGATATCAGCACGCTTCTGGCAAGACAGTGGTTGAATGAATGATGGTGATTGTGTTTCCTCCTTTCCTAGGTCACCCTTTCTCGTTTAGAGACACTCAGTATATTAAAGAAACAACTCTCAGACGCCGCACAACACGTACAACTCACGCAAAAGTACAAGCACATACACGTACACGCAAACACATACAGGTGAGTACGCACACCTGCGTCAGCTGTGGCATAGTTTCCACACCTCAATAAGTTAATTACGGAGGCAAAGCTGATTGTTTTTATCTTATATAGAATAGTTTAAGAGTGAGTGCTGGGAAACCAGGAACAATCACAACACAGAGTGGAAACATCTCTTCCTTGGCAGAGATAAAACAAGTATGAAATTAAATAACTGAAATATGTAAAGAAGAAACGAACGTTGAGAAAGAAATTATTAAAATATAAAGCAATTATAAAAGTAAAAAAAGAAAGAAATATAAACAAATATGTATGAAACAAATACAATGTAAATAAAAAGAAGACTCAAAGTAAGAGATAAATTAGTGGTAAGACAAAACTTAGATAAGAAAGAAAGAAAACATATATGAGCAGGATAGTGAAGGATGGTTATGGGGTTTAAAGCCTCTCTACTACACCAGCATCATTAAAGCTGAACCTGACCTCTTCACCACCAGACAAAAATACTTTAATGCCTAAAATAAGGATTAAAGTAAACTCTTAGTATACGCTGAGAAAAATATACTTCCCAGTGTATATATATATATTGATGTCATTATACACCAAGTATCTATAGTTACCTAAGAACAACTGTAGGGAAATAATCAATTTCATGGTGTAAATATAGAACACATAAATTTCTGCATTATATATATATATATATATATATATATATATATATATATATATATATATATATTATATATATATATATATATATATATATATTATATATATATATATATATATATATATATATATATATCAGTGGGGATTTAACAATTTAGTCAAAATGATAAACAGAGAAAGCTATAAAGAAGGAAGTAAATAAGTTTATAATATTAATTAATATAAATAAGAGACACTTAACTGGTCGTCTCTTAGAGAGCTAAATGACCCGTACGGGTTTAAAGGTTATTGCGAATAATAAAATAGTAATAATAATTATCTTCAAGTGGCCATGAATCCTGTGAGGAAAGTCACTTTAAGTGGCGCATCTTCAAGTGGCGGACCTTCCTTGGCGGTGAGCTTCTAATAACCTTAAAAATACTTATAAACGCTGGCTCTTGGAAGCCTCTGACGGAGCACTTATGACAGGTCAGCTGTATGCTGGTGGTGGTAGTAGATGTGTGGTGGTGGTGGTGGTGGTGGTGGTAGTAGATGTGTGGTGGTGGTGGGGGGGGGGTTTTTGGGGGGGGTTGGGTTGGGGGTTTTTGGGGGGGTTTGGGGGGCCGGGTTTTTTTGGGGGGGTTTCGGGTTTTTGGGGTTTTTTGGGGGGGGGGGGGGGGGGGGGGTTTTTTTTTGGGGTTTTTTTGGTGGGGGTTGGGGGGGGGTGGGGGGGGGGGGGGGGGGTTTTTTTTGGGGGGGGGGTTTTTTTTTTTGGGGGGGGTTTTGGTTTTTTTTTTTGGGGGGGTTTTTTTGGGGGGGGGGGTTTTTTGGGGGGGGGGGGGGGGTTTTTTTTTGGGGGGGGTTTTTTGGGGGGGTTTTTTGGGGGGGGGGGTGGGGGGGGGGGTTTTTTTTGGGGGGGGGTTTTTTGGGGGGTTTTGGGGGGGTTTGGGGGGGTTTTGGGGTTTTTGGGGGGGGGGTTGGTGGGGGGGGTTTTGGGGGGTTTTGGGGTTTTTTTTTGGGGGGGGGTTTTTTTGGGTTGGTTTTGGTTTTTTTGGGGGGGGGTTTGGGGGGTTTTGGGGGGTTTTTTTTGGGGGGTTTTGGGGGGGGTTTGGTTTTGGGGTTTTGGTTTTTTGGGGGTTTGGGGGGGGTTTTTTTTTTGGGGGGGGGGGTTTTTTTTTGGGGGGGTTTTTTTGGGTTTTGGGGGGGGGTTTTTGGTTTTTTGGGGGGGGGTTTTTTTTTTTTTTTTGGGGGGGGTTTTTTTGGGGGGGGGTTTTTTTTTTTTGGTTTTTTTTTTTTTTTTTTTTTTTTTTTTTTTAAAGGGTTTTTTTTTGGGGGGGTTTGGTTTTTTTTTTTTTGGGGGGGGGGAAAAAAGGGGGGGGGAAAAAAAAAAAGGGGGCCCCCTTTTCCCAAAAATTTCTTTTTTTGAAACCTTTTCTTTTTTTCCCCCCCCTTTTTTTTTTCCCCCTTCTTTTTTTTTTAAAAAATTTTTTCCTTTTTTTTTTTTAAATTTTTAAAAAAAAAATTTTTTGGTTTTTTTTTTCCCCCTTTTTTTTTTTTTTTGGGGGAAAAGTTCCTTTTTTGTTTTTAATTTTTTTTTTAAAAATTTGTTTTTTTTAAAAGGGGGGGGGGGTTTTTTTGGGGGGGGGTTAGTGTTGTGGGGTTTGGGGGTGGAAAGAGTGTGTGGTGGTGGGGGGTAGTAGTTGTGGTGGTGGGGGTTTGGTAGGTAGATTGTGGTGGGGGTTTGGTAGTAGTGGGTGGTGGTGGTTTTTAGTAGATGGGGGGTTTGGTGGTGGTAGTAGATGTGTGGGGGGGGGGTTTTGGAAATTTGATGTGTGGTGGGGGGGGAAAGTATTTGATGTGTGGTGGTGGTGGTAGTAGATGGATTTTGGTGGTGGGGGTTTAGAGATGTGGGGTTTGGTTTGGGGGGTTAGTAGATGGGTGGGGGGTTGGTGGTTGTAGATGTGTGGTGGAGGGGGGTTTAGTAAATGTGTGGGTGGTGGTGTAGTTGTGTGTGATGGTGGGTAGTAGATGGGGGGTTGGGGGTGGTAGTAGATGTGGGGTTTGGGGGGGTGGTAGTAGATGGGTGGTGGTGGTGGTAATAGAATGTGGGTGGTGGGGGGTGGTAGTAGGGGTTGTGGTGGTGGTGGAAAGTAGACGGTGGTGGTGGTGGGGGTTGGGGTTTGGTAGTAGAGGTGTGGGGTGGGGGTAGTAGATGGGTGGTGGTGGTGGTAGTAGAGTGGGGTTGGGGGTTGGTAGTAAATTTGTGGTGGCGGTGGTTTAGTAGATTTGTGGTGATGGTGGTAGTAAAATGGGTGGGGGGTTTGGGTGGTAGTAGATGTGTGGTGGTGGGGGGTTAGTATTTAGTTGTGTGGTGGTGGTGGTAGTAGATGGATGGTGGTGGTGGTGGTGGTGGTAGTAGATGTGGGGTGGTGGTGGTAGTAGTAGATGTTGTGGTGGTGGTGGTTAGTAGATGGGGGGTGGTGGAGGTGTTGGGAAATGTGTGGTGGTGGTAGAAAGTGGGTTTTGGGGTTTTGGGGTGGTAGTGATGGGGGTGGTGGGGGTATTTAGATGTTTGGGGGTTGTTTGGTGGAAAGGATGGGTGGTGGGGGTTTGGTAGTAGATGGGTGGGGGTGGGGGTATTTGTTGTGTGGTGGTGGTGGTAGTAGTGGGTGGTGGTGGTGGTAGAAGATGTGTGGTGGGTGGGGGTAGTAGATGGGTGGTGGTGGTGGTAGTAGTTGTGGGGGTGGTGGTAGTAGTTGGGTGGTGGAGGTGGTTTGTAGATTTTGTGGTGGAGGGGGTTTATTTAAATGTTTTGGTGGTGGTGGTTTTTTAGATGTGTGGTAAATGGGGGTTTGGGTAGATGGATGGTGGTGGTGGTGTAGATGTGTGGAGGGGTGGTTTTAGTAGAGGGGGGTGGTGGTGGTGGTAGTAGATGTGTGGTGGTGGGGGTTTAGTAGTAGATGTGTGGTGGTGGTGGTAGTAGATGGAGGGGTTTTTGGTGGTGGTTTAAAAGTGTGGTGGGGGGTTGGTAGTAGATGGGTGGTGGTGGTGGTATTTAGATGGTGGGGGGAAGGGTGGTTAGTAAATGTGTGGGGGTTTGGTTTGGTTTAAAAAATTTGTGGTGATGGTGGTTTTTGATGGGTGGTGGTGGTGGTAGTAGATGTGTGGTGGGGGTTTGGTAGTAGATGGGGGGTGGTGGTGGTAGTAGTGTGTGCTGGGGGTTTGGTAGAGATGGGTGGTGGTGGGGGTTTGGTAGAATGTGGGGGTGGTGGTGGTAGTAGATGGGGAGGTGGTGGGGGTAGTAGATGTGTGGGGGTTTGGTTTGGTAGTAAATGGGTGGGGGGGTTGGTGGTAGTATAGGGGTTGGGGGTTTAGTAGATGTGTGGTGATGGGGGTTGTAGATGTTTTGCGGGTGGTGGTAGAGAGGGGGGTTGGTTGGTGGTGTAAATGTGGGGGTGGTGGTGGTAGTAGAGGGGGTGGTGGTGGTGGTATTAGATGTTTTGGGGGGTTTGGGGGGGTAGTAGATGGGTGGTGGTGGGGTGGAAAAGTATATGGGTTTGGTGGTGTAGATGTGGGGTTTTGAGGGTTTTGGTAGTAGATGTGTGCGGGTTTTTGGTTTTGGTAGTGATGGGTGGTGGTGGGGGGAGAAATGTGTGGGGTGGTGGTTAGAAAAGTGGTGGGGGTTGTGGTAGTAGAGGGGTTGTGGTGGTGGTAGTATAGGGGTGGTGGTAGTGGGGGGGTTGGGGGTTTTGGGGGTAGTAGATGGGTGGGGTGGTGGTGTTGGTGGGGGTGGTGGTGGTGGTGGTGGTGGGGGTTTGGGGTGGTGGTGGTGGTGGTGGTGGTGGGGGTTTGGTGGTGGTGGTGGTGGTAGAAGATGTGTGGTGGTGGTGGTAGTAGATGTGTGGGGTTTGGTGGTAGTAGATGGGTGGTGGGGGTTTGGTAGTAGATTTGTGGTGGTGGTGGTAGTAGAGGGGTGGTGGGTGGTTAGTTTGGGTGGTGGTAGTAGATGTGTGTGGTGGGGGTTGTAGTAGAGGGTTTGGGGGTGGTGGTAGTAGATGGTGCTATTTTTTTGGTATTTGATGGGGGGGGTGGTGGTAGTATATGGGTGGGGGTTAGTAGAGGGGTTTGGGTTGGGGGTTTGTAGATGGGTGGTGGTGGTGGGGGGTTTTTGTTTTGTGGTGGTGGGGGTAGTAGATTGGGGTTTGGTTTTGGTTATTTAGATGGTGGTTTGGTGGGGTAGTAGATGTTGGTGGTGGGGGTTTAAAAAATGTGTGGTGGTGGTGGCAGTAGATGTGGGGTTTGGTGGAGGTGGGTAGGGGGTTTGGTGGTGGGGGTTATTTGATGTGGGGTTTGGTGGTGGTTGTAGATGTGTGGTGGTGGGGTTTGGTGGGGGTTAGAGGTGTGGGTGGGGGTTTGTTGGTGGTAGATGTGTGGGTTTGGGTGGGGGGTGGTGGTGGTTTTGGGGTGGGATGTGGGGTTTGGTGGTGCGGGTTTGATGGGGTTGGTTTGGTGGGGGTTTGGGAGATGGGGGGTTTTGGTGGTGGTGGTGGTGGAAAGTAGAGGTGTGGGGGAGGTGGTTGGGGTTTTAAGTAGATTTTGGGGGTGGTGGGGGTTAGTAGTAGTTGTGTGGTGGTGGTGGTAGTAGATGGGTGGTGGTGGGGGTTGGGTTTAGATGTTTTGGTGGTGGGGGGGTAGTAGATGTGTGGGGGTTTGGTGGTATTTGATGTGTGGTGGTGGGGGGTAGTAGATGTGTGGTGGTGGTGGGTAAAGTAGTATGTGTGGTGGTGGTGGTGTAGTAGATGGTGGGGGGTGGTGGTAGTAGAGGGGTTTGGTGATGGGGGTTGGGTAGATGGGTGGTGGGGGGTGGTAGAAAGTTTGTGGGGGGGAGGTGGGAAAGTGATTTTGGGGTGGGGTGGGGGGGTGGTTTATTTGTGTGTGGGGGTTTGGGTGGGTAGTAGAGGGGATTTTGGTGGTGGGGTGGGTAGTGATGTGTGGTGGTGGTGGGGGTTTGGTTTGTAGATGTGTGGTGGAGGGGGTATTTAAATGTGTGGGGGGGGTTTGGAAAGTAGATGTGGGGTTTTGGGGTTTGGTAGGATGGGTGGTGGTGGTGGTAGTAGGGGTGTGGTTTTGGTTTGGTAGTAGTTGGGTGGTGGTTTGGGGTTTAATAGATGTGTGGTGGTGGGGGGGGGAGTAGTAGATGTGTGGTGGTGGGGGTTAAAAGATGGATGGTGGTGGTGGTGGTGGTGGGGGTGGGTGGGGATGTGTGGTTTGGTGGGGGGTAGTGGGGTGGTGGTGGTGGTAGTAGATGTGTGGGGGGGTGGTAGAAAAATTTTGTGGTGGCCGGTGTGGTAGTAGATTTGTGTGATGGTGGTAGTAGTTGGGTGGTGGTTGGTGGTTTTGGTTGTGGTGGTGGTGGTAGTATTAGATGGGGGGGTGGTGGTGGTAGTAGGGGATGGTGGTGGGGGGGGTGGTGGTTAGTAGATGTGTGGGGGTGGTGGTGTAGTAGATGTGTGGTGGGGGGGGTTTGGTAGTAGATGGATGGTGGTGGAGGGTTGGTGGGTTAAAATGTGGGGGGTTTTGGTAGTAGTAGATTTGTGGTGATGGTGGTAGTAGATGGGTGGTGGTGGTGGTAGTAGATGTGTGTGGGGGTGGGGGGTAGATGGGTGGTGGTGGGGGTTGTTTAGGGGGGGGGGGTGGGTGGTGGTGGTAGTAGATGTGTGGTGGTGGTGGGGTAGTAAATGGGTGGGGGGGGTGGTATTTAAAATGTGTGGTGGGGTGGTGTGGGGGAGGGGTGGTGGGGGTTTGGTAGTAGATGGGGTGGTGGGTGGAAATATTTGGGGTGGTGGTGGGGGGGTTGTAGATGTGTGGTGGAGGGGGGTAGTAGATGGGGGGTGGGGGTTTTGGTAGTATTTAGATGTGTGGTGGGGGTTGGTGAAAGTTGGATATTGGTGGTGGGGGTTTTAATGTTGGTGGGGGTTGGTAGTAGAAGGGGGTTGGTGGTGGTGGGTGAAAATTTGTTTTGGGGAGGTGGTAGTAAATGGGGTGGTGGTTGGGGGGGTAGTAGATGTGTGGTGATGGTGGTAGTAGATGGGTGGTGGGGGTTTGGGTAGTAGATGTGTGGGTGGGGGTGGTATTTGAGGGGGGGGGTGGTGGTGGTAGTAGATGTGTGGGGGTTTGGGGGTTTAGTAGTAGATGTGTGGTGGTGGGGGTTTGTAGATGGATGGGGGTGGTGGGGGTTTGTAGATGTTTGTGGTGGGGGTTTGGTGGGTAGAGGGGTGGTGGGGGTTTGGTAGTAGTTTTTGTGGGGGAAAAGGTGGTTAGAAAATGTTTTGGTGGTGGGGGTAGTAGATTTGTGGGTTGGGGGTTTGTAATGGGTGGGGGTTTGGTGGTTAGTAGGTTTTGTGGTGGTGGGGGGTTGGAAAGATGGGTGGTGGGGGTGTTATTAGTGTGTGTTGCGGTGGGTAGTGGGGAGGGGTTGGTGGTGGTGGTATTTGATGTGTGGTGGTGGTGGTAGTGATGGGTGGTGGGGGGGGTTTGAAGTTGGTGGTGGTGGTGGTGTAGAGGGGGTGGGGGTTTGGTGGAAAGTATATGGGTGGTGGTAGTAGATGTGGGGTGTTGGGGGTTTGTGGGTTTGTGTGCTGGTGGGGGGTTAGTAGATGGGGGGGGTTGGTGGTGGTAGTAGATGTGGGGTTTGGTGGTTTTTAGTAGATGGGTGGTGGTGGTGGTAGTGGTTTTTGGTGGTGGTGGCCCCGTAGTGGGGGTGGTGGTAGTATATGGGTGGGGGTATTTTGTGGTGGTGAGGGTTTGGTAGAGTTGTGTGCTGGTGGTGGTGTAGATGGGTGGGGGTTTGGGGGTTTTTTGGGGGTAGTTTTTGTGCTGGTGGTGGTTTTATTTGATGAGGGGTTTGGTGGGGGGGTGGTAGTAGAGGGGGTGGTGGTGGTGGTAGTATAGGGGGTGGTGGTGTAGATGGGGGGTTTGGGGGGTGGTGTAGATGGGTGGTGGTGGTTTGGTGGGGGTTTGGGTAGTAGATGTGTGGTGGTGGGGGTTAGTAGATGTGTGGCGGTTTGGTTGGTTGTAGTTGGGTGGTGGGGTTTGGGGGTAGTAGTTTTTGTGGTGGGGGCCCGGAAATTTTGTTGGGGGGGGGGTGGTAGTATTGGGTTGGTGGTAGTAGATGTGGGCTGGGGGGGGTTTGTAGTAGAGGGGTGGTGGTGGTGGGGAAAGTTTTTTGTGTTGTTTGTGGGGGTTTAGTAGATGGGGGGTTTTGGTGGGGGTTTGTTATGGGGGTGGGTAGTAGAGGGGTGGGGGTTGGGGTGGTATTTGATGGGTGGGGGGGGTGGGTAGTAGATGGGTGGTGGGGGGGGAAATTTGATTGTGGTGGTGGTGGTATTTGTGTGCGGTGGGGGGGTTTGTAGATGTGTGGGGGGTGGTGGTAGAAAAATTTTGTGGTGGTGGTGGCAGAAAGATTTTGGGGTGGTGGATTTTGTAGTTTTGTGGGGGTTTGGTGGTAGTAGTTTTGTGTGGGGGTTTGGTGGTAGGAGTGTGGTGGTGGTGGTAGTAGATTTTGTGGTGGTGGTGGAAAAAGATGTTTTGGTTTGGTTTTTAGTAGATGTGGGTGGTGGGGTGGTAGTTTTTTGTGGGGTGGTGGTGGTGGTGGTGGTAAATGGGGGGTAGTGTTTTGTGTGTGGTGGTGGTATTTAAATGGGTGGGGGGGGTTTGGTTTGGTAGTAGATGTGTCCCTGGTGGTGGTAGTAGATGGGGGGGGTGGTAGTGGGATGTGTGTGGTGGTATTTAGTAGAAGGGGGTGGTGGTGGTGGTAGTAGATGTGTGGTGGTGGTAGAAGTTGGGGGGGTGGTGGTGGGGGTAGATGGGGTGTGGGTTGGTGGTGAGTAGATGGGTGGGGGTTTGGTATTTGATGTGTG
The DNA here is from genome assembly GCF_026875155.1 of Cherax quadricarinatus. NCBI lineage: Eukaryota > Metazoa > Arthropoda > Malacostraca > Decapoda > Parastacidae > Cherax > Cherax quadricarinatus. The sequence continues at coordinate 3,614,418 of NC_069410.1, read as the reverse complement.
CTGGTGGTGGTATTTAGAGGGGGTGGTGGTGTTTGGTTTGTAGTGTGGCGATGGTGGTTTTAGTAGTTGGGGGTGGTGGTGGTAGTAGTTGGGGGGTGGTGGTGGTAGTATTTGATGTTTTGGTGGTGGTGGTGGGTCGATGGATGGTGGTGGTGGGGGTTTGGGTAGTAGATGGGGTTTGGGGGTTTGGGGTTTGTGGATGGGGGGTTTTGGTGGGTGGTAGTAGAGTTTGAGGGAAAGGTGGTAGTAAATGTTTTAGGGGTGGGGTTTAGTAGATGTTTTGGTAAACCAGTGGTTTTGATGGGGGGTTTTGGTGTTGGGGTGGTGGGGGTTTGTAGTTGTGTGGTGGGGGTTGGGGGGTTGGGGGGGTGGGGTGGGGGGTGGTAGGGGTGTGGTGGTGGGTAGTAGTTGGGTGGTGATGGGGTTGTAGATGTGTGGGGGTGGTGGTAGTAGATGGGTGGTGGTGGTTGGGGGTTGTTGTGGGGGGGTGGTGGTAGTAGTTGGGTTGGTGGGGGTTGGTAGTATATGGGGGGGGGTAGTTGTGGGGTGATGGTGGTGTGATGTGTGCTGGTGGGGGTTTGTAGAGGGTGGTGGTGGTTTTTTGTAGGTGTGGGGTGGGGGTGGTAGTTGAATGGATGGTTTTTTGGGGGTTTGTGGATGTGTGGTGGTGGTGGTATTTGAATGGGTGGGGGTTTGGGGGGTTGTAGATGGGGGTGGGGGGTTTGGTTGTAGTTGGGTGGGGGTTGGTGGTATTTGATGTGTGCTGGGGGTTTGGTTAGTAGATGGGGGGGTGGTGGGGGGTTTATTGTTGTGTGGTTTTGGGTTTGGAAAGGGTGGGTGGTGGTGGTGCTAGTATTTGGGTGGGGGGTAGTAGAGTGTGCTGGTGGTGGTCTTTAGTTTTTGGGGGTTTTGTGGTGGTTTTTGTGGTGCTTTTGGTGGTTTGTAGATGGGTGGTGGTGGGGGTTTGTTTTTGGGTGGGGGTATTTGATGGGTGGTGGTGGGGGGGGGGTAAAGGGGGGTTTGGGGGTTTGGGGGGGTTTTGTTGTGTGGTGGTGGGGGAAAGTAGAGTGGGGTGGGGGGGGTGTAGTGTTGGGTGGTGGGGGGGGTTGGAGTTGGGGGGGGGGGTTTGGGGGGAAATTTGGTTGTGGGGGTGGGGGGTGTTGGGGGGGGTTTGGGGGGAGTAGTTGTGTGGGGGGTGGGGTTTTTGGTGTGGGGGGGGGGGGGGGTTGGTGGGGGGGGGGTCGGTGGTTTATTTGTGTGGTGGGGGGGGGGGATTTTGGGTTTTGGGGGGGGTGGGGGGGTGGTGGTAGTAGATTTTGTGGTGGTGGTGGTGGTGGGAGTTGGGTGGTGGTGGGGGCCCTTTTGGGTGTGTGGGGTGGTGGTATTTTAGATGGGTTTTTGTGGTGGTTTTTGATTTTGTGTGGTGGTGGTAGTAGATGGGTGGGGGGTGGTGTTAGAGGGGTGTGCTGGTGGGGGTTTAGAAAGATGGGGGGTGGTGGTAGTAGATGTGTTCTGGGGGTTTAGTAGAAGGGTGGTGGTGGTGGTAGTGGGTTTTTGTGGTGGGGGTTTGGTAGTTGAGGGTGGTGGGGGGTTGGGGGTTTGAGGGTGTGGTGGTAAAAAGGTGGATTTGATTGGTTTTGGGGGGGAAAGTAGAGTGTGGGGGGTGGTATTTGATGGGTGGGGTGGTGGGGGTTTATTAGATGTGTGGTGGTGGTGGGTTGTAGTTGGGTGGTGGGGGTTGTAGATGTGTGTGGGGGTTTGGTTTTTGAGGGGTGGTTTTTTGGTGGTTTTTAAGAATTTTGGGGTGGGGGGGTATTTAGATGTGTGTTTGGTTGGGGGGTATTAGATGGGGTGGTGGTGGGGTTGGTCGAGTAGGGGGGTGGGGGTTTAAGTGGTGGGGGGGTGGGGGTGGTGGGGGTAGATGTTTTGCTGGTTTTGGGGGGTATTTTAGATGGGTGGTGGTGGGGGTTTTGGGTTTGTAGATGTGTGGTGGTGGTTTGGAAATTTTAGATGGGTGTGGTGCGGGGTGGTGGGATGTGTGGTGGTGGGGGTGGGCGATGGGGGGTTTTGTGGTGGGTAAAAAATTGGGGGTGGTGGTGGGTTGGTGTGTGTGGGGGTGGTAGTAGTTGGGTGGTGGGGGTGGTGGTGGCGTAGATGGGGGGGTGGGGGGTGGTGGTGGGGGTTTGGTGGGGGGGGTTAGATGGTGCTGGTGGGGGTTTGTAGATGGGTGGTGGTGGGGGTAGTAGATTTTGTTGTGGTGGTTTTTAGTCGTTGGGGGTTTTGGGGTGGGGGTAGATGTGTGGGGTGGTGGTGGTAGAAAGATGGGGGGTTTAGTGGTGGGTGGTAGTAGATGTGTGTGGTGGGGGTTAGAGGGGGTGGTGGTGGTGGTAGTAGATGGGTGGTGGTGGGGGTTAGTAGATGTTTGGGGGTTGGTTTGGGGTTTGTAAATGTGTGGTGGGGGTTTGGCAGTGGATGTGGGGGGTTGGAGGTAGTGGGATGTGGGTTTGGTGGTGGTTTGTAGTTTGTGTGGTGGTGGTGGTAGTAGATGTGTGGGGTTTGGTTTGGTATTGATTTTGTGGGGGTGGTGGTAGTAGAGGGGGGGTTGTGGTGGTTGATTTGATGTGGGGTGGGGTGGTTGAGATGTGGGTTTGGTGGTGGTGGTGGGGGGTGGTGGTGTAAATGGGGGGTTTGTAGATGTGGCTGGTGGTTTTAGAAAATTGGGTGGTGGGGGTGGTAGTAGAGGTGTGCTGGTGGTGGTGTAGATGGGTGGTGGTGGTGATGGGTGTGGGGGTTTTGTAGTTCGGTGATGGTGGTTTGGAGTAGATGTGGGGTGGTGGTGGGTAGAATGGGGGTGGTGGGGTGGTAGATGTGTGGGTGGTGGTGGTGGGGGGGAGGGGGGTTTTGGGGTTGTAGATGTGTGCGGGGTGGTGGTAGTGGGGGGTGGGGGTGGTGGTAGTATTTGGTGTGGGGGTTGGGGGTTGTAGATGGGGGGTGGGGTGGTAGTAGTTGTGGGGGGGGGTGGGGGGATTTGTAGATGGGTGGTGGTGGGGGTTTGTGTGGATGGTGGTGGGGGTTTGGTTGTAGTTGTGTGGGGGTTTGGTGGGGTAGGGGGTGGTGGTTTTTGGTGGAAAGGTTGTTTTTGTGGGGGTTTGGTTGGGTTTTTTGGTGTGGTGGTGGGGGGTGGGTGTTGTGTGGGGAAGGGGGTTTGGTGTTGGGTGGGGGGTGGTGGTGGTGGTGGGGGTTTAAGTAGGTGTGGGGTGGTGGTGGTATTTAATGGGTGGTGGGGGTGGTATTTGTTTGTGGGGGGGTTGGTGGTAGTAGTGGGTGGGTGGTGGGGGTTTAAAGTAGATAAGTGGTGGTGGTGGTAGTATAGGGGGTGGGGGGTATTTAATGTGTGAAAGGGGTTGTTTTAATGTGGGTGGTTTGGTGGAGGGGTTGGGTGGTGGGGGGGGGTATTTGATGTGTGGTGGTGGGGGTTTGTAGATGGGTGGTGGGGGTTTGGTAGTAGATGTGTGGTGGTGGTGGAAAGTAGTTGGGGGGTGGTGGTGGTAGTATATGGGGGGTTTGGGTAGTAGATGTGGGGTTTTTTTGGTTTGGTTTGTAGATGTGTGCTGGGGGGGTTTGTGATGGGGGGTTTGGTGGGGGTTTGGGGAAAAGGGTGTGGGGTGGTGGTATTTGAGGGTGGGGGGGTGGGGGGTAGTAAAAGGGGGGTTGGTGGGGGTTTAGTAGTTGTGTGTTTGGTGGGGGTTTGTGGGATGGGTGTTGGTGGTGGTATTAAAATTGTGTGGTGTTGGGGGTAGAGGATGGGTGGGGGTTTGGTGGTAGTATATGGGTGGTGGTTTTTGTTGTGTGCGGGTTGGTGGTTTTTGTAGATGGGTGGGGTGGTGGGGGGGTTTTTGATTTGTGTATTTTGGGGGTTGTAGAGGGGTGGGTTGGGTTGGTGGTAGTTTATGGGTGGGGGTTTAGTAGAGGGGTGGTGGTGGTGGTAGTAGAAGGGTGGGGGTGGTGGTAGTGGGATTTTGTGGTGGGGGTTTTGGTAGTTAAGGTGTGGTGGTGGTGGAAAGTAGATGTGGGGTTTGGGTGGTGGTTTTGTTGTGTGGGGGTTTGGTTTGGTAGTAGTTGTGTGGTGGGGGGGGTTTTAGAAAGTTGTGGGGTGGTGGTGGTTTTGGTGTGGTGGTGGTGGTGGAAAGAAGATGTGTGGTTTTTGGTGGTAGTAGAGGGGTTGGTGGGGGTGGAAGTGATTTTTGGGGTGGTGGTCGGTTAGGATGGGTGGTTGTGGTGGAGTAGGTGTGCTGGTGGTGGTATTTGTTGGGTGGTGGTGGTTTGGTAGTAGTTGTGTGTGGTGGGGGGTTTAAGATGGGTGGGGGTGGTTTTTGATTTTGTGGTTTGGTGGGGGTTTGGGTAGTAGATGGGTGGGGGGTGGTAGTGATGTGTGCTGGTGGTGGTAGTAGAGGGGGGTTTGGGGGGGGTATTAGTTGGGTGGTGGTGGTGGTGTAGATGTGTGGGGGTTTGGGGGTTTTGAAAGAGGGGTTGGGGGGTTTTTGGTAGTAGATTGTGTGGTGGTGGTGTAGATGGGTGGTTGGTGAGGGGTGGTAATAGTAGATGGGTGGTGGTGGGTGGTGGTGGGGGTGGTGGTAGATGTGTGCGGGTGTTGGTGTAGTGGGGGGGTGGGGGGTGGTTTTTAGATGTGTGGTGGTGGGGGGGTAGTGTTAAGTGGGGGGGTTGGTGGTTGTATATGGGGGGGGGGTTTGGGGTAGAATGTGTGGTGATGGTGGTTTAGTAGAGTTTTGATGGTTTGGGGGGCATTTAGATGGGTGGGGGTTTTTGGGGGGTTGGTGGATTTTTGTGGGTGGTGGTGGTAGTAGAGGGGGTTTTGGGTGGGGGGTTTGGTTTATTAGATGGGGTGGTGGTGGGGGTAGTGGGATGGGTGGTGGGGGGGTTTGGTATATATGGGTGGTGGTAGTGTTGTGGGGTTAAATGGGGGTTTAGTAGATGTGTGTTTGGTGGGGTAGTAGATGGGTGGTGGTGGTGGGGGTGGTAGTGGAATGTGTGGTGGTGGTGGTAGTAGATGGGGGGTGGTGGTGGTTTTGGATGGGGGGGTGGTGGTGGTAGTAGAGTGTGCTGGTGGTGGTAGTAGTGGGTGGTGGTGGTGGTTTTAAGATGTGTGGTTTTTGGGTTTGGTTTTTGATGGGGGGAGGGTTTGGTGGTATTATATGGGTGGGGGGAGAAAGATGTGTGCTGGTGGGGGGGTTATTTGTGAGGGGTGGTGGGTGGTGGTAGTAGATGTTTGTTTGTGGGGGTAGTAGATGGGGGTGGGGTGGTGGTAGTAAAATGGGTGGTCGTAGTAAAATTGGGGGTTGGTGGGGGTTTATTTGATGGGTGGTGGTGGTGGTATTTGTTGTGTGGTGGTGGTGGTTTGTAGATGTGTGGTGGGGGTGGTAGTAGATGTGTGGGGTTGGGGGGTAGAAAGATGTGTGGGGGTGGTGGTAGTAAAAGGTGGTGGTGGGTGGGTAGTGGGATTTTTGGTGGTGGTGGTAGTAGAGGTGGGGTGGGGGGGGTTTGGTTTGTAGATGTGTGGTGGTTTGGTGGGTTTTTGATGTGTTTTGGGTTTTGGTGGCAGTAGAGGTGTGGTGGTGGGGGTTTATAGGGGATGGGGGGTTTAAGTGGTGGGTTGTGAGTGTGCTGGTGGGGGTAGAAATTTGGGTGGTTTGGTGGCGGTAGTAGATGTTTTGGGGTGGTGGTGGAAAAGATGGGTGGTGGTGGTTTTTGATGTGTGCTGGGGGTTTGGTAGTAGATGGGGGGTTTGGGTGGGTGGAAATTGATGTTTTGTGGGGGTTGGTAGTAGATGGGTGGGGGTGGGGGTGGTAGATGTGTTTTTGGTGGTTTTGATGGTTTTTGATGGGGGGTTTTGGGGGTAGTAGTTGTGTTCTGGGGGTGGAAAGTAGAGGGGTTTTGGTGGTGGGGGTTTATTAGTTGTTTTGGTGGTGGGGGTTGTAGATGTGTGGTGGTGGTGGTAGTAGATGGGTGGTGGGGGTTTGGTTTGATGTGTTTTGGGGGGTTTGGGTTTGGATGGGTGGTGGTGGGGTTTGGTCATATTTTTTTTGGGGGGGTGGTGGGGGTTTTGGTGGGTGGTGGTGGTGGTAGATGTGTGCTGGTTTTGGTAGTAAAATGGGTGGTGGTGGGGGGGTTTGGTTTAGATGTGTGGGGGTTTGGTGGTAGTAGTTTGGGTGGGGTGCTGGTGGTAGATGTGTGGTGGTGGGGGTTTTGTAGATGGGTGGTTGGGTGTGAAAATGGGTGGTGGTATTTAGATGTGTGCTGGTGGTGGTAAAAAGATGGGGGGGTGGTGGGGGGGGGTGGCAGTAGAGGGGTGGTGGTGGGGGTGGTGGGGGGTTTTTAGTGTGGGGCTGGTGGTGGAGTAGGGGGGTGGTTTTGGGGGTATTTGATGTGTGGGGGGTGGTTTTTGTAGTTTGGGTGGGGGTTTGGGGGGTGGTTGGTGTGGGGGGGTGGTAGTAGATGGGTGGTAGTGGTGGGGGTTTGTAGATGTGTGCTGGTGGTGGTAGATGGGTGGTGGTGGGGGGTAGTAGAGGGGTGGTTGGTGGTGGTGGGGGTTTGGGGGGTGGTGGTGGTGGTGGGGATGTTTTGCTGGTGGGTGGTATTTGGATGGGGGGTTTTTTTGGTGGTTTTTGATGCGTTGGGAAAGTGGTGGGGGTTTGGTAGAGTGTGGGGTGGTGGTGGTAGTAGATGGGTGGTGGTGGTTGGTGGGGTGGAGAGTAGAGGGTTTTGTGGTGGGGGTTTGTAGGGGGTTGGTGGGTGGTGGTGGTAGTAGTTGTGAGTGGGGGTTTGGTTTGTGATGGGGGTTGGTGGTTTTTGTGATGTGGGGGTGGTGGTGGTTTTTTGGTAGTAGATGTTTGCTTGTGGTGGTTTTTAAATGGGTGGTGGTTTTTGGTAGTGATGGGTGGGGGGGTGGTGGGGGTTGGTAGAGGGTGTTTTGGTGGGGTAGTGGGATGGGTTTGGTTTTAAGGGGGGGTTTAGTAGATGTTTGGTGGGGTGGTAGTAGTTGGGTGGTGGTGGGGGTTTAGTAGATGGGTGGTTGTGGTTGTGATGGGCATTGGGGGTTTTGGTAGTGAGGGGTTTGGTGGTGGGGGGTTTTGTAGGGGGTTTGGTGGTGGGGGTATTTGGAGGGGTGGGGGGTGGGTGGTATTTGATGGGTGGTGGTGGTGGTGGTAGTAGATCGGTGGTGGGGGTGGTAGAAAGGGGGTGGTGGTGGGGTTTGCAAATGGGGTGGGTTTTGTGGTGTGATGGGTTGGTGGTAAAATTTTTAGATGGGTGGTGGTGGTGGTAGTAGATGGGTGGTGGGGGTTTGGTAGTAGATTGGGTGGGTGGTGGTGGTGGTAGTAGATGGGTTTTTGGGGGGGGGGTTTGGGTAGTTGGGTGGTGGTGGTTGTAGTAGATGGTGGTGGTGGGGGTTTGTAGATGGGGGGTTTGGTGGTAGTAGATGGGTTTTGGTGGTGGAGTAGATGGGTGCTGGGGTGGTGGTAGTAGAGGGTGGGGGTTTGGTTTATTTGATGGGCGTTGGTGGTGGAAAGTAGATGGGGGTGGGGGTTTGGTGGTAGTAAGTGGGGGGTTTGGTGGTGGTAGAAAAGTGGGTGGTGGGGGGGGAGTAAAAAAATGGGGGGTGGGGGTTTGGGGTGGTAGTAGATGGGTGGGGGGGGTTTAGTGGGAGGGGTTTTGGGGGTGGTGGTAATAGAGGGTGTGTGGGGGTTTGGTTTATTTGATGGTTGTGGGGGGGTTGGTAGTAGATGGGTGCTGGTGGTGGTTTTTTGACGGGTGGTTGTGGTGGGTTAGTATATGGGTGGTAGTGGGGGTGGGGGGTAGTAGATGGGTGGTGGGGGTTTGGTGTAGTGGGTGTGGTGTTGGGGGTGTTATTTGGGTGTGCTGGTTTGGTTTTGGGGGTTTGTTGGTGTTGGTGGTGTTACGGGTGCTGCTGGTTCGGGTGTTGGTGGTGGTTGGGTGGTGGTGGTGGGTTTTTGGGTGGTTTGGGTTTGGTTGGTGGTTTTAAATGGTCCCTGCTGGTTCTGGTGGGGGTTTGGTGTTGGTGGGGTTGTGGTGGTGGTGGGGGGTTGGGGGTGTTGGTGGTGGTGGTGTTACGGGTTTGCTGGTTTTGGGTGGTGTTGGTTTGGTTTTGTTGGTGGTGTTGGGGGTTTGTTGGTGGTGTTGGGGGGTTTGGTTTTTGTTACTGGTGTCCCTGGTTCGGGTTTGTTGGTGGGTTTTGGGTTGGTGTTGGGGTGGGGGGTTTTGGTTTGGGGGGTGGTGGTGGTGGTGGTGGTGGGTTGGGGGGTGGGGGGTGTTGGTGGTTTTTGGGTTTGGTTTTGGGTTTGGTGGTGGGTTACTGGTGGGGTGGTTTGGTGTTGGTGGTGTTGGTGGTTTTTTGGTGGTTTTGGGTGGGGGGGTTTGTTATGGTGTTTGTGGTTTGGTGGTTTGGGTGGTGTTGGTGGTTTGGTGGTGTTGGTGGTGGGTTGGTGGTGGTGGGGGTGGGGGTTTGTTGGTGGTTTTGGGTTTGGGGTGGTGGTGGGGGTGGTGGTGGTGGTGGTGGTGGTGGGGGGTGGTGGGGGCAGGTGGTGGTGGTGGGTGGTGGGGGTTGGTGGTGGTGGGGGTTTGGTTGGTGGTTTTTGGGTGGGGGTTTGGGGTTTGGTTTGGTTTGGGGGTTTGTTGGTGGTGTTGGTGGTGTTGGTGGGGGTTGGTGGTGGTGGTTTTGGTGGTGTTGGTGGTGGTGGTGGTGTTGGGGGTTTGTTGGTGGGGGTTGGTGGGGGTTTGTTTTAATGGTGTGGGGTTTTGGGTTTTTGTTGGTTTTGGTGGTGTTGGTGGGGGTTGGTGGTTGGTTGGTGTTGGTGGTGTTGGTGGTGTTGGTGGTGTTGGTGGTGGTGGTGGTGGGGGTTTGTTGGTGGTGGTGGTGGTGTTGGTGGTTTTGGTGGTGTTGGTGGTTTTTGGTGGTGGTGGTGTTATTTGGTCCCGGGCGGGTTTTGGTGTTGGTGGTGTTGGTGGTGTTGGTGGTTGTTGTGGTGTTTGGTGGTTGTTGGTGGTTTTGGGTTTGGGGGTTTTTTTGGTGTTACTGGTGGGCTGGTTCTGGTTTTGGGTGGTTTTGGGTTTGGTGTTGGTTGTGGGGTTTGGTTTTGGTGGTTTTTTGGGGGGGGTGGTGGGGGGGTTACTGGTGCTGGGGGTTTGGGTTGGGTTGGTGTTGGTTTGTGTTGGTGGTGTTGGTGGTTTTGGGTTTGGTGTTGGTGGGGGTTGGGTGGTTTTGGGGTGGTTTTGGTGTTGGTGGTGTTACGGGGTGCTGCGGGTTCTGGGGTTGGTGGTGTTGGTGGTTTTGGTGGTTTTGGGTGGGGGTGGTTTTTACTGGTGCTGTTTGGTTCTGGGGGTTGGTGGTGTTGGGGGGTTTGGTGGGGGTGGTGGGGGGTGGTGGTGGTGTTGGTGGTGTTGGGGGGTTTTGGGTGGTTTTGGGTGGTTTGGTGGTGGTGGTGGTGGGGGGGGGGGTGGGGGTGGGGGTTTGGTTTTGGGGGTTGGTGTTGGTGGGTGTTGGTGGGGGTTGGTGGTGTTGGTGGTTTGGTGGTTTTGGTTTGTTGGTGGTGTTATGGTGCTGCTGGTTTGGTGTTGGTTGTTTTGGTGGTTTTTGGGGGTGTTGGTGGTTTTTGGGTTTGTTGTTGGTTGTTTTGGGGTGGGGGTTGGTGGTGTTGGTGGTGGGGGTTTTGGGGTGTTGGTGGTGTTGGGGGGGTTTTGGTTTGGTGTTGGTGGTGTTGTTGGTGGGGGTTTGGGTGGTGCTTCAACAGACTGGGGCCCTTTTAAAAGCAAAAATTTCCCTAAAGGGAACGTGAACTGCAAAACCCGTGAACTTCTCAGCAGTTCTTTTGGTTTCTCTCAAAAAATTCTTCCCGAACCCTTTAATCTTTTTTATTCCAAGACCCTGCGCTTGTCCTTCGGTCAAGATCTTCATCGTACTTCATCACGAAAAAAATTGTTTTCAAAAGGCCTTAGAAAATCAAAAAAAATTTCCATGCCCGGGGCTTTCAAACCCATTTTTCAAACACTTTCCTTCTTCTTTGTTGTCAAACTCTCTCTCTTCTCCCCTCTCTCTCTCTCTCTCTCTCTCATCTTTCCGTGTTAAAAAATTTATCTTCTCTTCCTTGTTCTTTTTTTTTATTAATAGTAATCATCATGGTACTTTCCATGTTATCATCATTTACCCAAAACGCGTTTACCGAGAGTTCCGGTCCGTGGTACGGACGCTAGCCAAGAAAACTTTCCCCTACACGGGCGTTTAATTTATTCAACTTCCACCCCTTTCCCTTTCAATCTTCCAACCCCCATTTAAATTCCAAATAATTGTCATATTTACTAATGGATCATCTCGTGCAGCTGTTTTTTGACTTACCTGCTCTTCCCTTTCCCTCTCTCGTTACTTCTGGTTTTTTCACTCTGGGGCATTCTGTGACCAAGCCAAGTTTAAATTTAAAAGCAATGATTTTTTTCTTCTTTATTCCCTAGAACCAAAATTTTCTTCCCACGTCTTTTTTTCCATTTTCCATTTTTACCCCTTCACCTTATTGAAAAATAAAAAATTTTTTAGGTTTTCACACAAATATAACCCACAACAAAAAATGATAATAATTATAAAAAAATAATAATAATAATATTACAAACTCTACAAATTTAATTTTAAAAATAATATTACTACTACTATACTACTTTCTAATAATAAAATATTACTGGCTATACAACTAAAATAAAAAATATTAATTTCAAATACCCACTATAATTTCTATAATAAAATATTACTGCTTTCTACAACTAATAATAATAATATTAATACTACTTTTTTTCTACTAATTTAAAAATAATTTAAAATTTACTGCCCACTAAACTAAAATTAAAAATTTTTACTACTACTATTTACTACTACTAAAAATAATAATATTACAGTATAAAACTAATATTTAAAAATTTTTATTAAATACACTATACTAATAATAATAATAATATTACTGCCTTTTACAAAAAAAAAAATAATAATATTACTAAATACTACTACTTTCTATACTAAAAAAATAATATTACTGCTACTACAAATAAAAATAATAATTTTACTAAACCCACTACTAATACACTTAAAAAATTAAAAATATTACTGCTACTACAAATAATAAATTAATTTTTATTTCTTCTACTAATACTTTTTAATTTAAAAATTTAATATTTTCTGCTACTACAACTAAATAATAATAATATTACTACTACTTAATTTAAAAATTTAAAAATTATGCCCACTAAACTAAAAATTTAAAAAAATTAAATATACTTACTACTACTACTAATATAATAATAATAATATTTCTGCTAAACAAAATTTTAAAAAAAAATATTACTACTACTACTAATAATTTTTAATAATATTACTGCTCTACAACCCAAAAAATAATAATTTACTACTACTATACTACTTTTACTAATAATAATAAAAATTTTACTGCCCACTACAAAATTAATTTAAAAATTTTTTTACTACTTCTACTACTAATACTAATATTTAAAAATTTAAAAATATTACCTTAATACAATAATAAAAATAATATTACTATATTTCTAATATTCTAATTTAATAATAATAATAATAATTTCTTATTATTTTTATTATTATTATTTAAATTTTCTTATATTTTTGGGTTTTCAAGGGAAACCTTTGAGAAGGTCTTGGGTTTTCATGTTATCCCCCAACGGGTGTGAAGGGTATGCACCTTTCCCTTTGGTTTTTATTTTTAATTTCCCCAAAACAAAAAAAAATATTATCAAGTAAATGTAAAATGTTTAAGAGTTTCGGGGGATTTAAAGTCACTGTAACCAGGGGGGGGGAGTAGAAGGTTTGTGATGCAGTTTCTGAGTGTGTGTACTTTAACCCAATTGTGGTTGCAGGGGTTTTGGGACTCGCTCCTGGCCCCGCCTCTTCACTGAACGCTACTAGGTTCTTTTTTTCTCCCCGCTCAATGGCTTTATTTATACCTAGCCTCAAACTATGTATGGTTCCTTTCCTCCAAATACATCAACCCCAGATGTTCCACTTCCTGGGAAAAATTCCCAAATCTTTTCCCAAACATTTCCCCGGGGGCTTAACTGGTCTTAAAAAATTCCAATTTTTTTAAACCCCTTTTTTCTGTGTTCCCCCTCTGGGGGGCATCCCGTCTCTGTCCCCCTTATCTATTTTCCCCCCAGTATTTTGTATGTCGTTATCATGTTTCCCTGACCCTTTTGGCCTCCCGTGGCGTCAGGCCCGATTTCCCCCAACCTTTCTTGTTTGAACATTTCCATGAGCTCCGGAATTAAACCCTTTTTGAAAAACCCTTTTCGTTTTCTTAATTTCTTGACGGTTTTCTTGACCCGGTGTGGGTTCCAAAAAAGGTGCTGCATACTCCAGTATGAGCCCGACGTACACATGTACAATGTCTTTTAAAAGAATTCCCTTTCTAAGGGATCGGAACGCTATTTTTGGTTTGCCCGGCGCCCATATGCCCGCAGCAGTTATTTGGTTGATATGTGCTTCCGGAAGGGGCTTCGGTGTTATCTCACCCCAAGATCTTTTCTTTGAGTAAAGGGTTTTCAGTTTTTTGTCCAAATGCCCTACTCTTTTTGCGGTCTTCTTTGCCCTTTTCCCCCAATTTCATGACTTTGCATTTGGGGGGGGGTTTTTTTAATTCGAGAAGCCTGTTACTGGACCAGGGGGGTCCAGTCTGTCCAGGTCAATTTTTTGTCCTGCCTGATCCCCCATCTGATTTAATTCTCCTTATTACTTCCCCAATCTGCGAATAGGGGCACTTAAGGTCTATTTTCCCCCCCAAACATGTCATCAAATATACCAAAAAAAAGCACGGTCCTAGGAAATGACCCCCCCGGGGGCCCCCCTCTTCGCGGGGGCCCCCTGTGTTGTTTTGTGTGTGTGGGTTTTGTGGTGTGTGTTTTGTGTGTTTTGTGTGTGTGTGTGTTGTGTGTGTGTGTGTTTGTGTGTGTGTGTGTTGTGCGTGAGGATGGGCAGCAGGGGATGCAGAGGTGGCCAGGGTTTGGGAGGGGGGTGGCAGAGATAGCTCCCTCGTTTCCATTCCTACTTGGGTTAACAAGGAAGTCAACCCCTTCTTACCTTTTATGCAAATTTAATTATAAGTTTTAAATTTTAAATAAACCGGGGGCTAAATGCGTCACAAAACACACGGTAAGCAAGGGGTTTTACTGAAAGACGCTTTTTTCAGTGTAACACAGGGCTCGTATCCCGGTTTGGGTTTCCCGGTGGATCCTGGTTTCATTTGTGGACAAATGGTTTCATTTGGGGGACCCTGGTAAATTCTGGGGGATTTCCCGGAACATTCCGGGGGACCCCTGGTACATTTGGGGGCCCTGGTAATTTGGGGGACCCTGGTACATTTGGGGGACCCCGGTAAAAATTCTGGGGGTTCCCGGAACATTCCGGGGGGGGACCCCCGGGTTTCATTCTGGGGGACCCTGGTTTAAATTTTGGGGGACCCCCCCGGGACATTTTTGGGGGACCCTGGTTCATTTGGGGGGTTTTTGGTACATTCCGGGGGGCCCGGTACATTCTGGGGGAAAATGGTAATTTTTGGGGGATTTTGGTTTCAAATTCCCGGGGGGCCCTGGTACATTCGGGGGACCCCGGGACATTCTGGGGGATCCTGGGACATTCCGGGGGATCCCGGTACATTTTGGGGACCCTGGTACTTTTTGGGGGGTTGGTACATTCCGGGGGACCCCGGGTACATTTTTGGGGGACCCCGGTACATTTTAGGGGGATCCTGGTACCCTTCGGGGGACCCCGGTACAAATTTGGGGGGGGGCCCTGGTACATTCCGAGGGTTTTTGGTACATTCCGGGGGGGGGGCCCTGGTACATTCTGGGGGGGCCCTGGTTTCTTTTTGGGGGACCCTGGTACTTTTTGGGGGGACCTGGGACATTCGGGGGCCCCGGGACATTCGGGGGGACCCCGGTACATTTTTAGGGAACCCCGGGCAAATTTTGGGGGACCCCGGTACATTCTCGGAGACCCCCAGTACCTTTGGGGGGGCACTGGTACAAATTCTGGGGGACCCTGGACCAAATTTGGGAGACCCTGGTACTTTTTGGGGGGGGCCCTGGTACATTTGGGGGGCCCTGTCATTCGCGGAACCCTGGTACATTCTTTAGGGACCCTGGTTTTATTCCGGGGGGCCCCCGGTACATTCTGGGGGTCCCTGGACATTCTGGGGGGCTCTGGTTTAAATTTTGAGGGACCCCCGGTAATTTTGAGGGACCCTTTGGGAAATTTTGGGGGGACCCCCTGGTAAAATTCTGGGAGCCCCCCGGTACATTTTGGGGGAAAACCCCCTACATTTGGGGCACCCGGTGCATTTGGGGGGGCCCCGGTACCCTTTGCGGGGACCCTGGTTTCATTTGAGAGACCCTGGTACATTTGGGGGGACCCCCGGTAATTTTGGGGGGGCCCCGGTCCCTTCTGGGGGGCCCCGGTTTCTTCTGGGGGACCCTGGACATTCGGGGGACCCCGGTTTTCATTTGGGGGACCCTGGTTCATTCTGGGGACCCCCGGTACAGTCGGGGGCCCCGGACATTCTGGAGGACCCTTGGGACCTTCTGGGGGGGGTCCCGGTACATTTGGGGGGCCCTGGTAATTTCTGCGGGAATTCGGGACATTTTAAGGGGACTGGTACATTCTGGGGACCCCGGTACATTTTTGGGGGGCCCTGGTAAATTTTGGGGGACCTGGTTTAAATTTTGGGGGACCCGGTTCATTCTGGGGGACCCTGGTACTTCCCGGGGGGGCTCTGGTTAAATTTGGAGGACCTGGTAAATTTCTGCGGGACCCCGGACATTTTTGAGGGACCCTGGTACATTCTGGGGAGGCCCTGGTACATTCTGGGGGACCCGGTTTCATTAAAGGGGGACCCTGGTCATTCTGGGGGAAAAACCTGGTTTCATTCTGGGGGGGCCCTGGTTAAAAATTTTGGGGGCCCTGGTACATTCTGGGGGACCCTGGGACCTTTGGGGGACCCCCGGTTTCATTCTGGGGGACCCCCGGTTTCATTCTGGGGGGCCCTGGTACATTTTTGGGGGACCCTGGTACATTCTGGGGGGGGCATGGTACATTCTGGGGGACATGGTTTCTTTTGGGGTGGGCCCTGGTATTTTTTTTTTTTTTTTTTTTTTTTTTTTTTTTTTTCTTTTTTTTTTTTTTTTTTTTTTTTTTTTTTTTTTTTTTTTTTTTTTTTTTTACTTTCTGTGGGGACCCCCGGAAGCCTAAAGGGGTTGGACTTAGGGGGGCCAATTAAACGGTTTGGGGGCCCCTTAAGGAAGCAAAAAAAAGATTTTACTTAGAAAAGGAAAAAAACGGGTTTTAAAAATTAAGGAAAAGCATAAAAAGATGACTTAGAAGCATAAAAACGGTTGATTTTAAAGAAGGAAAGGGGGCGGTTTTTGCTTCTGTTTAAACCCAAATCCATCTTTTTCCCCGTCACTTTTCACATTTGATTTCGTTTCCCTGGAAAAAGAAATTTTTGGACTTGGTTATTAGGGGTTTTTAAAAAATGAATTATTTGATTTAGAAATTAATTTTTTTTGATATTTTAGCCACGTTTTAAACCCGTTTTTGACAAGTTTTTAAAGGGTTGATTTCGTTTCAACAATTTAATATTGTTTGGGTGGTTTTAGTGGGTGTAGCAGCGTGATCATTGTAGCAGCGTGATCATTGTAGCAGCTGATCATTGTAGCAGTGTTTATCATTTCAGCAGGTGATCATTGTTTGGGGGGGTGGGGGCATTGTAGCAGTTTTGATCATTGTAGAGTTGATCATTGTAGCAGCGTGTCATTGTAGCAGTGTGTCTTGTAGCAGCGTGTCATTGTAGGGAGCGTGATCATTGTAGAAATGTGTCATTGTAGCAGCTGATCATTGTAGCAGGGGGTGAAACATTGGGAGCAGTGTTTATCCCTTGTAGCAGCGTTTTGGGTCATTGTTAGGGCTGATCATTGTGAAGCGTGATCATTGTAGTAGCATGATAATTGTTGCAGGGTGATCATTGTAAAAGCCTGGATCATTGTAGCGCCCGATCCTTGTAGAGGGGTGACTTTGTATTTAGGGCCCGATATTATAGCAGCCCCGTTCATTTTAGCAGCGTTTATATTGTGCGCCCTGATATTTTTTGCAGCGTGGAAAAATTTTTAGCGTCTGGTTCATTGGGAGCAGGTGATCATTGAGCCAAACGTGATCTTTTTAGCAGGCCATGTTCATTTTTTAGGGAGCGTGATCATTGGGAGCAGCGTGTTTTTTATAGCAGCCTGTTCCTTGTAGCAGCGGTGGGTCATTGTAGCAGCGTGGGTCATTGTAAACTGATTTTTTTTCCCCCCCTTGCAGGTGATCATTGTAGCAGCGTGCATTGGACCGCCTGTTCATTTTAGCGCGTGATCTTTGTTTAAAAGGTGTCATTGTGAGCGGGGATATTGTAGCTGGTGTTTTATTTTGTAGCATCGTGATCTTTGTTGCAGCCTGATCAAATGTGCGCTGTTCATTTTTAGCAAACGTGTCTTTTTTAGCAGCGTTTATCATTGTTTGCAGCGTGATCATTTTGCAGTCTGTTCATTGTGCAAAAGGGGATCTTGTAGCAGGGGGTGATCAATTTTGCAAACCTGTTCTTTTTAGCAGCCTGGGTCATTGTTGAAACCTGATTATTATAGCGCCCGTTTATTGTAGCGCGTGATCATTGTTAAAACGGGGGTGTTTAAATTTTTGCAGCCTTTTTCATTGTTTGCAGCGTGATCATTGGGAGCAGGGGTGTTTATTGTATCAGCCCGTTCATTTTAGCGCCCTGATCATTTTTAAAAGCGTGGGTCATTGTTTTAAAACGCTGATTTTTGTAGCAGCGTGTTTATTGTTGCATCGTGATATTTTAAACAAACCCGATTTACTGTAGCGCGTGCATTGTAGGGAGGTGGGGTTTATTGTAGCGCGTGATCATTGTAGCGGGGTGTTCATTGTAGCAGCGTGATCATTGTTAAAAAAGCTGAACTTGTAGCAGGTGTTTATTGTAGCCCGCCTGTTCATTGTAGCAGCGTTTTATCATTTGTAGGGAGCGGGGGATTTTGTATCGCCCGTAATTTTTAGCAGCCTGTTCATTGTAGAGCGTGATTTATTGTAGGGGCGTGATATTGTTGCAGCCTGTTTAAATTTTAGCAGCCTGTTTATTTAGAGCCTTTTCATTGTTGCAGCGTGATCATTTTTAGCAGCATGATCCCTTGTTGCAGCCCTGTTTATTGTAGAGCGTGTTTTTTGTAGCGGGGTGTCATTGTAGCAGCCGTTCATTTTTAGCAGCGTTTATATTGTTGCCAAACGTGATCTTTTTAGCAGCGTGTTTTTGTAGCCCGTCTGTTCTTTTTGGGAGCGTGTTTATTGTAGCAGGTTTATAATTTTAGCAGGGCCCGATCATTGTAGCAGCCTGATCATTGTAGCAGCCTGTTTTTTATTGCAGCCTGTTATTGTAGGCCCGCGTGATCATTGTAGCGCGTGGGTCATGTAGAAACCTGTTAAATTTTAGCAGGTGATCATTGTAGCAGGTGAAACATTGTATCCCGCCTGTTCATTATAGCAGCGTGATCATTGTAAAAAGCCCTGATTTTATTTTTAGCAGCGTGATCATTGTAGGCGTTTATCATTGTGCATCGTGTTCATTGTAGCAGCCTTTACACTGTAGCAGCTTTTTTCATTGTAGCAGCGTGGGTCAAATTTTAGCAGGGGTTGATAAATTGTAGCAGCGTGATCATTGTAGCGCGTATCATTGTAGCAGCGTGATAAATTTTAGCGCTGATCATTGTAGCAGCCTGATCATTGTAGCGGTGATCATTGTAGCAGCGTGATTCTTTGTATCAGCCTGATCATTTAGAAGGGCCCGGTTTATTGTAAACAGCGTGTTATTGTTACAGCGTTTATCATTGTAGCGCCTGTTCATTGTGCCGCCCCCCCGTTTTTGTGCGCCTGTTCTTTTTAGCGCCCCTGATCATTGGGGCAGCATGATCATTGTAGCAGCTGTTCATTGTTGCAGCGTGATCATTGTAGCAAGGGGTAAATTTTAGCAGCCCGTTCATTATTTGGGAGCGTGATCATTGTAACCGCGTGTTTATTGTAGCAGGGGTTTTCATTGTTGAAACGTGAAACTTTTTAGCAGCCCGATCAATGTTTCAGCCTGTCACTGTAGCAGCGTGATAAATTTAGCAGCCTGATATTGTAGCAGCCCGATCATTTGCAGCCTGATCCTTGTAAAACGCCCGATCATTTTAGCAGCCTTTCATTGTATTAGCGTGTTAAATTTTTGCGCCTGTTTTATTTTTGCGCCTGATCATTGTAGCAGCCTGATCATTGTAGCAACCTGATCATTGTAGAGCCTGGTCATTGTTTGAGCGTTTATTATTGTAGCAGCGGTTTATTTATTGTTAAACCCGCGAGATATTTTTTGCAGCCCGGAATTGGGAGCACCGTGATCATTGTAGCACCGTGATCTTTTTAGCGGGGGGTGATCATTGTAGCAGCCTGATTTATTGTTGCAAGGGGGGATATTTTTTAGCAGCTTGATCATTGTAGCGCGTGGGTCATTGTAGAGCGTGTCATTTTAAACAGCCTGATCATTGTATCAGCCTGATCATTGTAGCAGCGTGATCATTTTTAGCAGCCTGATCATTGTAGCAGCGGGTAAATTTTAGCGGCCCCGATTTATTTTAGCAAACGTTATCATTGTAAACAAAAGGGGATCATTGTAGCAGGGCCCATAATTGTTTGCAGCGTGATCATTGTAGCAGGTGATCATTGTAGCAGCTGAAATTTAAATTTTAGCAGCGTGATCATTGTTTGCAGCATCATTGTAGCAGCCCTGATCTTTTTAGCAGCTTGATCTTTTAGCAGATGATAAATTTTAGCAGCGTGATCATTGTAGCGCCCTTTATCTCCCTTTGAAACAGAAATTTTAGCGCCTGATCATTTTAGCAGCCCGATCATTGTTAAACAGCGTGATTTATTGAGCAGCGTGGGTCATTTTTAAAAGCGTGGGTCTTTTTTAGCAGGGGTGATCATTTTAGCAGCGTGTCATTTTAGCAGGTGATCATTGGGAGCAGCGTGATTTATTGTAGCAGCTTGATCATTGTTGCAGCGGGGATCTTTTTAGCAGCGGGGATCATTGTAGCAGGGTTTATCATTGTTTGCAGTTGATATTGTGCAGCGGGGTCATTGTGCAGCGGGATATTTAGCAGCGTGTTATTGTAGCAGCATCATTGTAGAGCCCTGTCATTGTAGCAGAATTTATTGTAGAAACGTGATCATTGTAGCAGCTTTTCTTTGTTGCAGCGTGGGTCCCCTTTTTAGCAGGCGTTTATCATTGTTCAGCGTGATCATTGTTGCTGCATGAATTTATTGTAGCAGCCCCGATTTTATTGTAGCAGCCCGGGTCATTGTAGCAGGGCCCGATCATTGTAGCCGCGTGATCATTGTAGCAGGGGTGATAATTTGTAGCAGCGTGATCATTGTAGCAGCGTGATATTGTTTGCCGCGTGATTCCCTTGTAGCAGTTTTGATCATTTTGCAGCCCTGATCCCTTGTGCAGCGTTTAAACATTGTAGGGAGCGTGGGTCATTGTAGCACGTATCATTGTTGCGCTTGTTAAATTTTGCAGCGTGATCATTGTTTTTTTGCAAACTTGGGTCATTTTTGCGCGTGATTATTGTAGCGGGTTGATCATTGTAGCAAACGTGTTATTGTAGCAGCGTGTTCATTGTAGCTGCGTGATCATTGTAGCAGCGTGAAACATTGTAGCAGCTGATCATTGTAGCAGCTTTATCACCGTAGCAGCCCGTTAATTTTTAGCAGCGTGATCATTGTGGGCAGTGTGATCTTGTAGCAGCGTGATCTTTGTAGCGCCTTTTTTCAACCCAGGATTCCAAAAAGGTTGGTTAAAAAAGGGTGTAATGGGAGGGGAAATAAACACAGTAGAAAAAGTTTAGACTTATATTATCCTTCCCAATTTAGAAAGCAAAAATGTTTCCCATGTAAAGTGATAAGTATAGTGCACTTTCCCCGGTTAAACAAGGCAGAAAAAAGAAGCCACAAGATAGCAGAAACCCTGTTCAACCCCGCTCTTTGAATGGAAAAGACAAGGGGAGATAGGAGGGGCGGTAACCCCAACCTCTGCGAAATTTCCAAAACCATCTTCTTATTGGGTTTGAAAAACCCGTTCACTAGCCCGAACGACGGGGCCCATCAACTCTTAGCAACCTGGTTTTGCTGGTTTGGGGGGGAGATTGTGTAAATGAGGGGTGTTTTCCTTTGGCGCCGTAAATTTAAAAGGGTTTCGTAAATCTTTTCATGCCCACAGCCTGTTTATTGTAGCAGCGTTTTCATTGTTTTGCGCGTGATTTTGTTTGCACGTTTATCATTGTAGGGGCGTTTTTCATTGTAGCAGCGTCATTTATTGTCAGGGAGCGTGATCATTGTAGCAGCCTGATCATTTTTGCCCGCGGGGATCATTTGTAGCAGCCGGGGATTTATTGTAGCAGGGTGATCATTTTAGCCCGGGGTGACATTGTAGCCCCGGGGATATTGTAAACAGCGTGATCATTGTAGCAGCGGGGGATCATTGTAGCAGCGTGATCATTGTTTGCAGCGTGGGTATTTTTAAACAGCGTGATTTATTGGGAGAAACGTGTCTTGTAGCAGGTGATCATTGTAGCGCCTGATCATTGTAGCCGGGGTGATCATTTTTACCCCGCGTGATCATTGTAGCAGCGTTTTTCTTTGTTTGGGGCCGATAAATTTTAGGGGCGTGATCATTGTAGCAGCGGGGATCATTGTAGCAGCGGATAATTTTAGCAGTGTGATCATTGTAGCAGGTGATCATTTTAGCCGCGTGATCCTTGTTGAAGCGTGATCTTTTTAGGCCGGGGTGATCATTTTTTAGCAGCGTGAATTTACTTGGGCAGCGTGTCATTGTAGCAGCGTTTATAAAGGGAGCCCGGTGATTATTGTACAGCGTGATCATTGTAGCGGGATGATCATTGTAGCAGCGTTTATCATTGTAGCAGCGTGATCATTGTAGCAAACGTGATCTTTTGTGCAAACGTGATCATTGTTTTTAGCGTGATCATTGTAGCGCGTTTTTCATTGTAGCGCGTGATCATTTTTAGCAAACCCGAAACATTGTTAAACAGCCTGGTTTATTGTTTGCAGCGGGATCTTGTTAAACAAACGGATATTTGTAGCAGCCTGATTTATTGTAGCGGCCCGATCATTGTAGCAGCCTGATCATTGTAGAAAGGGGATCATTGTTTGCAGGGGTGATCATTTGTGAGGGGATCATTTTTAGCAGCGTGATCATTGTAGCAGCGTTTTCATTGTAGCAGCCCGATCATTGTAGCAGCCCGATATTGTAGCAGGTGATCATTTTAGCAGCGGATCATTGTAGCCCGCCTGATCTTTTTGCAGCGTGATTTATTGTTTGCAGCGTGATCATTGTAGCGCAGATATTGTTTGCGCATGATCATTGGAAACCCAAACACGCGAGATTAAATTAAAAAGCCCGAGAGAAAAGAAATTTAAAACAATTTTTTTAATCTATTTTTAAGTTATCTTTAATTTTCCTACAATATGAAGTTTTAAAATTAAAATGGATAAAAAACCGGGCAGGTTGTTGGGTAAGAAAATATGCAACAGTTAGGGATCTTTAAATTTTTAAAAGGTTTTTGCCTACACAGTAGGCTTTTCAGTCGGGGTACAGGGAAAAATTGATTGGGAAACAGAAGTACTTGAAGACGATGTTTAAACAGTCCTTTACCTTAAAGTTTTGAAAGGGGGTCGGGCCCTCCGCTGGGGAGCATTGTTCCCTAGGAAAGAAACAATAAAGGAGATGAAAAATGACAGGATGGAGCCTATTTATAGCCCAAAAGGTGAGAAAGTAGGGTTTCCTTAAAGGGGAGGGGGAAGAACTCAGATGTTGGGAGGTTAGGGGGCCCTCTCAAAAACCAGCCGTTTTTTTCCTTGGTTTGAGGTTTTTAAAGTTGATTTTAGGGCTTTTTTCAAGATACCCTTGTGTTGCAGGTTGTTGCAGGTTTTAACATTTTAAAAAAGGGATAAAAATACCGGACGGTTGTTAGGTAAGAAACTTTTTGCAACAGTTAGGTTTTCTTTTTTTGAAACGTTTGCCTACACCCGTGGGGTTCTTTAGTCGAGTACGAAAAAGTTGTTAGGGAAACAGAAGATACTTGAAGACGATGTAATCAGCCATCACCCCTTTAAAGTTTTGAAAGGGGGTCAGTCCCTCAGTTTTGGGGGAGCATTGGGTTCCCTTGAAAAGAAAAAATATGGGGATGAAGTGACAGGATGGAGCCTATTTTTTTAGCGCCCAAAAGGTGAGAGTAGGTCCCCTAGGAGAGGTTAAAAACCGGTTTTTGGGAGGTAGGTCCCTCTCAAAAACCCGCCGTTCTAAAAAAATAGAGGTTGTTTAAAATTGATTTTAGGTCTGTTCCAAGATAAAAATTGTGTTGGCCCCGTGTAGACAGGGTTTAAAAATTAAAAAAGGTATAAAATACCGACAGGTTGTTAGGTAAGGGCACATTGCCCAAAAGTTAGGTATCTTTATTTTTTAAAAAAGTTTCGCCTACCCCAGTAGGCCCTTTTTCAGTCGAGTAAGAAAAGTTGATATAAGCAGAAGATACTTAAAACGTGTAAAAAAGTCCCTTTACCCTTAAAATTTTGAGGGGGTCAAATCCCCCCAGTCTGGGGGAGCATTGTTCCATAGAATGAAAAAAATAAAGGGGATGAAGTGCAGGTTTGGAAACCCCATTTATAGCGCCCAAAAGGTGAGACGTAGGGCACTAGGGAGGTAAGCTCAGATGTTTGGGGGTAAGGTCCCCCTCAAAACCCGCCCTTCTCACTAGTAGAGGTTGTAAAAATTGATTGTAGGTCTGACCAAGGTTTCCCCTTTTGTTTGCAGGGGTCTACAAAGGTTTAAAAATTTTAAAGTTCAAACCCGTCAGACACGCAACACAAGGGATTTTTGGGAAAAGACCTACAAACCCAAATTTTACAACCCCCTATAGGGGGAGAACGGCTGGATTTGAAAGGGACCTGACCTCCCAAAAATCTGATTTTTACCTCTCCCCCGGACCTAAGTTTTCACCTGTTGGCGCTTAAATAGGCTCCATCCCGTCAATTTTCTCCATATTGTTTCATTTATGGAACAATGCTCTCCAGATTTTGGGGGCTGCCACCTCAAAACTTTAAGGGTTTATGGACGATTACATCGTCTTCAAGTATTTCTGCTTTCTATCAACCCTTTTTTGTACTTTGACTGAAGAAACCCACTGTTTTAGGCGAAAAAAGTTTCAAAAAAAAAGATACCAACTGTTGCATATGTGGGCTTACCTAACCCAACCCGTCGGTATTTTATAAACCCTTTTTTTTGTTCAACCTGTCAGACAAATGCAACACAAAGGGGATCTTGGTTTCAGAAACCCACAATCAACTTTTAAACCTCTACTAGTGGAACGGCCCTGGATTTGAGAGGGGGCCTGACCTTTCCCAAAAATCTGAGTTCCCCTTACCCCTCCTAGTGACCCAGGGCTCACCTGTTGGCGCTATAAATAGGCTCCATCCTGTCACTTCATCTCCATATTGTTTCATTCTATGGAACAATGCTCTCCAGACTGAGGGACTGACCACCTCAAAACTTTAAGGGTGATGGACTGATTACATCGTCTTCAAGTATCTTCTGCTTCTATCAACTTTTCTGTACTCGACTGAAGAAGCCTACTGTGTAGGCGAAACGTTTCAAAATAAAGATACCTAACTGTTGCATATGTGTCTTACCTAACAATATGAAGTTGATAAACGGCTCAAAAAAATGCTAAACTTTCAAGAATAAATCTATTACAACTTCATATTCTCTGTTTTAGGCATTACGAATAATGTACATAAATAGTAAATAATACCGATTAGATGAGGAATTAGATGCAATTCAATATCTGGTTGTCTTTATTTGTAGATGTTTCATCCTCCAGCGGCTTTATTAATACAAATTCGAGGAGATAATGAGAAGACTGTAGAAGTATATACCGTAGTCTTGAAGAATCTGAAGCAGGAGCAACTTGTCATACACTGCAACATCATGGAATCTTGGTTCAGAGGACATCTCCATAACCTGATAAATTAGACACATGTGCAACTCTTGGGTATCTTTATTGAGGAAGCGTTTCGCCACACAGTGGCTTCATCAGTCCATACGTTGGAGAAACTTGAAGAACGGAGGAGAATGAGGTAATCAGTCCCTCAACCTTGAGTCGATGTGTTCAGTCCATCAATCTTGAATAGAATACGTGTCGGTTCTGTGAACCATTCATCTACAATCCTGTCAGACAATGCAACTTCTTGGGATCTTAATACTTGGGAATTCTTCACTTGCCTAACCCTTGGGCACGACCTACTTCCACATTGGACAAATGTGACACCACCTACGACTGCTGCACTTCTCCTGTCTACGGTTTATAAGCTGCTTCTCCGCTCATATGCCGTATTCTATTCAAGATTGATGGACTGACCACATCGACTCAAGGCTGAGGGACTGATTACCTCATTCTCCTCCTGTTCTTCAAGTTTCTCCTTTGTATGGACTGATGAAGCCACTGTGTGGCGAAACGTTTCCTCAATAAAGATACCCAAGAGTTGCACATGTGTCTAATTTATCAATGTGTCGGTTCTCTGAACCATTCATCTACAATCTCCATAACCTCTTTAATTACTCCTGGTCCATCCCTTGTGTATGATCTACTTCCACTGCGGAATCCCACCTACCAGTGACAATACCTTCGTCTGCTGCACCTCCTTCACCTGACGCCCTATATAGGCACCAATCTTCATGCCTGTGCTTCAAAGTCTTCAAGAACACGGTATATAGCTCTACAGTCTTCTCATTATGTCCTTGAATTTGTACTGATAAAGCCACTGGTTGGTGTAACGTCTACAGCTAAAGACACCCAGAAGTTGCACGTGTGTCTAATTCTTCATTATGAATAATTCTGAGAGAAATAAATAATGAATTTAAGAGTCACTGGAATACAGGTGAGAGTAAATCTGTAACTCACTATGATAGCATTAATGGAACAAAAATGTAAATAAACTCAGTGATATTATAATAGCCGGGTCTGGGTTTGCCTACGAATCCCTCAGACAATTTAGTATATACAAAGACATACATCAAACTTATTGTAAAAGATACAACCAACGTTATTGACACTGTGCTTAATTGTCCAGTTAATGAGTAGTATGGAGACAGTACACCAACTTGTATGTTTATTTTAATCCCTAAAATAGGGCTTAAAGTGTACTCTCAACATACACACACTGAGAGATATACACTTCTCAGAGTATATATCCTGTTATGTCAATGAGGCCCCTCACTCGCTTTATATATTTACTCACGAGGTCATAACTCACTCTTAATAGCAGTTTGCTCTCGGGATAACTGACCTGGGACGTGTTGAGTGACTGGCTGGCCGGCTGCTTCTTCTCTAAGACTGTGTCCTCTGCCTTCATAAACCTTCTCAAGAAAGAAATGTTCTGGCTTCAGCAACGTTCACTCCGCTGAAGAAACCTTCTGGGTTCAGTAACGTTCACTACACTAAAGAAATGTTTTAGCCTCAGGAATGTTAACTAAAAGTCAACGTTCTGTTTCCAATAATTCTAACTTAATTACAGAATTTTTTTGTACCTGCTGAGCTGTACAGTTAGAAGCAAAACTCTCGGTGTTAAAACAGTATAGGCAGTATTAAAACAACAGAGGCAGTTTTAAAACAATATAGGCAGTATTAAAACAATGGAGGCAGTTTTAAAACAAAAGAAGCCGTATTAAAACAATAGAGGTGAAGAATATATACACATAGATGTGTGTATCTCAGTGTTTATATAGTGAGTATGGAGGGGGTTACTTTAATCTCTGGGTTAGGAATTAAAGTATTCTTAACTAGCCGTAAGCAGGTTAGGCGCAATCTTAATTGTCCTCAAGTAGTCGATAGGTTTCAAACCCACTTAAGCTACTAGCCAACGGAGATATGTGTAGGAGCAGCCCCCGTGGCACAGCAGAGCCACTGATAACAGCAAGTAGAGTGCCTAAGATCCAGTGCTAATGATTTACCACCAGGAGAGATGTGCCAGCCATGGCAGCGTTAGTCACTACAACTGTTAACTGCTTGACTCACTTTATATGCTGTAATTAGTTACGATGAGAGAGAGAGAGAGAGAGAGAGAAGAGAGACTAGGCATCGGGCAGGATTGTAAATGATGACCCTGGTATTGTGTGCGCTGCTCTGGATGCTACGATGCGGATGTCTCTATTTTCCCATTTTCTTCTATGTGACATCCTTTGATATTCTAAATAAAAAAAAGTTATAGAAAATAGCTCCCAACATAGAGCGTAATACACATGTAAGGTACCTAAAATGAGAAGGGATATAAGAGGTGGAGGTCGTTATACACAATGATCAGCGCAAAATATAAGAATTATATAAAAACTGTGTATAGAGTAGAGGAGATCGAGTTAATTGAGAGAATTGTAGAGCTGGAGAGGATGGACGATCAATCAGGAACATAAAGAGATAGATGAGTGAACGCCAGAGTTATGAAATATATTCGCTGCATTAAGAGCCTTGGAAGAAATTTAGGACGAAGTTAATAGAGGTGTGTTTTGGAGCACTTTGAAATCACATGGACCATCTGCTTAAGAGGATCCCAGAAGGGGGTCGAAATATACAAATCAATTAATCTTCTAAGTTTGTTTCTATTTGGGTTATTATTGAGCATAGACAGGTGTTCCTTACACTTTCGTTATTCATAAGAACATAAGAATAAAGGAACACTGCAATAGACCTACTGGCCCAAACTAGGCAAGTCCTTCTCTACAAGACGGTAGCAGTAAAACTGGAAGCAGAGGAAAGTGCGTGCAGAGAGAGAGAGCGCATGTGAGAATGGGGAGAGTGAGTGTGTGCAGAGACAGTAAGGCGTGGGAGAATATGTTTGCAGAGAGAAGTAGAGTGAGAATGATGAGGATTAGTGTCGCAGAGCAGCCAGTGTGAGAATGATACAGAGTAATGTGCGTAGAGGGAGAACAGGAAATGTGAAAAAGAGTAAGAAGTATGAGAGTGGGCGAAGATAAACCAGTACACAGAGAGTGCTAGTGCATTATTTTGTGTTTTGTTGTGTAGGCATAGTATTTGTGTGTATATTATTTTGTATGTATATTTTTTGTGTGTATTATTGTGTGTGTGCTTTATGTGTGTACTATATGTTTCATCATTATATATGAGTATAGAGTAGTCAGGTCGCGAGAGTGGTTACTGACATGCTTGACGGTACGACTGCCGTCGATAATTCTCTGATATGTCAAAGTACGACGGATGTTATTATGCATGTCTTAGGAATGTTGAAATTGAAGCCAAATGAGAAAGAGCAGGGTGAGAATCGTACATGAGTCCTGTGAACGACCGTTGTCTGACTGCTGGGGACCACAAAATAGGTGAGAGCATTGCTACGTCGTGTTGAGTGTCATATACTAGAGAGAAAGAAGTTAGTGGCAAGTCTTAACGAGAGTCTTGTATTGTCCTACTACACTTTCATCCTGGCTGTCAGAGTGTGGTCAGTGGTAAGACAGAATTACCCTGATCGTTAAGAGAATGATTTGAAATGAGGCAGAATCCTTGCCACACACATACTCACACACACACACACGACATGACGGAAGGGTTGGATTCAGAAGTGTCCCTGTTTGCAGATGATGTGAAGTTAATGAGGAGAATTAAATCTGATGAAGACCAGGCAGGACTTCAAAGAGACCTGGACAGACTGGACACCTGGTCCAGCAAAT
>NC_069410.1:3494678-3580938 GCF_026875155.1 Cherax quadricarinatus | reverse complement strand
TGTTAGGAAGTATTCTTCAGCCACAGAGTAGTCAGTAAGTGGAATAGTTTGGGAAGCGATGTAGTGGAGGCAGGATCCATACATAGCTTTAAGCAGAGGTATGATAAAGCTCACGGTTCAGGGAGAGTGACCTAGTAGCGACCAGTGAAGAGGCGGGGCCAGGAGCTCGGACTCGACCCCCGCAACCTCAACTAGGTGAGTACAACTAGGTGAGTACACACACACACACACACACACACACACACACACACACCACACACACACACACACCACGTTAATGGTGGTTGACCTCATGCCATGGTGGAGGTCAACCTGGAAGTTATCAGCCAGGTATTGTCTGTTTTTTCTAGCTTGGTGAAGCAGGGGAGTGATGAAAGCTGCGTCTTAACTCCCAGGGGGAACTCATAAGACGCCAGAGGCTCCACAAAGGCTATTTGAATATACTGTTCATAAATTGGTTGTAATGAGAGGGAATGGAGTCAGGAGGGAGCAAGGGAGAGGGACGGAAGAAATGGGGAGAGAGGGAAAATGAAGGAAGGAAGGAGAAAAGGAAAATATATGCAAGAGAAAGGAAAGACAGGGAGGGGATAAAGAGTGTATATTGTAAGCAAATACATGGAAAAGCCATCTCTAGGATAGATGACTAGAGAGACCATAATGTACTCAGTTCAGTATACTGAGAACAGTATACTGAACTATGTATGCAGTGAAGTTTTTGGGGTCTGTTTATTTTTAAATACATGGTATTTTTCTCTAGCCATTAAACTTTTCCATGGGGCCACGAACAGACTAGGCGACTCCACCACACTGCATATAACAGTTCATCCTAAATGATGGTACTGCCAACTGTTTAAAAGCCTTCCAGCCTTTATACAGACTGGAACAAATTTTGAGGATGCCTTGACCACTTCTTTCCTCACTTTCTTCCTCCATCTCTTACCACCCATAAGTATCCTCACCCCATCCATTACCACTGCTTCTATGTACTTATTTTCTCCAGTGTATGGGGAAGGTTTATCTACAGTGGTAATTCCAGAGTGATAGTAACTTCAGCTCTCCTGGACCGAGTCCTGGAAACCTGCCGTAGCTGCTGAACCTTTAAACAACACCAACACCCAATATAAACACCATTAACATAACTATTATCTTCACTACCATCTCTACGGCCATCATTTTGTGATAATTACAAAAAATCAGTTAAT
Organism: Cherax quadricarinatus; assembly: GCF_026875155.1. Lineage (NCBI taxonomy): Eukaryota > Metazoa > Arthropoda > Malacostraca > Decapoda > Parastacidae > Cherax > Cherax quadricarinatus. The sequence goes on along the minus strand of NC_069410.1, from coordinate 3,579,736 downwards.
TACAAAATTTGCTTCTAGGACTTTCAAAATTGTTGTGTAGGATACACTTGCTTATAGACATCAACCTGACATTACAAGATCCTACACTTCAACTTCCTCAGCAACTTCTAAATTCTTTCATAAAACCTGGAGTTTCCCAAATATTCATAAACTTGTAATAATAAAAACTGATAATAAATAATAACTAGAAATTATATGATACAAGATCATTGGAAATATTTAATTGTCAAGTTTAAAAGATGAGAAAGTAACAAAGTTTAGTAAGTACGGGAACTTAATTATTAATGAACTTAGTTGGTAATGGTTTTAAAGAGACATTGAATAAAGACATCGAAAGTAAGATACTGATATATAGATATTTTCAAATATAATTTACTGAGCAATTATTTTAGAGAGTTACTTTATTACTGTGACCTGAGGTGATCCAGTAACTATAACACGGAAATATCAGGTGATCCAGTAACTATAACACGGAAATATCAGGTGATCCAGTAACTATAACACGGAAATATCAGGTGATCCAGTAACTATAACACGGAAATATCAGGTGATCCAGTAACTATAACACGGAAATATCAGGTGATCCAGTAACTATAACACGGAAATATCAGGTGATCCAGTAACTATAACACGGAAATATCAGGTGATCCAGTAACTATAACACGGAAATATCAGGTGATCCAGTAACTATAACACGGAAATATCAGGTGATCCAGTAACTATAACACGGAAATATCTTAAAAACAAGATATTTTAATTCTTGTTTAGCATTTCTGACGTTAATGTATCATTGTGACGCTAATGTATCATTGTGACGCTAATGTATCATTGTGACGCTAATGTATCATTGTGACGCTAATGTATCATTGTGACGCTAATGTATCATTGTGACGCTAATGTATCATTGTGAGGCTAATGTATCATTGTGACGCTAATGTATCATTGTAACGCTAATGTATCATTGTGACGCTAATGTATCATTGTGACGCTAATGTATCATTGTAACGCTAATGTATCATTGTGACGCTAATGTATCATTGTAACGCTAATGTATCATTGTGACGCTAATGTATCATTGTGAGGCTAATGTATCATTGTGACGCTAATGTATCATTGTGACGCTAATGTATCATTGTGACGCTAATGTATCATTGTGACGCTAATGTATCATTGTGACGCTAATGTATCATTGTGACGCTAATGTATCATTGTGACGCTAATGTATCATTGTGACGCTAATGTATCATTGTGACGCTAATGTATCATTGTGACGCTAATGTATCATTGTGAGGCTAATGTATCATTGTGACGCTAATGTATCATTGTGAGGCTAATGTATCATTGTGACGCTAATGTATCATTGTGACGCTAATGTATCATTGTGACGCTAATGTATCATTGTGACGCTAATGTATCATTGTGAGGCTAATGTATCATTGTGACGCTAATGTATCATTGTGAGGCTAATGTATCATTGTGACGCTAATGTATCATTGTGAGGCTAATGTATCATTGTGAGGCTAATGTATCATTGTGACGCTAATGTATCATTGTGACGCTAATGTATCATTGTGAGGCTAATGTATCATTGTGAGGCTAATGTATCATTGTGAGGCTAATGTATCATTGTGACGCTAATGTATCATTGTGAGGCTAATGTATCATTGTGACGCTAATGTATCATTGTGAGGCTAATGTATCATTGTGACGCTAATGTATCATTGTGACGCTAATGTATCATTGTGACGCTAATGTATCATTGTGAGGCTAATGTATCATTGTGACGCTAATGTATCATTGTAACGCTAATGTATCGTTGTAACCCTATTGTATCATTGTAACTCTAATGTATCATTGTGACGCTAATGTATCATTATAACGCTAATGTATCATTGTGACGCTAATGTATCAATGTGACGCTAATGTATCATTGTGACGCTAATGTATCATTGTGACGCTAATGTATCATTGTGGCGCTAATGTATCATTGTGACGCTAATGTATCATTGTGACGCTAATGTATCATTGTGACGCTAATGTATCTTCGTGACACTAATGTATCAATGTGACGTTAATGTATCGTTGTGACGCTACTGTATCATTGTAACGCTAATGTATCATTGTGACGCTAATGTTTCACTGTGACGCTAATGTATCATTGTGACGCTAATGTATCATTGTAACGCTAATGTATCATTGTGACTCTAATGTATCATTGTAACGCTTATGTATCAATGTGACGCTAATGTATCATTTTGACGCTAATGTATCATTTTTACGCTAATGTATCATTTTGACGCTAATGTATCATTGTGACGCTAATGTATCATTGTAACGCTAATGTATCATTGTAACCCTAATGTATCATTGTAATGCTAATGTATCAATGTGACGCTAATGTATCATTGTGACGCTAATGTATAATTGTGACGCTAATGTATCATTGTGACGCTAAAGTATCATCGTGACACTAATGTATCATTGTAACGCTAATGTATCATTGTGACGCTAATGTATCAATGTGACGCTAATGTATAAATTTGACGCTAATGTATCACTGTGACTCTAATGTACCATTGTGACGCTAATGTATCATTGTGATGCTAATGTATCATTGTGACGCTAATGTACCATTGTGACGCTAATGTATCATTGTGACGCTAATGTATCATTGTAACGTTAATGTATCATTGTTACGCTAATGTACCATTGTGACGCTAATGTATCATTGTGACGCTAATGTATCACTGTGACGCTAAAGTATCATCGTGACACTAATGTATCATTGTGACGCTACTGTATCATTGTGACGCTAATGTATCATTGTGACGCTAATGTATCAATGTGACGCTAATGTACCATTGTGACGCTAATGTATCATTGTGACGGTAATGTATCATTGTAACGTTAATGTATCATTGGAACGCTAATGCATCATTGTGACGTTAATGTATTATTGTGTCGCTAATGTATCATCGTGACACTGATGTATCATTGTAACGCTAATGTATCATTGTGACGCTAATGTATCATTGTAACGCTAATATATCATTGTGACGCTAATGTATCCCTGTGACGCAAATGTATCATTGTGACGCTAATGTATCATTGTAACGCTAATGAATCATTGTGACGCTAATGTATCATTGTAACGCTAATGTATCATTGTGACCCTAATGTATCATTGTAACGCTAATGTGTCATTGTAACGCTTATGTATCATTGTGACGCTAATGTATCATTGTAACGCTAATGTATCATTGTAACGCTAATGTATCTGTGACGCTAATGTATCATTGTGACTCTAATGTATCATTGTAACGCTAATGTATCATTGTAACGCTAATGTATAATTGTAACGCTAATGTATCATTGTAACGCTAATGTATCATTGTAACGCTAATGTATCATTGTAACGCTAATGTATCATTGTAACGCTAATGTATCATTGTAACGCTAATGTATCATTGTGACGCTAATGTATCATTGTAACGCTAATGTATCATTGTGACCCTAATGTATCATTGTAACGCTAATGTGTCATTGTAACGCTAATGTATCATTGTAACGCTAATGTATCATTGTAACGCTTATGTGTCATTGTAACGCTAATGTGTCATTGTAACGCTAATGTATCATTGTAACGCTAATGTATCATTGTAACGCTTATGTGTCATTGTAACGCTAATGTATCATTGTAACGCTAATGTATCTGTGACGCTAATGTATCATTGTGACTCTAATGTATCATTGTAACGCTAATGTATCATTGTGACTCTAATGTATCATTGTAACGCTAATGTATCATTGTAACGCTAATGTATCATTGTAACGCTAATGTATCAATTTAACGCTAATGTATCATTGTAACGCTAATGTATCATTGTAACGCTAATGTATCATTGTGACGCTAATGTATCATTGTAACGCTAATGTATCATTGTGACCCTAATGTATCATTGTAACGCTAATGTGTCATTGTAACGCTAATGTATCATTGTAACGCTAATGTATCATTGTAACGCTTATGTGTCATTGTAACGCTAATGTATCATTGTAACGCTAATGTATCATTGTGATGCTTATGTATCATTGTAACGCTAATGTATCATTGTGAGGCTAATGTATCATTGTGATTCTAATGTATCATTGTGACGCTAATGTATCATTGTAACGCTAATGTATCATTGTGATGCTTATGTATCATTGTAACGCTAATGTATCATTGTGAGGCTAATGTATCATTGTGAGGCTAATGTATCATTGTGACGCTAATGTATCATTGTAACGCTAATGTATCATTGTGATGCTTATGTATCATTGTAACGCTAATGTATCATTGTGAGGCTAATGTATCATTGTGAGGCTAATGTATCATTGTGACGCTAATGTATCATTGTAACGCTAATGTATCATTGTGACGCTAATGTATCATTGTAACGCTAATGTATCATTGTGATGCTTATGTATCATTGTAACGCTAATGTATCATTGTGATGCTTATGTATCATATTGACGCTAATGTATCATTGTGACGCTAATGTATCATTGTGACGCTAATGTATCATTGTGACGCTAATGTATCATTGTAACGCTAATGTATCATTGTGATGCTTATGTATCATTGTGACGCTAATGTATCATTGTGACGCTAATGTATCATTGTGATGCTTATGTATCATTGTGACGCTAATGTATCATTGTGAGGCTAATGTATCATTGTGACGCTAATGTATCATTGTGACGCTAATGTATCATTGTGACGCTAATGTATCATTGTCATTATCATTTTTACTAAAATTTCAATTTACTCTTAACATTTTTGACATTTAATAACCATTACTTGTCTAATTACCTTTACTGTTTTAATCCACTTTAACTTAGATTATCTTAATTCCCTTTGTCTGCCATAAACCTAAAGTTAACTACCAGTGCAATACTAAAAAAATAAACTTACTTTTTCATTTTTTTTTGTAATCATTATTATTTACAAAAAATTTTATTAAAACCATATTTTTCCATCAATTTTACTTTTGTAATTAAACATTATTTTATATTTCCCCAAAAACATTTTGTTGAAAATTTTTTCAATTTTGTATATTCAACTAAAACCTTTATATTATCCTTTGTACCTGTGTACCTGTGAAACCTGGTACCGTGCTGTGTCCCTGGACCTGTCTACCGTTCCCTGTGTCCCGGTACCTGCTACCTGTTACCGGTACCTGTGTACCTTGACCTGTGTACTGTCACCCTCTTACTATCTTTTTTTAAAACCAAGACATTACCTTTGTTTTTTTTATATTATTCTTTTGGTATTTTAATTTGTGAATTTATTTTGTAAATTTAAATTAGTTAACTTTGATCTTGTCAACAACCTATACCAGATCTAGTGCAATTGCAAGTACATTTAAATTGTATTTTTTATTTAAGTTTGATTAAAATTTCCTCTCTAAGATTGTTTTCTTTTCTTAGTGACAATTGTGTGTGAAATTTGTGTTTTTTTCAATTATATTATTGTTAAAGGCCCTTAACTACTTTTGCTAACTGTACAACTACCTAAATTTATTTTTTTTTTCTATTTTTTTATTCTTTTGCTCCCTTTAATTGCATTTTTTACTTGTCAATTTAAATCTAGTTATACTCTAATCTTGTATACAAATTTAACACCTTAGTGCAATTACAGTTGAGAGTCTTGTCCCTTTTTTAATTATTAGTTTAAAACTCAGTTGTACTATAGTCAATCCAAAAATTCTTTTTAAAAGCCCATATTGAAAATTTACTAGTGAAAGACTGGTCTATTTTTAAATTTGTATTTTTTATATTATAGTTTAAAATCTATTTTACTATAGTCATCTAACTAAAAAACATAGACCCCACAAAAGCTTATTTAGACCTTAGTGCTTTATTTGATTACCACTTTATTTTTCACCACAACTTATTTTAGTCCCTTTTTATTATAAATTTTATTTATAATTCAATTTTAAAAGAATTTTTTTTAAAGTACTACCTAATCAATTCCCAAGTCCATTATTTGATCATCACTTTATTTGTTCACAAAAATATTTTAGTCCTTTTATATTTTCCTTTATTTTAGTTTTTAAAAACTACCTTAGCTCTTTTTTTTACATTTTTTTAAATAATTCAGTGCTATTTTTTTTTAGTTAGAATATTTACTTTATTTTTTACTTTAAATTTTAACTAAGATTTACTCAAATCTTAGATTAAAGCATTGATCCGTACCAACCTCTTTTTTAATGACTTTAAAAGATTTAAACAGTTTCTGTAATTTAAACAACAGAACAATAAAGGGCCCTTTTCAGAGCCCAAAAAAACATAACATCTTTTAAATACAATATCATCTTTTGCAAGCATTTTGGAACCCCTAGCTTACAAAATTTCCGCATGCCCAAAATGTCCTCATACACTAACGAAACCTGGCTAAAACCTGATACTACAAAATTCTAGCCATTCCTGGTTACAAGCCAACACAACTGTAGGCCCGACCAAAAAAAGGGGGTGGCACTGCTAATTACTCAGCCAAATAGAAGTACACTAATACTTGCCAGGGTTTTAACATGGGGGAATATATAATAGCTAAAAACAAATCCAAATACCTACAAAAACCCCCCACGTGAAAACATCTACAGAGTTCCACAATCAAAAAAAAAAAAAAAAAAAATATAAAAAAAAAAAAAAAACCCAAAAAAAAAAAACAAAAAAAAAAAAAATATTTGCCCAATTTCAAAACCAAAGAGTTTTAAAACTTTTCCCCCGCCCATTGGGGCCCCAAAATTCCCCTTTAAACACTTTCAGTATTCCCCCAAAAAAATCCCCCTTTCCCAAAAAAACCGGAAAACCCCAAAAACCTTACTAAATCACCCCAAAAACAATGAAAGGGAGTTTTTACAAACAGTAACAAAAACATTACGGCACTAGTTTTTCCTATTGACAAAAAATTTTTAAAAAAAAACCCAAAACCTTTTATAACAAGCATGCCCTAAAAAAAACTAAAAAATGACAGCAAGAGACTGAACAGTCCCTGGTTTACCCCAACATTCAAAATCCATAAAAACAAAACCCTTTAAAAAAACAGTACAAAAAAAGGGCACATTAACCAGAGGCCAAACAAAAACGTTACTCGCAATCCAAACCGCCTGAAAAAAAGGGGGCAAAAAAAATTGTATTATAAAAAAGATTACAACACAGGTGATATAAAAAAAACCGGAAACCCTTTCAAAAATCGGGGAACAAAAAAAAATCCCCGACTTTTCGAAAAAAAAATTTAGCAAATCAATGAACCCCAACTCCCCCCAAACAAAACACAAACAAAACAATGATTTCTTCCCCTAAGGCCAAAACCTTGCCAATAAATACCAAGCTCAGAACCCCACCAAATGAACTTTCCTGGCAACAACCCGAACACACGTTCCTAGCCCCGACAACCCATACGAAGTCTCCCTTATTATAAACCCCACTAAAAAAAAAATGCGGAGATTTAAATACCTTACACCCTTTTATACAAAAAGTGTCACAAGTACAACATAAAATCATTGAACACTCTTTAAAAAAACCCTTGAATCCCCCCCTTTCCCCACATACTCAAATGAAAGGGGGCACCCCGATCCATAAAAGGGGAGACCCAAAAAAGGTTGAATAACTTGGCCAATACCCAAATTTTACACCCTCCTCAAAAATCTTCAAAAAAATTAATTCATAAACAAATCTACCCCTACCTCATCTCCCAAAACATTTAACCCGCCAATTTGGGTTCAGGCTAATAAAAATACTAATGATGCTATTATACACATGCTAGAACATTATACACCAAAGAGAAAAAAAAAAGTTTCCCATGGGATCTTCAAAAGACTACGTAAAGCTTTTGATACAGTTAACCATGACTTGCTCCCGTAAAATTGCAATATGGAAAAGGGGGGATCCCCAACTACCTCAAGTCTTTCCCACAACGAAAACCCAAAAATTTTGTCGCAAAGGGGGAAAACTCTTTCCCCACAACTAATTACAGTTGGGGGTCCCACAGGAAGTGTCCTTGGGCCCTCTTCTCTTTCTCCAACATAAATACCTACCAAATGCTTAGCAATTTCTCAAACCCCACTTTTTTGAGTGACACTACATACGTTTTTCTCCCCGAGCCCAATCACGCTAGCCAATACTGTAAATACCGAATTTACAGAAAAAAAACCTGGGTGGGACTAACAAACTTACAAAACATTTACAAAAACTTCATTCAGTTTTGGGGAACAGAGCCCACAGATGTACCCCTTAACTTAAAAATAAACGGAAAAACCTTCACAAAGCTAACAGAGGGAAATTCCCAAATCCACCTCGATAAATAGCTCAAAATTTTTATACACATATACAACAATTTCTAAGAAAATCTCCCAAAATTAGGGATACTAAACGAAATACGGTAAATGTTCCAAAGTCACCCTCCTGGCCCTATATCACTCTCTTATTTACCCCTATCTCACCTATGGAATTTGTGCATGGGGCTCAACAACAAGTAACCATCTCAGACCACTAATTACCCAACAAAAGGCTGCAGTTAGAATGATAACAAATTCTCACTACAGGCAACACACTCCACCAATATTCAAAACACTCAACCTACTCACCATACAAAACATCCATACTTATTATTGCACCTATTACATACAGGTATTTTTTGTACCTCTGTTTATATGTTTAAATTACTAAATAAATAAATAAATAAATAAATTGTGACGCAAATGTATCATTGTGACGCTAATGTATCATTGTGACGCTAATGTATCATCGTGACGCTAATGTATCATCGTGACACTAATGTATCAATGTGACGTTAATGTATCATTGTAACGCTAATGTGACATTGTGACGCTAATGTATCATTGTAACGCTAATGTATCATTGTGACGCTAATGTATCACTGTAACGCTAATGTATCATTGTAACGCTAATGTATCAATGTGACGCTAATGTATCATTGTGACGCTAATGTATCATTGTGACGCTAATGTATCATTGTGACGCTAAAGTATCATTGTGGTGCTAATGTATCAATGTGACGCTAATGTATCATTGTGACGCTAATGTACCATTGTGACGCTAATGTTTCATCGTAACGTTAATGCATCATTGGAACTCTAATGTATCATAGTGACGTTAATGTATTATTGTGTCGCTAATGTATCATCGTGACACTGATGTATCATTGTGACGCTAATGTATCATTGTGACGCTAATGTATCATTGTGACGCTAATGTATCATTGTGACGCTAATGTATCATCGTGACACTGATGTATCATTGTAACGCTAATGTATCATTCTGACGCTAATGTATCATTGTAATGCTAATGTATCATTGTGACGCTAATGTATCATTGTGACGCTTATGTATCATTGTGACGCTAATGAATCATTGTGAAGCTAATGTATCATTGTGACGCTAATGTATCATCGTGACACTAATGTATCAATGTGACGCTAATGTATCATTTTGACGCTAATGTATCATTGTAACGCTAATGTATCATTGTAACGCTAATGTATCATTGTGACGCTAATGCATCACTGTGACACTAATGTATCATTGTGACGCTAATGTATCCTCGTGACACTAATGTATCAATGTGACGCTAATGTATCATTGTAACGCTAATTATCATTGTGACGCTAATGTATCATTGTGACGTTAATGTATCATTGTAACGCTAATGTATCAATGTGACGCTAATGTATCATTGTGACGCTAATGTATCATTGTGACGCTAATGTATCGTTGTGACGCTAATGTATCATTGTGAGGCTAATGTATCATTGTGATGCGAATGTATCATTGTGACACTGATTTATCTTTGTAACGCTAATGTATCATTGTGACGCTAATGTATCATTGTGACGCTAATGGATCATTGTGACGCTAATGTATCATTGTGACGCTAATGTATCATTGTGAAGCTAATGTATCATTGTAACGCTAATGTATCATTGTGACGCTAATGTATCATTGTGACACTAATGTATCAATGTGACGCTAATGTATCATTGTGACGCTAATGTATCATTGTAACGCTAATGTATCGTTGTGACGCTAATGTATCATTGTGACGCTAATGTATCATTGTGAGGCTAATGTATCATTGTAACGCTAATGTATCAATGTGATGCTAATGTATCATTGTGACGCTAATGTATCATTGTGACGCTAATGTATCATTGTGAGGCTAATGTATCATTGTAACGCTAATGTATCATTTTGACGCTAATGTATCATTGTGATGCGAATGTATCATTGTGACGCTAATGTATCATCGTGACACTAATGTATCAATGAGACGCTAATGTATCACTGTGACGCTAATGTATCATTGTAATGCTAATGTATCATTGTGACGCTAATGTATCATTGTGACGCTAATGTATCATTGTGACGCTAATGTATCATTGTGACGCTAATGTATCATTGTGACGCTAATGTATCATCGTGACACTAATGCATCAATGTGACGCTAATGTATCATTGTGACGCTAATGTGTCATTGTAACGCTAATGTATCATTTTGACGCTAATATATCATTGTGACGCTAATGTATCATTGTGAGGCTAATGTATCAATGTGACGCTAATGTATAATTGTGACGCTAATGTATCATTGTGACGCTAATGTGTCATTGTAACGCTAGTGTATCATTGTAACGCTAATGTATCATTGTAACGCTAATGTATCAATGTGACGCTAATGTATCATTCTGAGGCTAATGTATCATTGTGACGCTAATGTATCATTGTGACGCTAAAGTATCATCGTGACACTAATGTATCATTTTAACGCTAATGTATCATTGTGACGCTAATGTATCAAAATAACGCTAATGTATCAATTTGACGCTAATGTATCATTGTGACGCTAATGTACCATTGTGACGCTAATGTATCATTGTGACGCTAATGTATCATTGTAAGGTTAATGTATCATTGTGACGCTAATGTACCATTGTGACGCTAATGTATCATTGTGACGCTAATGTATCATTGTGACGCTAATGTATCATTTTCACGCTATAGTATCATTGTGACGCTAATGTATTAATGTGACGCTAATGTATCAATGTGACGCTAATATATCATTGTGACGCTAATGTATCATCGTGACACTGATGTATCATTGTAATGCTAATGTATCATTGTGATGCTAATGTATTATTGTGACGCTAATGTATTATTGTAACGATAATGAATCATTGTGTCGCTAATGTATCATTGTGACGATAATGTGTTGTTATAATGCTAATGTATCATTGTGACGCTAAGGTATCATTGTGACGCTAATGTATTATTGTAACGCTAATGTATCATCGTCACACTAATGTATCATTGTCACTCTAATGTATCATTGTTACCCTAATGTATCATTGTGACGCTAAGGCATCATTGTGACGCTATTGTATTATTGTAACACTAATGTATAATTGTGACGCTGATGTATCATTGTGAGGCAAATGTATCATTGTGAGGCTAATGTATCATTGTGAGGCTAATGTATCATTGTGAGGCTAATGTATCATTGTGAGGCTAATGTATCATTGTGACTATGATGTATCATTGTGACTCTAATGTATTATTGTGACGCTGTTGTATCATTGTGACGTTAATGTATAATTGTGATGCTAATGTATCATTGTGACGCTGATGTATCATAGTGACGCTAATGATGTATTATTGTGACGCTGATATATGATTGTAATGCTAATGTGTCATTGTGACGCTGATGTATCATTGTAACGCTGTTGCATCATTGTGACGCTAATGTATCATTGTGAGGCTAATGTATCATGGTGGCACTAATATACCACGTGACCCAACGTATCATGTGAACCCCTTAATTTTCATTATGAGGGAGAATATCATTTAGACGCTTATGTATGAAAGGTGGGTGCTGAAGTTTCCTTGTGACCTGAAGTATCATTACCCAGGAATAAATGAACCTCAATTTAAAATTCGAAAATCAAACTTCCCTTTACATGTCCCTCCTGACAGGCATGGCCCACCATCACCATGTCGTTTCCCGAAATGGCTGGGGGTCCCCCACCAGTCCCCCCTGACAAGCAGAGCTCACCATCACCTTGCCCCCTGACATGCAGAGCTCACCATCACCTTGTCGTCCTGACATCCGAGCTCACCAATCAACCTTTTCCTCCGACAAGCAAGCTCACCATCACCTTGTCGTCCTGACATGCAGACTTTACCATCCCTTGTCGTCCCGACATGCAGAGCTCAACCAAAAACCTTGTCGTCCTGACATGGGAAGCCACCAACCCCCTTGGCGTCCTGGGCATGCAGAGCCTCACCATCACCTTGTCGTCCTGGGCTTTCAAGCTCCCCCATCACCCTTGTCGTCCCCCGAAATGCAGAAACTCACCATCACCTTTTCGGGCCTTTACATTCAGAGCTCACCATCACCTTGCCCTCCGACATGGAGAGCTCACCATCACCTTTTCTCCTGACAAAGCAGAGCTCCCCCATCCCCCCTTGTCGTCCCCGACATCAGAGCTCACCATCACCTTGTCTTTCCCGACTGGGAGACTCACCATCACCTTTTCGTCCTGACATGCAGAACCTCACCATCAAACCCTTTTGTTTTCCCGACTTTCAGAGCTCACCATCACCTTGTTTGTCCCGACATGCAGAGCTCCCCCATCACCTTGTCGTCCCCGCCCTTTCAAGCCACCCTTTACCTTGTCGTCCCGACATGGGGAAAGCCCACCATTTACCTTTTTCTCCTGACATGCAAAACCACCATCAAACCCTTTTCGTCCTTACATGCAGGCTCACCACCCCCTTTTCGTCCTGACATCAGAGCTCACCATCACCTTTTTCGTCCTTTACATGCAAGCTCACCATCACCTTGCGTCCTGACGGCCCGGCTTTACCCTCACCTTGTCCCCTGACAACAAGCTCACCATCACCTTTGGGGTTTCCCACATGCAGAGCTTTACCAACAACCCTTGGGCGTCCTGACATCAAGGGGCTCACCAACACCCTTTCGTTTCCCGACAGCAGAGGGTCACCCAAAAACCTTTTTCCCTCCCCGACAGACTGGGGGCCCCAAACAAATTTTTTCCTCCTGACAAACTGGGGGTCAAACCCTCATCTTGTCGTTTCCCGATAGGCTGGGGTCACCATCACCTTTTCCTTTATGACAAAACAGAGCCACCATTTTTCCTTGTCGTCCTCCTTTTCGGAGATTTACCATCCACCTTTTCGTTCTGCGGCAGAGCTCACCATCACCTTGTCCTCATGACAAGCAAGCTCCCATCCCCCTTGTTTGGGCCTGACATGCGGGGGATCACCATTTACCTTGTCCTCCGGGCAAAGGGAAAGCTCAACATCTTTTTTGTCCCCGACAGGCAGGGGGCCCCATTTACCTTTTGTTCTGACAGACTGGGCTCACCCTCACCTTGCCACCCTGGCAGGCTGGGGTTTACTATCACCTTTTTTCGTCATAAAAGGCTGGGCCACCATCACCTTGTTTTCCTGGGTATGGGAGGGGGCCCACCATCACCTTGTCGCCCTGAAACTGGGCTCACAAATTTCCTTGTCGTCCTGCATGCAGACCACCATCACCTTTTTCGTCCTTTTCAGGGGTTTGGGGTCACCTTACCTTTAGCCTTTACAGCATGTCACTAAACACCTTGGGCGTCCTGAAAAGGTTGGGGTCACCAAACACCTTTTTGTCCTGAATGCAGGGGTCACCAACACCTTGTCGACCCCGACGACGGGCTCTCCATCACCTTGTCTCCTAACAGGGCCCGGGGTCACCATCACCATTGGGCGTCCGGGCAGGCTTGGGGTCCCCCCATCACCTTTTCGGCCTGACAGGCCGGGTTTCCCCCTCCCTTGGGCGTTTCCCGACAAGGGTGGGGTCACCATCACCTTGTCGTCCTGACATTTGGGGCCCATCATCACCTTTCGTCCTGGGCAGGCCCGGGGTTCACCCACACTTGTCCGGGCCGGGCAGGCCCCGGGGTCCCATCATCTTGTCATCCTGTCAGGCGGGTTTTCCATCACCTTGCATCCTGTCAGGCGGGTTTCTCCCCTCACCTTGTCATCCTGTCCGGGTGGGTTCTTTCCATCAAACCCTTTTCATCCTGTCCCGGCTGGTTTTTCCATCAACCCCGGGCACCTTGGGCCCGGCTGGGTTCTCCATCACCTTGTCAAACCTGTCCCGGCTGGTTCTCCCTCCCCCTTGACATCCTGCGGCTGGGTTTTTCCATCACCTTGTCACCTGCAGGCTGGGTTCAACCATCACCTTGTCATCCCTGTCAGGCCCGGGTTTCCCCCATCACCTTGTCATCCCCCAGGGGGGGGTTCTCCCCCACCTTGTCATCCTGTCAGGGTTGGGGTTTTCCATCACCTTGTCGTCCTGACGGCCCCGGGCTCACTGTTACCTTGTCCCCTCCTGAAGGCTGGGCTCACCACACCTTGTCCCCCCTGACAAGGGAAAAGTCTCACCATAAAACCCTTTTCGGGCCTCACAGGCATAGCCCAAAAAACATCTTGTAGTCCTGAAAAGGCAGGGGTCACGTTCACATTGTTGTTCAGACAGGGAGGGGTCACCATCCCCCCTTTCGTCCTGACAGGCTGGGGTTCATTATCATCTTTTTGCCTTAAAAGGCTGGTTTAAGCACCTAGTCGTCCTGGGTAGGCTGGGGTCACCCAAAAAACTTTGCGGGCCGATTGGCTGTTCTCCCCATTACCTTTCCGTCCCCCGATAGGGTGGGGGTCAATATCACCTTTTCGGCCTGATTGGCTGGGCCACCATCACCTTGGGCCGCCCCCGATCGCTTGGGTCCCAAAACACCTTTTCCCTCCCCGAAAAAGGGTTTGGGTCCCCATCAACTTGTCGTTCTGATAAAGCTGGGCCCCAAAACCCCAACCTGTCGTTCTGATAGGCCTGGGCTCACCATCAACTTTTCGTTTTTGATAGGCCCGGGCTCGCCATCAACTTGTCGTTCTGATAGGCTTGGGCTTTGCCCCAACCTTTTCGTTCTGAAGGCGGGCTCGACATCAAATTGTCGTTCTGGTGGCTTGGCTCGCCATCAACTTTTCCCTTCGATAGGCCGGGCCCCACCATCAAATTGTCGTTCGGGTTTCGCTGGGCTCACAATCAACTTGTCGGTTTCTTTAATTTGGGTGGGGGTCACCCTCCCCTTGCGTTCTGATAGGCCCGGGCTCACCATCAAATTGTTTGTTTCCCGATAGGGTGGGGTTTGCTGGGCAACTTTCAATCGAAGGCCCGGGCTTCCCCCATCAAACTTGTCGTTTCTGAAAAGGGGTGGGCTCACCTCAACTTGGGCGTTGTGATGGGGGGGGCTCACCCTAACTTGTCCCTTCTGATAGGCGGGCTCGCCATCAACTTGCCGTTCTGATAGGCGGGCTCGTCCCTCAAATTGCCCGTTCTGAAAGGGCTGGCTCGCCCTCAACTTCCGTTCTGAAAGGGCCCGGGCTCACCATCAAAATTTTTGGGGGGGGCCGGGCTGATAGGGTGGGCTCACCATCAAAATTTCCGTTTCGATAGGCTGGGCTCACCACAACTTGTCGTTCTGTTTGGGGTGGGCTCGCCCTCAAATTTGGGCGGGTTCTGAAAAGGCTGGGGGTCACCCTCAACTTGTCGTTTTGAAGGAGGGCTCACCATTCAACTTTTTCGTTTTGAAAGGCTGGGGTCACCATCAACTTGTCGGGTTTTGTTAGGCTGGGTTTTTACCACCCAACCCTTTTCGTTCTGGTAGGGTTTGGGGCCCCCCCAACTTTCCGTTCTGATAGGCCTGGGCTAAACCCTCAACTTTTCCCTTCTGAAGGCGGCCACCCTCAACCTTTTCGTTCTGTTAACTGGGCTCACCATCAAATTGTCTTCTGATAGGCTGGGGGTCGGGTATCAACTTGTCGTTCTGATAAAGGCCCGGCTCACTATCAACTTGGCGTTCTGGAAAAGGCTGGGCTCACCATCAACTTGTCGTTGTTTATAGTTCTGGGCCCCCACCTCAACTTTTCGTTTTTGATAGGCTGGGGCCCCGCCATCACTTTTCCTTCTGGAAAAAGGGGGGCTCGCCCCAAAAACTTGGCCGGGTTTTGATAGGGTGGGCTCGCCATCAAACTTTCCGTTCTTGAAGGCCCGGGGTAAACCCTAAATTTCCCCTTCTGATAGGCTGGGCTGGGCCCCCCGTCAAAAAGTGGGCCCTTTTTGAAAAGGCTGGGCCACCATCAACTTTTTTCGTTCTGAAGGCAGGGCTCGCCATCAAATTGTCGTTCTTTATAGGCTGGGCCCCACCCTCAAAATTGGGCGTTGGTGGGTAGTTTTGGGGTCACCAACAAAATTGTCGTTTTTTGATTTAAAGGGTGGGCTGCCACATCCCCTTCCGTTCCGATAAAGGGTGGGCTCCCCCAACAACTTTTCCGTTCTGGGTAGGCTGGGCTCCCGGCCCCTCAACTTTCCCTTCCCGATAAGGGTGGGCCACCATCAACTTGCCCCTTCTGGGGAAAAGGGGGGCCACCCCAAAAGTCCCCTTCCTGATTTGGCTGGGCCCCCACCATCAACTTGTCGGGTTCCCGATAGGGGAAAGGGCTCGGGCCCTCAAAATTGTCGTTCGATAGGCCTTTGGGGTCACTATCCTTGTCCCCTTTTGATAGGCTGGGGTCAAACCCTCAAAATTGCCGTTTTTGATAGGGTGGGGCTCACCATCAACTTCCGTTCTGATAGGGGGGCTCGCCAAACAACTTGCCGTTTTTGATAGGCCCCGGGCTCAAACCCTTTAACTTTTCCCTTCTGATAGGGTTGGGGGGCACCCTCAACTTGCCGTTCTTTTAGGCTTTGGGTCACCATCAACTTGTCGTTCTGATAGCCTTTGGGTCCCATCAACTTTTCGTTGGGGAAGGCTGGGGTCACCATCAACTTTCCCTTCTGATTTGGCCCGGGCTCACGATCAACTTTCCGTTCTGATAGGGTGGGCTCATCAACAACTTTCTGTTTCTGATAGGGTGGGGCTCGCCATCAACTTTCCGTTGGATAGGGGGGGCTCGCCATCAACTTTCCCTTTCTGATAGGCTGGGATCCCCCAAACAACTTCCGTTCTGATAGGGTGGGCTCACCATCAATTGCCGTTTCTGATAGGGGGCTCAAAAATCAACTTGTCGTTTCTGAAAGGCGGGCTCACCCTCAACTTGTCGTTTGTGATAGGGGGTGGGGTCACCACAAAATTGCCCCTTCGGATAATGGGTGCCCACATCAACTTGGGCCCTTTTTTGAAAGGGTGGGCCTCATCATCAAATTGCTGTTTTTGATAGGCCTTTGGGGTCGCCATCAACCCTTTCCGGGGTTTTGAAAAGGCTGGGGTTTCCCCCAACCTGCCGTTCTGATAGGCTTGGGTTTGCCATAAACTTGCCGGGTCTGATAAAGGGTGGGGCTCACCCTCAACTTGCCCTTCTTTATAGGGTGATCTCAACCATCAAATTGTCGTTTTTGATAGGCCGGGCTCGCCATCAACTTTTCGTTTCTGATAGGCTGGGGGGTCACTTTTTCAACTTGTCGTTTTTGATAGGCGGGCTCACCATCCCAAATTTTCCGCTGAAGGCTGGGGTCCCCATTTTAACTTTTCCGTTTTTGAAAGGCTGGGCTCGCCATCAACTTCCCCCTTCTATAGGGTGGGTCACCATCAACTGGGGCGGGCTGAAGGCGGGCTCACCATCAACTTTTCCCTTCTTATAGGCTGGGCTCACCACCCAAATTGTCGTTCTGATTGCCTTGGCCCCCCATCAACTTGTCGTTGTGGGTAGGGTGGGCTCACCATCCCAAATTTCCGTTCGTAGGCCCGGGCTTTACGAATTTTTTTTAAATAGCCTTCCCGATAGGCTTGGGGCCAATCATCAACCCTTTCTGGGTTTTGAAAAGCTTGGGGTCGCCATCAAATTGCCGTTTTGGGTAGGCTGGGGGTCGCCATCAAATTTTTCCGTTCTGTAGGCTGGGGTCGCCCATCAACTTGGCCCTTTTTGATAGGGTGGGCTCCCCCATAACTTTCCCTTTTTGAAGGGCTGGGCTCACAATCAACTTTCCCTTCTGATAGGGGGGCCACCAACAACTTGTCGTTGTGATAGGGGGGCCCCACCATCAAATTGCCGTTCTGAAAGGCTGTCTCACGAAACAAATTGCCCTTTTTGATAGGGTTGGGGGCCCTCATCAAACTTGACGTTCTGGGTACTGGGCCCCGCCATCAAATTTCCCTTGTGTAGGGTTTGGGTTTGCCATCAACCACCCCTCTGATAGGCTGGGATCGGCCCCCTCAACTTGCCGATTAAAGGGTGGGCTCACCATCAACTTGCCTTCTGATAGGGGGGCTCACCCTCAACTTGCCCGTTCTGATAGGCCCGGGACCCACCAAATTTTCGTTTTCATAAGGCTGGGGGCGCCCCTCAACTAGCCGTTCTGATAGCGGGCTCTTCACCCCCTTTTTGCCCCGACATTCAGGGCCCACCCCTCACCTTGTCTTTCCCGACAGGCTGGGCTCACTATTAAAACCTTGTCGTTTCCCGAAAAGGGGTGGGCTCAAATTTAAAACCCCCTTCCCCTTCCTGACTGGGCCGGGGCCCCCATCAACCTTGTCGACCTTACACGCGGGGTTTACCCCTTACCTTTTTCCTCCTGACAAGCAAGCCAAACCCTCCAAACCCTTTTCGTCCTGGGCCAGCATAGCTCACACCCTCCCTTGTAGTCCCCGACAGGGAGGGCTCACCCTTTACCTTGTTTTTTTCTGAAAAAGGGTGGGTTTTACTACACCTTTTTGACCTGACAGGCTGGGTTCCCCCATCACCTTGGGCCCTCCTTTAAAAGGCTGTTCTAAAAATCACCTTGCCGTCCTGATAGGCTGGGGCCCCAAAAATCCCTTGGGGCGTCCCCGAAATTTGGGTTGGGGTCACCATCACCCTGTCCCCCCTGAACGGCTTGGGTCACAAAAAACCTTTTCGTCCCAAAGGCCCGGGCTTGCCATCAACTTTTCGCCGATAGGCTGGGGTCACCCTCAACTTTTCGTTCCCGGGTTTGGGGGGCTCACCCCAAATTGTCCCTTTCTGGGTAGGGGGGCCCCGGCCTCAACTTGCCCCTTTTTGATAGGCTGGGGTCACCCTCAAAATTGTCGTTCTGATTTGGGTGGGCTCACCATCAACTTGTCCCTTTTTGATAAGGGTGGGTCGTCACAACTTGTCCCCTTCTGATAAGGGCTGGGGTCACCATCCCAAAAATTTTCGTTTTATAGGCCCCGGGGGCTCGCCAAAACAACTTGGGCGTTTTGGGGGGGCTGGGTTCGTCCCTCAAATTGTCGTTTCTGATAGGGGGTGGGGTCACCCTCAACATGTCGAAATGAACGCTGGGCCACCATCAAATTTTCGTTCTTTATAAAAGGGTGGGCTCCCAACAACTTGGGCGTTCTGAAAAGGCCCCCGGGCTCACCATCAACCTGTCGTTCGATAGGGTGGGCCCCGCTATCCCAAATTGTCCCCCTTGGTTGGGGCTCCCCCATCAACCCTTTTCGTTTTTGAAAAAGGCTGGGCTCACCATCAAATTTCGTTTTTGATAGGCCCGGGGGTCACCAAACAACTTGTCGTTCTGATAGGCTGGGGCTCGCCTCAACTTTCCGTCTGATAGGTGGGCTCCCTTCAACTTGCCGGGTTTGATAGGCTGGGCTCCCATCAACCCTTTCCGTTCTGATAGGCTGGGATCACCATCAACTTGCCGTTTTTGATCCTGGCTCACCAAAAAAAATTCCGTTCCCGAAGGGTGGGCTTTACAAAACAACTTGTCGTTTTTGATAGGGTGTGCTCGCCATCAACTTTTTCGTTTTTTTATAAGGCCCGGGCCTCACCATCACTTTTCGGTTTTTTGATAGGGTGGGCTTTCCCCCTCAACTTGTCCCTTCTATAGGCTTGGGGGTCACCAACAAAATTTTCGTTTTGAAGGCTGGGGCCGCTATCAACGTTTTCATTCGAAAGGGCCCGGGCTCACATCAACTTTTTCGTTCTGATAGCTGGGCTCACCATCAACTTGGGTTTTATAAAAGGGGGGGCTCACCACAACTTCCGTTCTGAAAAGGGTTATTTACACCCCAAACAAATTGTTCCCTTCTGATAGGCAAAGGCTCCCCCATCAACTTTTCCTTCTGATAAGGCTGGGCTCACTACAACTTGTCGTTCTGATAGGCTTGGGGCCACGCATCAACTTTTCCTTCTGATAGGCCCGGGGGGTCCCCCATCAACTTTCCCTTCGATGGGGGCCCGGGCCCCGCCATCAACTTTCCGTTCTGATAGGGGTGGGGTCACCCCCTCAACTTGTCGTTCTGATAGGCTGGGCTCCACCATCAACTTGCGTTCTTTTTTAGGGTGGGCCACCATCAACTTGTCGTTTTGATACCTTGGCTCACCTCAACTTTTCGTTGTGATAGGGTGGGCTCACCATCAACTTGCGGTTTTGATAGGCCGGGCTCACATCAAAAAAGGGGCCCTTTGTAGGCTGGGCTCATCATCAAATTTTCGTTCTGATAGCTGGCTCGGGCCCTCAACTTGGGCCCTTGTGAAAAGGGTGGGGTCGCCAAACAAATTGCCGGTTTTTGAAGGCTGGGAAACCCCCAAAAAAAATGCCCTTCTGAAGGGCTGGGCTCACCATCAACTTGCCGTTCTGATAGGCGGCCCCAAAAATCAACGTCCCTTCTGATAGGCTGGGCCCCACCATCAACTTGGCGTTGTGATAGGCTGGGCTCAAACCCTCAACCCTTTCCGTTCGATAGGCCCCGTCTCAACGATTTAAATTGGGCCTTCTGATAGGGGCCCCGGGGGCCAAAACAAACAAAATTGCGTTCTGATAGGCTGGGGGTTTTGCCATCAACTTCCGTTGTGGTAGGCTGGGGCTCGCCCCCCAAAAATTTCCGTTTTAGAAGCTGGGATCGCCCTCAACTTGCCGATCTGTAGGCGGGCCCCCACCATCAACTTGCCGTTCTGATAGGGTGGGCTCACCATCAAATTGCCGTCTGATAGGCTGGGCTCAAACCCTCCCAACCCTTTTCGGGTTTTCATAGGGTGGGCGGGGGCCCATCAAAATTGGCCCCTTCTGATAGGCCCGGGCTCTTCACCCCCTTGTTTGTCCCCCTGACATTCAGGCCCCCATCCCTTTTATTCCTGACGGCTTTGGGGTCACTATTTTCTCTTTGTCGCCCCGGGAAAAGGGTGGGCCACAATCCCCCTTGTCCTTCTGACTGGCCGGGGGTCACCCAAACACCTTGTCGACCTGACACGCTGGGCTCAAAATTACCTTTTCCTCCTGACAAACAGAGCTCACCAAACACCTTGTCGTCCCGACAGGGGATAGCTCACTAAACCCTCTTGTAGTCCTAAAAAGGCAGGGGGTCACCTTTACCTTGGTTTTTTCTGGGAAAAGGGTGGGGGTTTTACTAACACCTTTTCGTCCCCCGACAGGCTGGGTTTTACCAAACAAACCCTTTTCCCCCTGATAGGCTGTTCTAAAATCAAAATTGCCGTCCTGATAGGCGGGGGTCAATATCACCTTGTCGTCCCCGATGGCTGGGGTCACCATCACCTTGTTTGCCCTGAACGGGTTGGGTCACAATCCCCCTTGTCGTCCTGATAGGCTGGGCTTGCCCTCAATTGGGCGTCCTGATAGGGTGGGGCTCACCATCAAAATTTCGGGTTTTGAAAAGGCTGGGCTCACCATCAACTTGTCGTTCTGATAGGCTGGGCTCGGCCATCAAATTGTCTTTCCGATAGGCGGGGTCCCCCATCAACTTGTCGTTTTGATAGGCCCGGGGTCACCCTCAACTTGTCGGGGTTCTGATAAAGGGTGGGTTCGTCCCCAACCCCTTTTCCCTTCTGAAGGCTGGCCACCAACAAAATTTCGTTTTTGGGAAAGGGTGTGCTCGCCATCAACTTGTCGTTTTATTTGGGTGGGTTTTGTCCCTCAACTTGTCGTTTTTGATAGGCTGGGCTCACCATCAACTTTTCGTTCTGATAAAGCTGGGCCACCACCCCCTTGGGCGTTCTTATAGGCTGGGGTCACCATCAACCCTTTTCGTTTTTTAAGGCCGGGCTCCCCCATCAACTTGTCGTTCTGAAAGGATGGGCTTTGCTATCAAATTTTCCCTTCTGAAAAGGGTGGGGTCACCCCCAACTTTGTCGTTCTGTTGGCGGGCTCACCAACAACTTGCGTTGTGGGAAGGGTGGGCTCAACCATCAAAATTGTCCCTTTCCCGATAGGCTGCGCTCCGCCATCAAAATTTCCCCTTTTTGATAAGGGTGGGCTCGTCTTCAACTTTCCGTTCCCGATAGGCTTTTGGGTTTGGGCCCTCAACCCCTTTCCGTTCGATAGGCTGGGGTCACCATCAACTTGCCGTTTTTATACCTTGGGGTTTACCCTCAAACTTGCCGTTCGAAGGCTGGGGGTCCAATCAACTTGTCCCTTCTGATAGGCTGTGGGTCGCCATCAACTTTTCCCTTTTTGATAGGTGGGCCCCAACCATTTAACTTGTCGTTCTGGGTAGGGTGGGGTCACCATCAACTTGCGTCGTTTCTGGGGTAGGCTGGGCCCCACCAACAAAATTGTCGTTCTGATAGGGTGGGGCTCGCTAAACAAAGGTCAAATTTTGATAGGCTTTGGGGCCTCACCATCAACTTTTTCGTTCGAAAAGGCGGGCTCACCTCAACTTTTTGTGAGGGTGGGCTCACCATCAACTTGTCGTTCTTTATAGGCTGGGCTTCACCATCAACTTTTTTCGTTCGAAAGGCTGGGTTTTAAACCCTCAAAACCCTTTTCCTTCTGATAGGCGGGCTCGGGCCCCAACTTGCCGTTTGAAAGGCCGGGGTCGCCGGGCAACTTTCCCTTCTGGGTAGGGGGGGCCAACCCCTCAAAATTTTCGTTTTTATAGGCTGGGGCCCCACCATCAACTTCTCGTTTTGATAGGCTGGGCTACCAAACAACTTGTCGTTTTTGAAAAGGCGGGCTCGCTATTTAACTTGGGCGTTCTGAAAGGGAGAACTTTATATCAAATTGTTTGTTCTGATAAAGGGTGGGGCTACCATCAACTTGTTTGTTGTGATAGTCCTTGGGGCTCACCATCAAAATTTTCGTTCTGATTGGGCTGGGCTCGCCATCAAATTTCCGTTCTGATAGGGTGGGCCCCGTCAACAAATTTGGGCCCTTTTTTAAAGGCTGGGCCTTTGGGCCCTCAACTTTCCGTTTTGATAGGCTGGGGTCACCATCAAAATTTCCGTTCTGATAGGGGTTTGGGCCCCAAACCCTCAAACTTTTCCGTTTTGATAGGCGGGGCCCACCATCAACTTTTCGTTCTGATAGGGTGGCTCACCAAACATTTTTCGTTCTGATAGGCTGGGATCCCACATCAAAATTTTCCCTTCAGATAGGGCTGGGCTCCCCCACAACTTGCCCTTCTGATAGCTGGGCCTTCAAACCCTTTAACCCTTTTCGGGTTTTGATAGGCCCGGGGGGGGGCTCACGATCAAATTTTCCGTTCCCTTTTAGGGTTGGGGTCAAAAATCAACTTGTCGTTTTTGGAAAAGCTGGGCTCACCATCAAATTGTCGTTGTTTAAGCTGGGGGTTTACCATCAACTTGCCGTTTCTGATAGGCTGGGCTCAAACCCCAACTTTTTCGTTCTGATAGGGTGGGCCACCATCAACTTGGGCGTTTTCTTAGGGTGGGGTCACCATCAAAATTGTCTTTTGATAGGCGGGGTCGCTATCAACTTTTTTCGTTCTGATAGGCGGGGCCAAATACAAATTTTTTTGTTCGATAAAGGGTTTGGGGTCACCATCAACTTGTCGGTTTGGGGGGGGGGTAGTTGGGCCACCCTCAAATTGTCGGTTTTGATAGGCTGGGCCCCCCAAACAACTTGCCCTTCTGATAGGGTGGGCTCGCCCTCAAATTGCCGTTTTATAGGCCCGGCTCGCCATCCAAATTTGCCGTTCCGATAGGCTGGGGTTCACCATCAACTTGCCGTTCTGATAGGCCCGGGCTCACCGTCAAAGTGCCGTTCGGGTAAGGCTGGGGGGGTCAAACCCTAACTTGTCGTTTCCCGATAAAGGGTGGGGGTCGCCATCAAAATTGGGCGTTTTTGATAGGGTGGGCTCAAAATCAAATTGGTTCTGATAGGCTGGGGTCCAAACCCCAAATTTTTCGTTCTGATAAGCTGGGCTCACAATCAAAATTTTTTTCGTTCCCGATAGGCCCGGTCTCACCAAACAACCTTTTTCGTTCCCCATAGGCTGGGGCTCCGGGGCATCAACTTTTCCGGGGGGGGGGGTTTTGATAAGGCCCGGGGTCGCCCACTTTTCCGTTTTTGATAGGCGGGCACACCAACAACTTGTCGTTTCTGATAGGCTGGGCTCACGAAACCAAATTGCCGTTTTTTATAGGCTGGGCTTTTACCATCAACTTGGGCGCTGATTTTGGGTGGGCTTTAACCCAACAACTTGTCGTTGTGATAGGCTGGGGCTCCCCCAACAACTTTTCCGGTTTTGATAGGCTGGGCCCAAAGATCAACTTGGCCCTTCGTAGGGTGGGCCCCATCATCAATTTCTGTTTTTGAAAGGGTTGGGGTCGCCATCAACTTTTCCGTTGTTATTTGGGTGGGGTCGCCACCCAACCTTTCCGTTTTTGATTTGGGTGGGATCGCCCATCAACTTTCCGACCCGGGTAGGCTGGGGTCACCATCAACCCTTTCCCCTTCTGGGAAGGGTTTGGGGGGACCAACAACTTTGTCCCCTTCTGATAGGAGGCCCCCCGGGCTCACCATCAACTTTCCTTTTTGATAGGCTCGGCTCACCATCCAAAATCCCTTTTGAAGGCCCGGGCCACCCTCAACTTTTCCGTTCCCGATAGGCTGGCCCCCTCAACTTTTCGTTCTGATAGGGGGGCGCGCCATCAACTTGCCGTTTCCCGATAGGCTGGGGCTCACCATCAACTTTTCGCCTGACATTCAGGCCCACCATCACCTTTTCTTCCTGACAGCTGGGGTCAAATATTACCTTTTCGCCGAAAGGGTGGGCTCCCATCACCTTTTCCTCTGACAAAAGGGCCGGGCTCACCATAACCTTTTTCCGTCCCGACAGGCGGGGGTTTACCATTAAACCCTTGTCCTTTCCCGACAAGCAAAACTCAAACCCTCACCTTGTCGTCCTACAAGGGATAAACTCAAACCACATCTTGTAGTCCCAAAGGCCGGGGCCCCACCTTCACCTTTGTTGTTCTGAAAGGCTGGGTTCAAAAAATCACCTTTTCGTCCTGACTGCGGGTTTACCATCACCCCTTTTCGTCCCTGATAAAGGCCGGTTTTAAACATCACCTTGCCTCCTTATGGCTTGGGGTCAATATTTACCCTTTTTCGTCTGATTTGGGGTGGGGGTCACCACAAATTGTCGCCCTGAAAAGGCTTGGCTCACCCCTCACCTTTGTCGTCCCGATAGGCTGGGCTCACTATCAAATTGTCGTTCTGAAAAGCTGGGCTCAAATCAACTTTTCCCTTTTGAAAGGATTTGGGGCCCCCATCAAAATTGCCCTTCTATACGCTGGGGTCACCATCAACAAGTCGTTCTATAAGGGTTTGGGGTCAAACCCCAACTTTCGTTTTTGATAGGCCGGGGCTCACCACAAAATTTTCCCTTCTGATAGGATTGGGCCCCACCCTCAACTTGTCCCTTTTGATAGGGTTGGGCCCCAAAACCCTCACCTTGTCGTTTTGATAGGGTGGGCTCACCACAAATTTTCGTTGGATAGGGTGGGGTCACCCTCAATTTTCCGTTTTGATAGGCTTTCGCTCCCCCATCAACTTCCGTTCTGAAGGGTGGGGTCGTCATCAACTTGCCGTTTCTGATAGGGTGTGCCCCATTTAACCCTTTCCGTTTTGATAAACCCGGGGTCGTCACCAAATTTTCCGTTCCTGGGGAAACCTTTTCGCTTTGCCATCAAATTGCCCTTCTGAAGGCCGGGCTCGTCATCAACTTTCCGTTCTGATAGGCTGGGCTCACCCTCAATTGGCTTCTGGGTTGGGCTGGGCTTTACGATCAAACTTGCCGTTCGATAGGCTGGGCCCCCATCATCAACTTGCCCGTTCTGATAGGCCCGGGGTCGCCATCCCAAATTTTCCCCTTGTAAAAGCTGGCCGCCATCAACTTTGCCGTTCTGATTGGGTGGGATCCCATCAAAATTGCCGACTGATTGGCCGGGGGTCACCATCAACTTCCGGGTTTTGGGTAGGGCCCGGGCCACCAAACAACTTTTTCGGGTTTTGATAGGCTGGCTCACCATCAACTTGCCGTTCTGAAGGGCCCGGGTCAAACCCTCAACTTTCCCGGGTTCTGGGTAGGCTGGGCCCCCATCAACTTGCCTTTTGAAGGCTGGGGCTCACCACAACTTTTTGGTTTTTGATAAGGGTGGGGGCGCCTACAACTTGCCGTTCTGATAAGGGTGGGGTCACCATCAACTTTTCGGGTTTTGATAGGCTGGGCTCACCCCTCAACTTGCCTTTTTGATAGGCTCGGCTTTACCATCAAAATTGCCCTTCTGATAGGCTTTGGCTCAAACCCCAAAATTGCCCGGGGCTGAAGGGCTGGCTCCACCATCAACATGTCGTTCTGATAGGGTGGGCGCGCCATCAACTTTTCCCTTTTTTTTTTTTTGGGTTTTTTTTTTTTGGGGGGGGGAAAAGGGGGCCCCCCTTTTTTTTTGGGGGGGGGGGCCCCCCCAAGGGGTTTAAATTTTTTTAAAAAAGGGGGGGGTTTTTTTTTGGGGGGGGGGCCCCAAAAATTTGGCCCGGGGCTTTTAAAAACAATTTTGGGAAAAGGGGGTTTTAAAAAAAAATTTTTTTTTTTTTTTCCCCCCCTTTGGGGGCCCAAAAAAATTTTTTTTTTCCCCAAAAAAAGGGGGCTGGGGTTTTTCCCCCTTTTTGGGGGGCTCCCCAAAAAATTTTTTTTTTACCTTTTCCCCCTTTTAATTTTCCCAAAATTTTTTCCTTTTTTTGGGGGGGGCCCCCCCAAATTTTTGGGGGAAAATTTTTTTGGGGGGGTTTTTGGGGAATAATTTTTGGGGGAAGGAAAAATTTTTTGGGTTTTGGGGGTTTTTTTTTCCCTTTTTTTTTTCCCCCCCCCCCCCCCTTTTTTTTCCGGGGGGAAATTTCCTTTTCCCCCCCCCCCTTTTTTTTTGGGGGGAAATTTTTTTTCCCGGGCCCCCTTCCTTGTCCCCTTTTAAAAAACCCCTTTTTTTAAAAAAATTTTTTCCCCGGGGGAAAAAACCTTTTGTTCCTTTTTTCCCCCCCTTTTTTTTTTTTAAGGAGGGGCCCTTTTTTTTTTTTTAAAAAAAAAAAAAAAATTTTTTAAAAACCCCCCTTTTAAAAAAATTTTTTTTTTTTTTTTTTTTCCCCCCCCCCCCCCCCAAAAAAAACCCCCCCAAAATTTCCCCTTTTTTTTAAAAATTTCCCCCTTTTTTCCCCCCTTTGGGAAAAATTTCCCTTTTTTAAAAAAAAAAGGGGGGAAAGGGCCCCCCCCTTTTCCCCCCTTTTTTCCCTTAAGAATTTTTGGGCCCCAAAAAAATTTTTAAATTTCCCCCCCCCCGGGGGGCCCCCGGGGGGAAAAAAAAAAAAATAAGTTTTTAAAAGGGAAAAGGGCCAAAAACCCTTGGTTTTTTCAAGGGAAATTTTTTTGTTTTTTAAAAAATTTTTTTTTTCCCAATTCCCTTTTCCTTTTAAAAAAAAAACCCCCCCTTTTTTTAAAATTTTTTTTTACCAAAAAAAACCCCCCCTTTTTTTAAAAAAACCCCAACCTTTTTAAATTTTTTGAAAAAATTTTTGACCGAAATTTTTCCCCCAAAAAAAAAAAGGGGGGGTTTTTTTTTCAAAACCCCCCCAAAAATTTTTCCCCATTTTTTTTTTTTTGGGGGGCCCCCCTTTTTTTGGCCAAAAAAAACCCCCCCAAAATTTGGGGGGAAAAAAGTACCCTTGGAAATTGGGAAAAAAAAAAAACCCCCCCCCCCTTTTTTTAATTTAAATTTTTTCCCCCGGGAAAAAATTTTTTTTTTGGGGCCTTTCCCCCCCTTTTTTGGGGAAAAAAAAACCCCCCCCGGGGGTTTTTAAAAAAAAATTTTTTTTCCCCAAAGGGTTTTTTTTTTTGGCCAAAATTTTTCCCCCTTTTAAAAGGGCCCAAAAACCCTTCCCAAAAATTTTTTAAAACCCCCGGGGCCCCCCCCAAACCCCCCCCCCCCCCCCCCCTTTGGGGGAAAAAACCTTACCCCCCCCAACCCCCCTTTCCCCCCGGCCCGGTTTCCCCCCCTTTTCCCTTTCCCAAAACCCCACCAAAAAAGGGGGGGGCCCCCCCCCCTTTTTTTCCCCCCCCCCCCCCTTTTTTGGGGGGGGCCCCCCTTTTCCCCAAAAGGGGGGCCCCCCCATTTTTAAGGGGGCCCCCCCCCCCCGGGTTTTCCCCCCCCCCCCTTTTTTTTCCCCCACCTTTGGGGGGTTAAAAGGGCCCCCCCCCCTTCCCCCCTTTTTCCCCCCCCCCCCCAAACCCCCCCCCCCTTTTCCCCCCTTTTTTGGGGCCCCCCTTTTCCCCCCCCTTTTTTGGGAAAACCCCTTTTCCCCCCCCCCCTTTTTAACCCCCCTGGGGGGGGTTTTTTTTTTTTTTTTTTTGGGGGGGCCCCCCCCTTTAACCCCCCCCCCTTTTTTTTTTCCCCCCTTTTCATCCCCCCCCTTTCCCCCAAAGGGGCCCCCCCCTTTTTCGTCCCC
Organism: Cherax quadricarinatus; assembly: GCF_026875155.1. Classification (NCBI taxonomy): domain Eukaryota; kingdom Metazoa; phylum Arthropoda; class Malacostraca; order Decapoda; family Parastacidae; genus Cherax; species Cherax quadricarinatus. The sequence goes on along the minus strand of NC_069410.1, from coordinate 3,550,899 downwards.
CTGGGGTTTTTCCCCCCCCCCCGGGGGCCCCCCCCCTTTTTCCCCCCGGGGGCCCCCCCCCCTTTTTCCCCCCCCCCCAAAATTTTTTTCCCCCAAAAAGGGGGTCACCTTTTTTTTTTAAAAGGGGGAAACCCCCCCTTTTTCCCCGACAAGGGGAAAAATTTTTTTAAATGGGCCCCCCCAAATTTTTTTTTGGGGGGGAAAAAAATTTTTTTTTTCCCCCCCCCCCCTTTTTTAAAAGGGGGGCCCACCCGGGGGGAAATACCGGGCCCCCCCTTTCCCCCCTGCCGGGAAAACCCCGCCTTTTTTGGGGGAAACCCCCCCCAAAAAAACCCCCCCCCCCCTTTGGGGCCCCGGGCCCCCCCCCTTTTTTTTTTGGGGGGGGTTTTTTTCCCTTTTTCCCCCCGGGGGGGGTCCCCCCCCCTTTTTTTTGGGGGGGGCCCCCCCTTCCCCCCAAAGGGGGGGGCCCCCCTTTTTTTTTTGGGGGGGGGCCCCCCCTTTTCCCCCCGGGGCCCCCCCCTTTCCCCCCCCCGGGGGCCCCCTTGGGCCCCTTTCCCAAAAATCCCCCCCCCCGGGGTTTTTAACCCCCCCCAAAAGGCCTTTTTTTCCCCCCCTTTTTCCCTTTTGGGGGGCCCCCTTTGGGCGGGTTTTTCCCCCAAAACCCCCCCAAAACCCCCTTTTCCCCCCTTTTTCCCGGGGGGGCCCCCAAAATTTTTTTGGGGGGCCCCCGGGGGCCCCACCCAAAGGGGCCCCCAAAGGGGTTTAAAAAAACCCCCCCCCCCCCCCCCCCCCCTTTTTTAAAAGGGGGGGGACCCTCAATTTGGGGGGGGCCCCTTTTTTTTTCCGGGGAAAACCCCCCCCCCTTTCTTTGTTAAACCCCCCCCCCCCTTTTTTTTGGGGGGGGGGTTTCCCCCCCCTTTTTTTTTTCTTTTTAACCCCCTTAACCCGGGTTTTTTTCCCCCTTTTTGGGGGCCCCCCTTTTTTTTTTTTAAAAAAACCCCCCCTTTTGGGGGGTTTTTTTTCCCCCCAAATTGGGGGGGTTTTTCCCCCCCCCATCCCTTTTTGGGGGGCCCCCCTTTCCCCCCCCCTTAAAAAATTTTTTTTTGGGGGTTTTTTGGGGGCCCCCCTTTTTCCCTTTTTGGGGGGGGGGAAACCCGGGGCCCAAAGGGGCCCCAAAAAGGGGGGGCCCCCCCCCCCCCCGGGGGAAAAACCGGGGGCCCCCCCGAAAGGGGGCCCCCACAAATTGGGGTTTGGGGGAAAACTAATCCCCCCCTTTTTTTTTTTTTTTTTTTTTTGGGGGGGGGGGTTTTTGGTTTTGGGGGGGGCCCCCCCCCAAAAAGGGGGGCCCCCCTTTTTTTTGGGGGGCCCAAAAGGGCCCTTTTTGGGGGGCCCCCCCCCCTTTTTTTGGGGCCCCCCCCCCCTTTTTTTTTTTTCCCCCCTTCCTTTCCTTTAAACCGGGTTTAAAACCCCCCCCCCCCTTTTTTTTTTCCCCCCCCCAAAAAACCCCCCCCCCCTTTTTTTTTTTCCCCCCCCCCCAAAAGGGGTTTTCCCTTTTCCTTTTTGGGGTTCCCCTTTTCCCCCCGGGGGGCCCCCCCCCCCTTTTTTTTTTGGGGGGGTTTTTTTAAAGGGGGAATTCCGGGGTTTTTAAAAGGGGTTTTTAAAACCCCCCCCCTTTTTTTTGGGTTTTTTGGGGGGGGAAAAAAAGGGGTTTAAAAAGGGGGGCCCCCCCTTTTGGGGGGGATGGGGGGTTTTTTTTTTTTCCCCCCCCTTTTTTTCCCTAAAATTTTTTTTTTTGGGGGAAAAATTTTCCCCCCCGGGGGGGCCCCCCCTTACCCCCCCCAAAAACCCCCCCCCACCGGGGGGTTTTTTTTTTTTTTCCCCTTTTTTTTGGGGGGGTTTTTTTTGGCCCAAAGGGGGGAAAAATTTTTTTAAAAAACCCCCCTTTTTTTAAAAAAATTTGGGTTCCCCCCTTTTTTTTTTTTGGGGGGGGTTTTTTTTGGGGGGGCCTTTTTTTTGGTTTTTCCCCCCCCATTTTTAAAGGGGGGTTTTTTTTTTAACCCCCCCCTTTTGGGGGGCCCCAAAAAACCCCCCCCCCAAAATTTTCCCCTTAAGGCTTTAAAACCCCCGGTTTTTTTTTGGGGGGGGAAAAAAGGGGGTCTTTCTGATAGGCTGGCTCACCAAAATTTGTCGTTTGATAGGCGGGGGCTCCCATCAACTTGTCGTTGTGATAGGCTGGGCTCATTATCAACTTGTCGTTCTATAGGCGGGCCCGCCATCAACTTCCCGTTCTGATAGGCTGGGCCGCCCATCAACTTTCCGTTCTGATGGGCTGGGGGCTCACCATCAACTTGTCGTTTTTGATATACTGGGCTCACCATCAACTTGCCGTTCTGATAGGCTGGGCTCACCATCAACTTGCCTTTCTGATGGGCCCTGGGCTCACCATAAACTTGTCGTTCTGATGGGCTGGGCTAAACCATCAACTTGTCGTTCTGATAGCGGGCTCACCATCAACTTGCCGTTCTGATAGGCTGGGCTCACCATCAACTTGCCGTTCTGATAGGCTGGGCTCACCATCAACTTGCCGTTCTGATAGGCTGGGCTCACCATCAACTTGTCGTTCTGATAGGCTGGGCTCACCATCCCTAACAACACGTCCATCCTCGTTGAACTCTACTGAAATAAAATTGTTTAAGTGATGCCATCATTACTTAATGTTGTGCCGACAAGGATAAGCGACATGTCCTCGAGTTCTCATGTGAGATAACTAAGGTTATCCCAAACTTCCAGAGGATATTTTAGTCGGCAAACTTAAACAACATGCGCTTCAACTTTGTCTCTCTGAGACTCAGACAAGTGCAACATTTTCCTGCAAAAGTTTGCAGAAGTTTCTGATATCGCTTCAAGACTTGCATACTTGGCTTCCAACATTATGATTATGATGGTCTTGTGCTGACCCAGCTGGATACTATGACAGTTTGACTTCTTGCCAATACTGTTACAAGATTGAATCCAGGTAAGTGAATCAGCTCACGTAAATTATGTATCTAGCTCCATAAGAACTTTTTATATCACATAACTTGACTTAACGAGACAGCGACCAGAACTAAACTAGCGCGAGAAGTCACTGAACTAAGACTAACACTAGAGATCGCCACGTGTGGAAGGTACGCAATTTTTCTCGAGATGTTTTGCGAAAATTCATCTGATGGAAAGTGTAAAAAGTAGCAAAAATATGCTTAATTTACAGATGCACGGAGACCTGTCTGTATCAGCACTTCCACAGTATATTTACACTTCGTCGGCGGCTGCCATTGTTCCACCACAGACAACAGACAACAGACAACAGACAACAGACAACAGACAACAGACAACAGACAACAGACAACAGACAACAGACAACAACACTTAACTGATGTTTTATGAAGGTATTTTATTTTAGACTTCTGGACTTCAAGAAACAAAAATCAGATTCCATTATAATCTTCCTGTGTTTAATGAGTCGTGAGCAGCCAAATTTCTACACTGGAACCTTCAGTCTCTTTCAGAGTAAATGTTAGCGACAGTTCAAGCTGACATACTGACTGTACTTTAGGTGCAACCTCTTACAGCTGCTGACGATGGTTCAGGCACTGCTTCTGAGTGTAGGCCAGGCTGTGACAATGGTTCAGGCACTGCTTCTGAGTGTAGGACAGGCTGTGACAATGGTTCAGGCACTGCTTCTGAGTGTAGGCCAGGCTGTGACAATGGTTCAGGCACTGCTTCTGAGTGTAGGACAGGCTGTGACAATGGTTCAGGCACTACTTCTGAGTGTAGGCCAGGCTGTGACAATGGTTCAGGCACTGCTTCTGAGTGTAGGACAGCTGTGACAATGGTTCATGGCACTGCTTCTGAGTGTAGGCCACCCTGTGACAATGGTTCAGGCCTGTTTTCTGAGTGTGGGACAGGCTGTTGACAATGGTTCAGGCACTGCTTCTGAGTGTAGCCAGCTGTGACAATGCTTCAGGCACTGCTTCTGAGTGTAGGCCAGGCTGTGACAATGGTTCAGGCACTGCTTCTGAGTGTAGGCCAGGCTGTGACAATGGTTCAGGCACTGCTTCTGAGTGTAGGACAGGCTGTGACAATGCTTCAGGCACTGCTTCTGAGTGTAGGCCAGGCTGTGACAATGGTTCAGGCTCTACTTCTGAGTGTAGGCCAGGCTCTGCCTTCGAGGGTATTTGAGGCCTTGCCTCTGAGGGTAGGCCAGGATCTGCCTCTGAGGGTAGGCCAGGATCTGCCTCTGAGGGTAGGCCAGGATCTGCCTCTGGGGGTAGCCAGGATCGCCTCTGAGGGTAGGCCAGGATCTGCCTCTGAGGGTAGGCCAGGATCTGCCTCTGAGGTGGGCCAGGATCTGCCCTGAGGGTAGGCCAGATCTGCCTCTGAGGGTAGGCCAGGATCTGCCTCTGAGGGTAGGCCAGGATCTGCCTCTGAGGGTAGGCCAGGATCTGCCTCTGAGGGTAGGCCAGGATCTGCCTCTGAGGGTAGGCCAGGATCTGCCTCTGAGGGTAGGACAGGATCTGCCTCTGAGGGTAGGCCAGGATCTGCCTCTGAGGGTAGGCCAGGATCTGCCTCTGAGGGTAGGCCAGGATCTGCCTCTGAGGGTAGGCCAGGATCTGCCTCTGAGGGTAGGCCAGATCTGCCTCTGAGGGTAGCCGGGATCTGCCTCTGAGGGTAGGCCAGGATCTGCCTCTGAGGGTAGGCCAGGATCTGCCTCTGAGAGCAGGCCAGGATCTGCCTCTGAGAGCAGGCCAGGATCTGCCTCTGAGGTTGCCAGGTTTCTGCCTCTGAGGGTAGGCCAGGATCTGCCTCTGAGGGTAGCCTGGATCGCCTCTGAGGGTAGGCCAGGATCTGCCTCTGAGAGCAGGCCAGGCTCAGATGGTGGTTTAAGCTCTGCTTCTGAGGGTAGACAAGGCTCTATTACAGCCCATGAATCCAAATAGCCTGTTTTCCCGGGTGTAAAGGGAGCAAAATAAACACTGCAGAAAAGTTTTGATTTATATTATCCTTCAATAGTAATATGTACACTATGTACAGTGATAAGTATAGTGCACTCCACTGTAAGCAAGGCAGAAATAGAAGCCACAAGATAGCAGACCGTGCTTCAACCAGCTCTAGAATGGAAATGACAAGGGCAGACAGGAGAGTGGTACCCACATAACCTCTGCGATTGCCAAAACCATCATCTTATTGGCTGGAACCTGGTCACTAGTTGAACGACGGGGCCCCATCATCAACTCTTAGCAACCTGGTTCGCTGGTTGGGGGAGATAACCTGTAAATGAGGGTGTGTACATGCACCAAATAAAGGTTACGTACTCTTTGCATGCAATAGGCTCTGACGATGTTTCAGGTTCTGCCTCTAAGGGTAGGCCAGGCTCTGCCTCTGAGGGTAATTCAGGCTCTGATAATGATTCAGGCTGTGCCTCTAAGGGTAGGCCAGGCTCTGCCTCTGAGGGTAGTTCAGGCACTGACGATGTTTCAGGTTCTGCCTCTAAGGGCAGGTCAAAGGGTCTGCCTCTGAGGGTAATTTTAGGCTCTGACGAAATTTTTCAGGGTTTTGCCTCTAAGGGGAGCCAGGCTCTGCCTCTGAAGGTAATTCAGGCTCTGACGATGGTTCAGGCTGTGCCTCTAAGGGTAGGCCAGGCTCTGACTCTGAGGGTAGTTCAGGCTCTGACGATGGTTCAGGCTGTGCCTCTAAGGGTAGGCCAGGCTCTGCCTCTGAGGGTAATTCAGGCTCTGACGATGTTTCAGGTTCTGCCTCTAAGGGTAGGCTAGGCTCTGCCTCTGAGGGTAATTCAGGCTCTGACGATGGTTCAGGTTCTGCCTCTAAGGGTAGGCCAGGCTCTGCCTCTGAGGGTAATTCAGGCTATGACGATGGTTCAGGCTGTGCCTCTAAGGGTAGGCCAGGCTCTGACTCTGAGGGTAGTTCAGGCTCTGACGATGGTTCAGGCTGTGCCTCTAAGGGTAGGCCAGGCTCTGCCTCCGAGGGTAGTTCAGGCTCTGAGGATGGTTCAGGCTTTGCCTCTATGAGTAGGCCAGGCTCTGACGATGGTTCAGACTCTGCCTCTGAGGGTAGGCCAGGCTCTGACGATGGTTCAGGTTCTGCCTCTGAGGGTAGGCCAGGCACTGCTTCTGAGGGAAAGCCAGGCTCTTCCTCTGAGGGTATGCCAGGCACTACCACTGAGGGTAGGCCAGGCTCTGCATCTGAGGGTAGGCCAGCCTCGTCTTCTGAGGTAATGCCATTCACTACCTCTGAGGGTAGGCCAGGCTCTGCCTATGAGGGTAGGCTAGGCATTGTCTCTGAGGGTAGGCCAGGCTCTGACGCTGTTCAGGCTCTGCCTCTGAGGGTAGGCAGAGCTCTGACGATGGTTTAGCCTCAGCATCTGAGGGTATGTCAGTCACTCCCTATGAGGGTAGACCAGGCTCTGCCTCTGAGGGTAGGCGAGGCTCTGCCTCTAAATGTAGACAAGGCTCTGACGATGGTTCAGGCTCTGCCTCTGAGGGTAGGCTAGGCAGTGCCTCTGAGGATAAGCAAGGCTCTGACTCTGAGAGTAGTTCAGGCTCTGACGATGGTTAAGGCTGTGCCTCTAAGGGTAGGCCAGGCTCTGCCTCTGAGGGTATGCAAGGCTCTGACGATGGTTCAGGCTTTGCCTCTATGAGTAGGCCAGGCTCTGACGATGGTTCAGGTTCTGCCTCTGTGGGTAGGTCGGGCTCTGACGATGGTTCAAGCTCTGCCTCTGAGGGTAGGCCAGGCTCTGACGATGGTTCAAGCTCTGCCTCTGAGGGTAGGCCAGGCACTGCTTCTGAGGGAAAGCCAGGCTCTTCCTCTGAGGGTATGCCAGGCACTACCACTGAGGGTAGGCCAGGCTCTGCATCTGAGGGTAGGCCAGCCTCCGTCTTCTGAGGTAATGCCATTCACTACCTCTGAGGGTAGGCCAGGCTCTGCCTATGAGGGTAGGCTAGGCATTGTCTCTGAGGGTAGGCCAGGCTCTGACGATGGTTCAAGCTCTGCCTCTGCGGGTAGACCAGGCACTGCTTCTGAGGGAAGGCCAGGCTCTTCCTCTGAGGGGTATGCCAGGCACTACCACTGAGGGTAGGCCAGGCTCTGCATCTGAGGGTAGGCCAGCCTCGTCCTCTGATGTAATGCCATTCACTACCTGTGAGGGTAGGCCAGGCTCTGCCTATGAGGGTAGGCTAGGCATTGTCTCTGAGGGTAGGCCAGGCACTGCTTCTGAGCGTAGGCCAGGCTCTGACGCTGTTCAGGTTCTGCCTCTGAGGGTAGGCAAAGCTCTGACGATGGTTCAGTCTCTGTCTTTGAGGGTATGTGAGGCACTGACTCTGAGGGTATGCCAGAATCTGCCTCTGAGGGAAGGCAAGGCTCTGACGATGGTTCAGGCTCTAAGAGTAGGCCAGGGTCTGACGATGTTTCAGGTTCTGCCTCAAAGGGTAGGCCAGGCACTGCCTCTGCTTGTAGGCAGGGTTCTGTCTCTGAGGGTAGGCCAGGCTATGACGAAGGTTCAGGCTCTGCCTCTGAGGGTAGGCAAAACTCACACGATGGTTCAGCATCAGCATCTGAGGGTATGTTAGGCACTCCCTGTGAGGGTAGGCCAGGCTCTGCCCCTGAGGGTATGCGAAGCACTGCCTCTGAAGGTAGGCCAGGCACTGCCTCTGAGGGTAGGCCAGGCACTGCCTCTGAGGGGAGGCCAGGCACTGCCTCTGAGGGTAATCCAGGCTGCTGACACTGGGTCATGTTCAGCTGCTGGCACTGGGTCATGTTCAGCTGCTGAGACTGGGTCATGTTCAGCTGCTGGCACTGGGTCATGTTCAGCTGCTGGCACTGGGTCATGTTCAGCTGCTAGCACTGGGTCATGTTCAGCAGCTAGCACTGGATCATGTTGTGCTGCTTACACTAGGTCATGTTCAGCTGCTGACATTGGTTCATGATCATCTGTTGATACTGAGTCGTGTTCATCAGCTGACAATTGGTCACGTTCATCTGCTGGTACTGTGTCATGTTCAGCTGCTGACAAATGGTCATGATCAGCTGCTGACAATTGGTTATCTTAAATTGCTGACACTGTGTCGTGTTCAGACGGCTCAGACTGGGTCGTGTTCAGCTGCTGAGACTGGGTCATGTTCAGCTGCTGGCACTGGGTCATGTTCAGCTGCTGACAATTGGTTATCTTAAATTGCTGACACTGTGTCGTGTTCAGACGGCTGAGACTGGGTCGTGTTCAGCTGCTGAGACTGGGTCATGTTCAGCTGCTGGCACTGGGTCATGTTCAGCTGCTGAGACTGGGTCATGTTCAGCTGCTGGCACTGGGTCATGTTCAGCTGCTGGCACTGGATCATGTTCAGCTGCTGGCACTAGGTCATGTTCAGCAGCTGGCACTAGGTCATGCTCAGCTACTGACACTGGATCATGTTCAGCTGCTGGCATTGGGTCATGTTCAGCAGCTGGCACTGGATCATGTTGTGCTGCTTACACTGGGTCATGTTCAGCTGCTGACATTGGTTCATGATCATCTGTTGATGCTGAGTCGTGTTCATCAGCTGACAATTGGTCATGTTCAATTGCTGGTACTGTGTCCTGTTCAGCTGCTGAGACTGGGTCATGTTCAGCTGCTGAGACTGGGTCATGTTCAGCTGCTGGCACTGGGTCATGTTCAGCGGCTGACACTGGGTCATGTTCAGCTGCTGAGACTGGGTCATGTTCAGCTGCTGAGACTGGGTCATGTTCAGCTGCTGGCACTGGGTTATGTTCAGCTGCTGGCACTGGGTCATGTTCAGATGCTGACACTGATTCATGTTCGGCTGCTGACACTGGGTCATGTTGAGCTGCTGGGACTAGGTCATGTTGGGCTGCTGCCACTGGGTCATGTTCAGATGATGACATTGGTTCTTGTTCGGCTGCTGGCACTGGGTCATGTTCAGCTGCTGACACTGGGTCATGTTCAGCTGCTGACACTGGGTCATGTTGACGTGCTGGCACTTTGTCATGTTGAGCTGCTGCCACTGAGTCATGTTCAGCTGCTGACATTAGTTCTTGTTCGGCTGCTGACAGTGGGCCATGTTCAGCTGCTGACACTGGGTCATGTTCAGCTGCTGTCACTGGGTCATGTTCAGCTGCTGACACTGGGTCATGTTCAGCTGCTGACATTGGTTCATGTTCGGCTGCTGACACTGGGTCATGTTGAGCTGCTGGCACTGGTTCATGTTGGGCTGCTGCCACTGGGTCATGTTCAGATGCTGACATTGGTTCTTGTTCGGCTGTTGGCACTGGGTCATGTTCAGCTGCTGACACTGGGTCATGTTCAGCTGCTGACACTGGGTCATGTTCAGCTGCTGACACTGGATCATGTTCAGCTGTTGACACGGGTTCATGTTCAGCAACTGACACTAAGTCATGATCAGTTTCTGACACTGGATCATGTTCGGCTACTGACACTGGGTCATGTTGACGTGCTGGCACTTTGTCATGTTGAGCTGCAGCCACTGAATCATGTTCAGCTGCTGACATTGGTTCTTGTTCGGCTGCTGACAGTGGGCCATGTTCAGCTGCTGACACTGGGTCATGTTCAGCTGCTGACCCTGGTTCATGTTCAGCAGCTGACACTGGGTCATGTTCAGCTGCTGACACTAGGTCATGCTCAGCTGCTGACACTGAATCATGTTCAGCTGCTGACATTGGGTCATGTTCAGCTGCTGACACTGGGTCATGTTCAGCTGCTGACACTGGGTCATGTTCAGCTGCTGACACTGGGTCATGTTCAGCTGCTGACACTGTGTCATGTTGAGCTGCTGGCACTAGGTCATGTTGGGCTGCTGCCACTGGGTCATGTTCAGATGCTGACATTGGTTCTTGTTCGGCTGTTGGCACTGGGGCATGTTTACTGCTGACACTGGTCATGTCAGCTGCTGACACTGGGTCATGTTCAGCTGCTGACACTGGATCATGTTCAGCTGTTGACACGGGTTCATGTTCAGCAACTGACACTAAGTCATGATCAGTTTCTGACACTGGATCATGTTCGGCTACTGACACCCGGTCATTTGACGTGCTGGCACTTTGTCATGTTTGAGCCTGCAGCCACTGAGTCATGTTCAGCTGCTGACATTGGTTCTTGTTCGGCTGCTGACAGTGGGCCATGTTCAGCTGCTGACACTGGGTCATGTTTTAGCTGCTGACCCTGGTTCATGTTCACACTGACACTGGGTCATGTTCAGCTGCTGACACTAGGTCATGCTCAGCTGCTGACACTGGATCATGTTCAGCTGCTGACATTGGGTCATGTTCAGCTGCTGACACTGGGTCATGTTCAGCTGCTGACACTGGGTCATGTTCAGCTGCTGACACTGGGTCATGTTCAGCTGCTGACACTGTGTCATGTTGAGCTGCTGGCACTAGGTCATGTTGGGCTGCTGCCACTGGGTCATGTTCAGATGCTGACATTGGTTCTTGTTCGGCTGCTGGCACCGGGTCATGTTCAGCTGCTGGAACTGGGTCATCTTCAGCTGCTATCACTGGGTCATGTTCAGCTGCTGACACTGTGTCATGTTCAGCTGCTGACATTGGTTCATGTTCGCCTGCTGACACTGGGTCATGTTGAGCTGCTGGCACTGGTTCATGTTGGGCTGCTGCCACTGGGTCATGTTCAGATGCTGACATTGGTTCTTGTTCGGCTGCTGACAGTGGGCCATGTTCAGCTGCTGACATTGGGTCATGTTCAGCTGCTGACCCTGGTTCATGTTCAGCAGCTGACACTGGGTCATGTTCAGCTGCTGACACTAGGTCATGCTCAGCTACTGACACTGGATCATGTTCAGCTGCTGACATTGGGTCATGTTCAGCAGCTGGCACTGGATCATGTTGTGCTGCTTACACTGGGTCATGTTCAGCTGCTGACATTGGTTCATGATCATCTGTTGATACTGAGTCGTGTTCATCAGCTGACAATTGGTCATGTTCAATTGCTGGTACTGTGTCCTGTTCAGCTGCAGACAATTGGTCATGTTCAGCTGCTGACAATTGGTTATGTTCCATTGCTGACACTGTGTCGTGTTCAGACGGCTGACACTGGGTCATGTTCAGCTGCTGAGACTGGGTCATGTTCAGCTGCTGAGACTGGGTCATGTTCAGCTGCTGGCACTGGGTCATGTTCAGCGGCTGACACTGGGTCATGTTCAGATGCTGACACTGATTCATGTTCGGCTTCTGACACTGGGTCATGTTGAGCTGCTGGCACTAGGTCATGTTGGGCTGCTGCCACTGGGTCATGTTCAGATGCTGAACATTGGTCATGTTCAGCTGCTGACACTGGGTCATAAGAACATAAGAACATAAGAATGTAGGAACACTGCAGAAGGCCTACTGGCCCATTCGAGGCAGGTCCTTATCAAAACGACATCTACCTAAAGCTACTCAAGAAATAACTCCCGTACCCCTTGACACCAATCAAACCCAGCCCCTCCTACTCATATATTTGTAAAGTAAAAGGACACAAGTGCAACTAATGTAAATTTATTTGGCAACTTTTGCTCTCCGGGAGTTTATCAAGCCATTACAAACAAATACAGGACACAGAGGGTATATAAAGGCTCCAGAGGAGGAAAATACTAGTGAGGTACCTTTTTCGATTTCACTAGGAGAGTAGTATAGTAGGGGTAGGGCAAAAGAAATTTAAATTCGTACATATAAAAGGATATAAAAGCATTATTTTGGGTAACAAAAAATAGTTGGACAAATAAAACTGGAATGGGGCAGGTTGTTTCGGTTCCTCTCTTTGCTTTGTGTAGTAAAAGGGAAGACTATTGATGGCAGGTTTACTGTTTTCAGGAGATTCTTTGCTAAGATTGGGGAATGGTGAACTGCCGTTGTTTTTTTTTTAATTGTATTGAAAAAAAGGATCAGGTCGATTCAAGGCACTTGCTGCGGAAATTAGTTTTTTTTTTATCACTAAGGGGGCTCTCTGAATTTCATAAAGATTGGGGGAATTTTTCGTTTGACACGCGTTTAATTTGTCTTTTCCTAATTGTAATGGTTTTATTGGGGGTCGGGGTTTTCTTGCTGTTTCCCCCTACTAACTTGTCCACCTCCACGGGGTAAGGAAACCCTGCATTGACGGGTTCGTGTCTGGTTTTGTCCGGGTTAGTCCTTTTTTGAAGTGGTAAAGGATGGCAAATTTGGTGTTGCTTGTGAAAGTATTTTGAACGTTTAGGAAACCCGGGCTTTTGGGGAAAATTAAACTTTTTTGGGAGCGCGTTGAGCGGGGAAAAAAAAGAGATCTGAAGACCTTTTTCTTGCGTTTTTGTGAAAAAAAAAGGGAAATTGTAACCAGTAAATTTTTTGGTAAGTAATTTACTTCCCGAAAGAAACTCGGGACTACAAATTGGGTTCTTTGGGAAAAACCCGATGATGATCCCCTTTTTGGGTCTTGGGGTATCTTGACGGGAATAAATGTGGAGTCATTTTATTGGGGGTTTTTCCAAAACTTGAAATCTGGGTTGTTTCTACTTTGTGAATGAGGACGTCGGGGAAAGAGTTTTGTCTTTGGATCTTCTTCCAGGTAAACTAAATCGCGGGTTCAACTGCGTTGAGCCTTGCCGAAGATCCCTACATCAAAACTTTTGGGGAGTTTTTACGGGGACATCTCCAGAACGAACCAAGTGACGCTTGAAGGGATGATTTGGCAAAGTGTTCAGACTCTAGGGTTCCAGTAAAAGTTGGCTGGGACGGCCTTATTGGGGACCCCTTTCCCTCCTAGGTTTTTTTTAAGCTTTTTAAATGAAGGAAAAACAGTTGAAGTTAACACGATTTCCCCAATCAAGTCAACAAAACTCCGGAGAAAAGGAAGATAAGGGCCTGGTTGACTTTACGTCGAAAACCCTCAGGGTTTTTTTTGGGTAGGTCTTTTGTGAAGAGGGAATCACCCAAACGTTTAGTTTTTTTGTTACGATGGAGAGGTTACGGATCGGTTGAAAGGGTCCCGAGTGTTTAAGATACGGGGCGAGGGCCCCCCAGAAGGCGGGAAAAGATGTTTGGCAAGAACCCGGCAGCTTTTGGAGCACTGCCTTTTCCCTGACTGAGGGTCTGAAAATTTTGTGTTTAGGGGTCTTGGTAAAACCATACTTTGGTGCTGTTTAGGGTTGTTTGGGTAACAAGTAAGAAGTTTCTTCCCTTCCTAGGGTTTGAGTATTTGCTGCTTTTGTATAAAAGTCTTTGGTGAGCGTCTCCCACTTTTGATGCTATGGGTTTCGTATGAAATTTGATCATTCAAAAGGTCCACATTTAGTGTTGTATCACGGTTTTGATAGACGACCCACCTCCTTTGGGGCGGGGTGACGAAAATTTTGGGGTCTTGGCGAGGTCCTTAAGGCGTTTTTCTTCTAGAAATTAAAAAGAATTCACAAAACTGCAGTGGAAGGCCCTGAAAAACCCCTTCTGGAAGTTGCGTCCCTGTGTCTAGGGTTCCGGAACAAATTGATTTGAAGTTGGTTTGCGTATGTTGGGGGAATTTTTGATCCCAGACTCAGTGCTTTTTCTCGTATCTTTTTTTTTTTTTTAAGGTGCGTGACGAAAAGTTTTATCAGGGATTCGCGTCCCATTTCCTCCACCGACTTTTTAGTGCGAGGTATGAATTTGCGATTTTGGTTTGATCTTTTGTTGGGGGTTTGCGGGTGACTGTGCTAGAATTGCCAGCGTGTGTGGTCAATCGAAGATTTCCCCATTTCCTTGCAGTTTCAAAGTTTTTTCCTTTCGTGTTAAAAGTTCTTTGCACTTCAGTTAATAAGCTTGGTACTGGAAAAGGGGTGTTGGGGTTTTGGAGAGTTTTTTGCAGGGGTAACTTTTGGGGTCACCTTTCTCTGCCGGCAATCTTTTTGGAATTTTGTCTGTTGCGATAGCGTGGCACGAAGAAGGTGTCCAAAAACGTCTACTGAAATTCCATTATGTTTCGGTGTCCGACAGATTTAAAAGTTGGGAGAATTACCCCCCAATATGTAAAGAAAAAAAGGGCACAAGTCAACTTGTGACATTTTTTTGGGAACGTTTCGCTCTCCAGAGCTTTTAAAGCCATTACAAACAATACATGGGCACAGAGGGTATAAAAGCTCAGAGTGAGGTAAACTAGAGGGACCAATTTCGATGTTCACTAGTGGGATAGTAGTTAAAAAGTGGTAGTGGGGAAAAACAATTAATTCGTACAGAGTAAAAAGGGTATAAAAGCATTTCTTTTGGTAATAAACCGCAACATGTATGGTTTACCCCCAAAACCCTAACACAATATTCCTCTCAGACCCCACGTCGGAAAGGATCTCCACACAACTAGCCGGGGTTTTTTGCCCAAAAACTTTTCCCGCCTTCTGGGACCATCCCCCGCTCATCTTAAAAACTCAGGGGAAACCCTTTTCAACCCCATCCCAACCTCTCCTCCGAACAAGAAAATAAGCATTTGGATGTGATTCCCTCTTCACAAAAGTACTACCAAAAAACCATCGGGTTCTACACGTAAAATCAACCAGACCTTAATCTTTCCTTTACCTCCCGGAGATTTTGTTTACTTATTGAACTCTTTTTAACTTCAACTGTTTTTTTCCTTTAATAAAAAGCTCACAAACAAACCTACGGCATGGAAGGGGTCCCCAATAAGTGCCGTCCTAGCCAACTTTTAAAAGGAACACCTAAGTTGAACCTTCGCCAAAATCATCCCTTTAAGCGTCACTTTACTTACGTGGACGATGTCCCGTAATAACTCCAAAACGTTTTGAGTACGGGATCTTCAGCAAGGTCAAAGCAGTTTAACCCGCGATTCAGTTTAAAATGGGAAAAAGAGTCCAAACAAGCTACCCCTTTCCCCGACGTCCTCATTTAAAAAAAGTAACAACAACCAAAATTTCAAGTTTTTTCGGGAAACCCCCAAAAAAATGATCCACACACTTCATTCCTCAAGATCCAAGACCAAAAGAGCTCATCATCGGGTTTTTTTCCCAAAGCATACCGAATTTTAGCCTGAGTTTCTTGACGAAATGTACTTCATTTACCAAACATTTACTGATTACAATTTCCTTCTTTTTCATCAAAGACGCAAGAAAAGAGCTCTTCGATCATCAATTTCCCCCGCTCAACCCGCCCCAAAAAAGTTTAATTCTTCCCAACAGCCAGGTTTTCCTAAACGCTCAAAAGTACTTTTACAACTAACACCAAGTCGCCATCGCTTCTACCACTTTAATAAAGGGCTAACCAGGACAAAACCCCCAAACACCACAACCCGTCTGCAGGAGTTTTTCACTATCCCTGGGAGGCTGTGACAAATCTACGAGGGGAAAAAGCAAGAAACCTCGACACCCGCCTCAAAAGAACCATATACGCATTTTGGGAAAACAAATAAAAAACGCCTGTGTACAACACCGAAATCCCCAACATCTTATGAAATTCAGAGACCCCAATTAGTGATAAAAGAAACTAATTTCCCCACACGCAAGTGCCTTGAATCGCACGACGCTGTTTTGAATACAATTAAACAAAACAACGGACTTCACCATCTCCGAAACTTTCAAGAATCCCCTAAAACGAAAACCCTGCCTCACATAGTCTCTCCTGTTAAAAACACAAAGCACAGAGAGTGAACACTGAAACAACCTCCTCATTCCAGTTTAATTTGTCCAACCTTTTTTATTTTCCCCCAAGTAATAGCTTTTATCCTTTTTATAGTACAAAAATTAAATTTGTTTTTGCCATACCATACACTACTACACTCCCATATGAACACGAAATGGTACCTCACTAGTATTCACCCACTCTGACCTTTTATATACCCCCCTTTTCCCATGTATGTTTGAATGGTTTTGATAAAGCTCCTGGACAAACGTTTTGCCAAAATAAATGTCACTTTTGTTGCATTGTGCCTTTTACTTTACATTTTGTCGAAAATTCTACCAACTTTTTTACCATATATTTGTCCGTCTTTCTTAAAGCTCCCCAAAGGGTCCTACCTCTATCCCCCACGGGGGAAGCTGTTCCGGCATTAAACTCTGTTAGAAACCAGTATTACCTATTCCTTTCTAAACTAATTTATCCAACTTAAATCCATTTTTCCGGTTTTTCCCGGGTTCGACACCCTCATACTTTTTAATGCTCCCTTGTTTATGCCCGTCATCCACTTATCACTTCAATAAAATTTTCTCCCCTTTTCTACGCCTCTCCAGAGGGGGAGTTTTTAAGGCTTTAAGTCTATTTTCATAGGGGGAGGTTCCTTTACACGCAAATCTTTTTAGTCTTTCTTCTTGTATGTTCTCTAATGAGTCTATGTCCCCCTGTTGGGGGACCAAAAAACTGAGCATTCCTAAAGGGGCTCGTCCATATGCAGCGGGGAAAATTCACAGATTTCAAAGAAGGTGAAGGGGGTTCCCCACCAACTTGGGGCCCCCAGGCACCATAAAGCGGCAAAACCTTTCCTTTTTGGGCAATGTCTGCGCATTTCCTAAAACTGCAAATCATATTATCAAGGCGTGACAACTATGAATAAAAACACAAGTGCAACTAATTGACATTTATTGTGGCAACTTTCGCTCTCCAGAGCTTTAAAACCATTATGGCTTGATAAAGCCCCTGGAGGGAACGTGCCACAAAAATGCACATTATTGCATTGTGTCCTTTCTTTAATATTGTGGGTAATTTACCAATTTTTTAACAATACTGATAACCCGATAAACGTTTTTCCCCTGCCCCATCATCGCAGGTATCACAGGGGTAGCCCCAAAGAAAAACCCCTTGTAAACGAGAAAATTTGCGCACAGGTTACAAAAAAATCGAAAAAGGGGGCCCAGTGGGACAATCAGTTTAAATTAAAAAGTGACGACACTGCAACTCCCAAAATGAGACCACACCCCAAGCACTAAACATAAGCATCCAATAAGGACACCTAGTCGTCAAAAGCAAAACCCGAGAAAGACCCCTCAGGGGGGCAATTTAAATTTAGAAGTAAGACACATGTCAACATCGGGTTCTTTTTGTAGACGTTTCGCCATCCAGTTGGGGTTTATCAAAACAAATTTTTAGGGCATAACTTTTAAAACAGTAAATTTTTACAGAAAATGAGGGAAAACACCCCCCCCAACCCAGGGGTAGGGGGCGACACACCATAGTCTGGGATTTTGGGAAACAGAAAAAAATCCTGCCGTTATATAGTTAACGTCGGTGACAGACGAGGGCAAATTCACTGGTAGGGGGGATTCCCCCTGGAAGTAGGTCCTTTTCCCAAAGAGATGGGTTAGTTTTTGTATAGTTGTCGTATCGTGAAGGTTATTAATTTTCCCCGAATTTAAAATTCCATGATTTGCGGTCCCGACAGTTGTGTACGAATGGAATAATACCGACAAGATGAGAGTGCCCTTTCCGCAGGATCTGCAGGAGTTACACTGGGGAAATTTGCCACACCTCAAAGAGATGGTAAATACAGTACTAGGTACATCTACATCAATTCTTCTCACCGAGTTAACAACTTTCGTCAACAACTGCCAGGTTGGGCAAATCCCAGAAGAAAATAAACCTTTCTTTTTTGGAGCCTCACTATGTGCTTTGAAGAAGAAGGATGGCGGAGTCAGACCCTTAGCTGTTGGCAACACTCTTCACCGTCTCGCTGCCAAAGCAGCAGTAAGAAACATTCGCCTAGAAGCTGCCAGTTTACTGCAGCCACACCAACTGGGGTTTGGGGTCTCTCAAAGCAGTGAAGCCGCAGCTCATGCGGCAAGGGCCTACATCAGGGACCTACCTTCTAGAAGACAAGGCCGTAGTCAAACTTGATTTTAGAAAAGCCTTTAATATGGCGAAGAGAGATGTGGTCTTGCTGGCCGTTCGGAATCGGGTCTCCAGTCTTTTACCCTTCATTTCAGCCGGCTACAGCAAACCCTCAAATCTTTTGTTTGGCGAACATGAAATTCCTTCATTAAAGGGTGTTCAGCAGGGTGACCCAATCACTCCACTTCTCTTCTGCTTGGCAGTAAGAGAACTAACTTCCAGCCTACGCAGTGAGCTCAACATCTGGTACCTGATGATGGCACTGTGGCAGGTACTGAAGAGTCCCTTTTAGAGGACCTACAGTTGATGAAGACACAAGGAGAAGCCTTGGGACTCATTCTCAATCCCTCCAAGTGTGAAATCATCAAACAAAATCAGAAAAAAATCAATGCTGTGCGAACAATCCTCCTGAAGTCTTTACTACCACTCCATCCAACAGCACCCTCTTAGGAGCACCGCTGGATCACCAGGCCATCGACACGGTCCTCAAGGACAAACTGAATAACCTAAAAAGAATGGAGGAGAGAATAAGAGATCTCGATGTCCATGATGCCCTTCATCTCCTCACATCTGCCATGACTTACGTACTTCTTGAGGTGTGCACCCTCTTTTGACAATCCAACACTCGACGAATATGACACGCACCTAAGATCAACCTTTAAGAAGGCGCTGAATCTATCACTAGAGGATCGGCAATAGGATCAGGCAACCCTCAGTGCGACTGGGAGGTATAGGGGTGTGCAAAGCAATGCAGGTAGCTTTTCCTGCAGCTCTGTCTTCGTGTTTGGCTTCCATTGGATTAGTCAGAAATTGTCCCGAATGCTTGAGAGACATGGTAGAAGCTTAAGACCCTAGCTTCACTGAAGCAGCCTTGCGGTGAGACACCCTTGCAGACTTCTCCAGTAGACCAGCTCCTCCCAAAGAGCACAAACAGTCCCACTAGGACAAACCGATCACGGAAAAAACGTCAATACAGTGCTCACCAATGCTTCAGGAAAGGAGAAAGCTCGTCTCCTAGCGGTGAAGGCGCTGAATTCAAGAGATTTCCTTTTAGCTGTTCCTAACTCCTCTCTGGGCACTCGACTCGACCAACAGGCCATTCGGATTGGTGTTGCTCTTCGCCTAGCCGCCCCCATCCTCATCGAACATAGGCGTTTTTGCGGCAGGGCGACGGCTGATCAATTTGAACTTCATAGTCTCGTGTGTCACACATCAGAAGAGAAGTATGCTAGACATGAGGAGGTCAACATCATCATAAAGAGAAGCCTCGCTACAGCACGTTGCCCAGCCCAATTGACGGAAGTAAAAAACATCCTGATGGAGCGACTTTGCTACCCTGGAAGGATGGAAAGCAGATTACCTGGGACTACACATTGGTAGACACCTACTTCCCATACGCCATAGGTGAAGGGAGTGGAACTGCCAGCCACAGGAAGACCCAGAAGACTCGCAGATATGAAGGCCTTCTCCTTGCTATAACTTCATCCCAATCGGGTTGGAGATCCTTGGAGCATGGGGCAAGTGTGCTCTAAAATTCCTCAAAGAGCTGGGTGAAAAACTCATCATAGAAACCAAGGACCACAGGGCGGCCAGCTTTCTCTTTCAGAGACTCAGTGTTGCAATCCAGAGGGTAAATCCCTGCAGCATTCTGGGCGCGCGGCCCACCGCTGGAGAGCTGGACGATGTATTCAAGATGTAGCTCTGAGTTGTTATCTATGTTGTTTTACTCACTATTGTATTTTTGTCAATGTATTTTGTCAATGTATTTTGCCTTTAAATAAAGTATATATAAATTATAGGGAGTGGTAGGAGAAAATGATTTTCAAACAGTTTCAGGGAGAACCTTGAGTTGTCCCTGAAGCAAGCATTTTCTTTTCTCTGAGGTTGAGGGTCCTCAGGACCCTCAACCAGTGGACCACACAATACTATGAACAACATTTAGCCTAGTGAACTAGCCTTGCTTTATGTTGCGAGGACATATAATGGTGTGGTAACCTTAGTACTTGCTTTGCACGAGGCGGGCTAAAACAACACGGGTTCAATACCCCGGCTAGCTGCAGTGTGTTATTGCTTAACTAACAGTTGTTCGTGGTTGCATTAATATATGTATAGAGAGGAATCAGTGCTCCTGTTTGGAGAACATGAAGTTACGTCATCAGAGGTGTCCAGCAAAGGGATCCTCTTGCACCATTTCTCTTCTGTATATCGATTAGGGAAATCATGATCATGCTGACCAGTGAGCTGAACTTCTGTTTCCTGGATAATCTTACACAGATGATCTTACACAGGTGATGACACGAGGACTGGAAATAAGACTCATCCTGAATCCATCCAAATGTGAAATCATCAGTGATTGACGCAGTGAGATCAAAACTACCAGGTGCAACAGTCATTGCCCCCTCAAATAGCGTCTTACTTGAAGTACCTCGGGGAACTGATGACTTCAGGATGAGCATGTTTATAGAGGGGCCACAAATATATCAGTATATTTTTTATTGTAGCTTCAGTTAGAGTACGAGGTAGATGAAATACAAGGAAATTGGAATCAGCAAGTAAGAAAGAGTTGAAGGGTTATAAACTAAAGGAGGAGGCAGTTAGAGTCAGATATAAACAACTATTGGAAGAGAGATGGGCTAGTGAGGGTATAGGCAATGATGTAGGAGAGGTATAGACTAGATTTAAAAATGTAGTGTTAGAGTGTTCAGCAGAAATTTGGTTACAGTAAATTGGGGGCAGGAGAGAAGAGGAGCTATTAGTGGAATGATGATGTAAAGAGAGAAGTAAGAGAGAAAAAGTCAGCATATGAGAGATTTTTACAAAGTAGAAGTGATACAAGGACGTAGGAGTATATGGAGAGAAAAAGAGAGGTTAAGAGAGTGGTGAAATAAAGTAAAAAGAGGAGAAAATGAGAAAGTGGGTGAGATGCTATCAACAAATTTTGTTGAGAATAGGAAAATGTTTTCGAGTGAGATTATTAAGTTGAGAAAGCCTACGGAATAAATGGATTTGACAGTAAAAAATAGGAGAGGAGAGTAACTAGGTAAAGAGTTAGTGGTATCGGGAAGATGGAGGTAATATTTTGAGGAACTGTTAAATGTTGATGAAGATAGGGAAGATGTGATTTTTGTGCATTGGGCAGGGAGGTATAACATCTTGTAGGAGTGAGAAAGAGCCAGCTGTGAGTGTGGGGGGAGGTGCGTGAGGCAGTGGGCAGAATGAAAGGGAGTAAAACAGCTGCGATTGATGGGATAAAGACAGAAACGTTAAAATTAGGTGCGGATATAGTATTGGAGTTGTAAGTGCTTTTATTTAATAAATGTATGGAAGAAGGTAGGGTACCTAGGGATTGGCAGAGAGCATGCATAGTTCCTTTGTATAAAGGCAAAGAGGACAAAAGAGAGTATGAAGTTATTGATGAATAAGCCTACTGAGTATACATGGTAAGGTGTAAGGTAGAGTTATTGCTGAAAGAATTAAGGATAAGATGGAGAGAAGGATCAGAGATAACAAGGAGGTTTCAGGAAGACTAGTTGAGTGTGTAGACCAAGTGTTTACAGTGCAACATATAGGTGTACAGCAGAATACTTGGATTCATAGCTTGAAACTTCTAACACGAAACACCAGAAATCATAAATAAATTTCTGTAATGCAATTGTTGGATCATATCTTGAACATATCCTTCTGGTTTGGTCTTCCAAATTACGTAAAAGACGAAGATATACAAAGAGGAGCTACCAAGATCGTTCTACCAGCCAAAATAAATAAATAAATAAACGAAAGACAACTATAAGAACATAAGAACGAAGGAACACTGCAGAAGGCCTACTGGCCCATGCGAGGCAGGTCCAAGTCTCCTACCGGCTTAAGCCAATGCACCCAACCTGGTCAGGTCAGGTCACATTGACTTAAGGGAGGAACACGGCAACCGACCTGGTAGCACAAGCTATCAGGTCTAACTCACACCCACCCACATCCACTCATGTATTTATCCAACCTATTTCTAAAGCTACACAACGTTCTGGCCTCTATAACTGTACTCGGGAGTTTGTTCCACTCATCCACAACTCTATTACCAAACCAGTACTTTCCTATATCCTTCCTGAATCTGAATTTTTCCAACTTAAAACCATTGCTGCGAGTCCTGTCTAGGCTAGATATTTTCAGCACACTATTTACATC
Source organism: Cherax quadricarinatus (assembly GCF_026875155.1). Taxonomy (NCBI): domain Eukaryota; kingdom Metazoa; phylum Arthropoda; class Malacostraca; order Decapoda; family Parastacidae; genus Cherax; species Cherax quadricarinatus. Next base: position 3,528,888 of record NC_069410.1, on the reverse strand, counting down.
CCCTTTATTTATTCCTGTCTTCCATTTATACACCTCAATCATATCCCCCCTAATTCTACGTCTTTCTAGAGTGCAGATTCGGGGCCCTTAGTCTATCCTCATAGGGAAGGTTTCTGATACATGGGATCAACTTTGTCATCCTCCTTTGTACATTTTCCAGAGAATATATATCCCTTGTCTATGTTCCCCATCAGTAAAATGGGTACCTGGGTGTTAGTCGACTGGTGTGGGTCGCATCCTGGGACACTGACCTAAGGAGGCCTGGTCACAGACCGGGCCGCGGGGGCGTTGACCCCCGGAACTCTCTCCAGATAAACTCCAGAAACTCCAGATTGAGTTGCTTTTGACACATTAAAACACCATGTAATATGTGAAGTGTTAAATGACTCCATAACTCGAAACAATAGAAAAAAAACTGCGGGAGATTGAACAAGATCATATGTATAAGTGTTTTATAAAACGTATTTATAGCAGACTGTAATAACCCCCTAGTTAAAGTTGTAAAACTGATGACAATACAGTCATTGAAGAAGCAACTGGTCAAGCAGTTTGCTAGCATAAAGTTCAGCTAGATTTTTCACTAAGGAAATCTGAAGTTAACGGATTCTTGATGTTCGCTCGTCGACTCTATCAGAACTATCACAAGACTGCCAGACAACAAACTTATTAATAATAGTTGAGAAAAAGGTAGTCGGGATAGCCATAGCTAGACTGGTAGTGAACAGGAGTACAATCACGGGTACAAATACAGTACCTCTGTGAGTAGCAATGATGTATCAAGAATAGTTAGGAAGCAACAACAAAACAGCGCAGGTAACTGTAGCTCAAACTCTCTACTTACATCTCTCTTGTGAGTTCCCTGCCATTTTTTACATTAAGGTACGACACATGTTTCCCATTATTTCCATGCCGGCAGTGGCTGGAGGGCGTGGGCGGTACGGAGTCTTCTGCTTTTAAGTTTTTAATCATACCTAGAAAATATTGTACATGAAAATCTAGCAAGAATTAGTTAGTCTCAGCAGATAGTGGACTTCTAGCATCACGCCTCTCTTCTTTCATCCCTATCTATTTCAATTATTTCTCACACTTTTCACATTAATAACTTCCTCCTTCACTACCTGCCTCACTCTCTTACTCCCTCACTCCTCTTACTCCTCCAACACTCCCTCCAACCCTCCCTCCCTCACTCCCATTCTCAAATCCTCGTTTTATAGTATATTTTTACTTATTCTTAATAATGGACTCGGGACAGATGAGCACTCCATCCAGGAGTAAACATTCTGAGACGGATCCCGTGTTTCCTGTGGCCTAGCCTCAAGCAGCCCTACTTCAGGTAGCTTCACCCCACTTATCCCATTCCACGTAGCCCAACCATACGTAGCCTCCCCTCATGTAGCCTCACCCCACATAGCAGAAATCCACGTGGCACCACCTCCGGTGGTTCACGCTCACGTAGTAACACTGCACGAAGCACCACTCTACGTAGCATAACCCAACGTAGCGCCAATCCATGTAGCTCCACCACACGTAGCCCCTCTTTAACATGCAAATGTTATTGAAAATCGGAGTCAAAGCAGAAGGAATAAACTGTGTTACAGGTGAGAGTACAAAGATAATACAGTCAATCAAGAATCAACACTCTTAGTAGTTTGCTAAGAGAAAATTAATTAGATATTACTCTAAAGCAATCTGACGTCAACTGATTCTTGATGTTTGTTCTGTGACTGCATCAGAACGATCAGTTGACAATAATGTAACTAAGTTATTAATAGTAATCGATGTAAAACTAGATGCTAGTTAGTATTAACAGAACTATTAGTAAACAAAATAAGAACCAATGGTACAATCAGCTGTGAGAGTGGCTGTGGGTTAACATTAGTAGTTAAGATAGTTACGGTCATAATTCAGAAGACCTAATTGTCTCTCATACCACCTAATAATTTCCATTTCTCCTGTACTAAGTTCCGTGGCATTTTTCCTAAATGGATGACACGTCATTCTTCTATTTTCATGCTGGTAGTGGCAACAGGGAATGATGGACTGTGATGCGAGAACCCATGCTGGTAGTGGCTACAGGGAATGATAGACTGTGATGCGAGAACCCATGCTGGTAGTGGCTAGAGGGAATGATAGACTGTGACGCGAGAACCCATGCTGGTAGTGGCTACAGGGAATGATAGACTGTGATGCGAGAACCCATGCTGGTAGTGGCTACAGGGAATGATAGACTGTGACGCGAGAACCCATGCTGGTAGTGGCTACAGGGAATGATAGACTGTGATGCGAGAACCCATGCTGGTAGTGGCTAGAGGGTATGATGGATTGTGATGTAAGAACCCATACTGGCAGTAGCTAGAGGGAATGATGGATTGTGATGCGAGAACCCATACTGGTAGTGGCTAGACGGAATGATGGATTGTGATGTAAGAACCCATGCTGGTAGTGGCTAGAGGGAATGATGGATTGTGACACGAGAACCACTACGTTTCTAGCCTTGATTCATAAAATGTCAAAAATATTATTTCTTAATCTAAATAGAAGTACATCAACAGACAGCCTGAGTGAGGACTTCCAAGACCTTCGCTGTCTGTCTCTCTTATGTGCTCTGCTGTCTGTCTCTCCTATGATGCGAGAACCCATACTGGTAGTAGCTAGAGGGAATAATGGATTGTGACACGAGAACCCATGCTGGTAGTGGCTAGAGGGAATGATGGATTGTGATGTAAGAACCCATACTGGTAGTGGCTAGAGGGAATGATGGATGGTGATGCGAGAACCCATGCTGGTAGTGGCTGGAGGGAATGATGGATTGTGATGCGAGAACCCATACTGGTAGTGGCTGGAGGGAATGATGGATTGTGATGCGAGAACCCATGCTGGTAGTGGCTGGAGGGAATGATGGATTGTGATGGGGAGAACCCATACTGGTAGTGGCTAAGGAATGATGGATTGTGATGCGAGAACCATGCTGGTAGTGGCTAGAGGGAATGAGGATTGTGATGCGAGAAAACCCCTACTGGTAGTGGCTAGAGGGAATGATGGATTGTGATGCGAGAACCCATGCTGGTAGTGGCTAGAGGGAATGATGGATTGTGATGCGAGAACCCATACTGGTAGTGGCTAGAGGGAATGATGGATTGTGATGCGAGAACCCATGCTGGTAGTGGCTAGAGGGAATGATGGATTGTGATGCGAGAACCCATACTGGTAGTGGCTAGAGGGAATGATGGATTGTGATGCGAGAACCCATGCTGGTAGTGGCTAGAGGGAATGATGGATTGTGACACGAGAACCACTACGTTTCTAGCCTTGATTCATAAAATGAGAAAAATACTATTTCTTAATCTAAATAGAAGTACATCAACAGACAGCCTGAGTGAGGACTTCCAAGAACTTCGCTGTCTGTCTCTCTTATGTACTCTGCTGTCTGTCTCTCCTATGTACTCTCCTGTCTGTCTCTCCCATGGACTCTGCTGTCTGTCTCTCCCATGTACTCTGCTGTTTGTCTCTCCTATGTACTCTCCTGTCTGTCTCTCACATGTACTCTGCTGTTCGTCTCTCCTATGTACTCTCCTGTCTGTCTCTCCTATGTACTCTGCTGTTTGTCTCTCGTATTTACTCCCCTGTCTGTCTCTCCCATGTACTCTGCTGTCTGTCTCACCCATGTACTCTTCTGTCTGTCTCTCCCATGTACTCTGCTCTATGTCTCTCCCATGGACTCTCCAGTCTGTCTCTCCCATGGACTCTGCTGTCTGTCCCTCCCTTGGACCATGGACTCCGTTGTCTGTCTCTCCCATGTACTCTTCTGTTTGTTTCTCCAATGTACTCTGCTATCTGCCTCTCCTATGTACTCTCCTGTCTGTCTTTCCCATGAACTCTGCTGTCTGTCTCTCCTATATACTCTCCTGTCTGTCTCTCCCATGTACTCTGCTGTCTGTCTCACCCATGTACTCTTCTCTCTGTCTCTTCCAAGAACTCTGCTCTCTGTCTCTCCCATGGACACTGCTGTCTGTCTCTACCATGTACTCTGCTGTCTGTCTCTCCTATGTACTCTCCTGTCTGTCTCTCCCATGCACTCTGCTGTCTGTCTCATCCATGTACTCTTCTGTCTGTCTCTTCCAAGAACTCTGCTCTCTGTCTCTCCCATGGACACTGCTGTCTGTCTCTCCCATGTACTCTGCTGTCTGTCTCTCCCATGTACTCTGCTGTCTAACTCTTTCAAGTACTCTTCTGTCTGTCTCTTCCAAGAACTCTGCTCTCTGTCTCTCTCATGGACTCTACTGTCTGTCTTTCCCATGGACTCTGCTGTCTCTCACATGGACCCTGCAGTCTCTATCTCCCATGTACTCTGCTCTCTGTCTCTCATATGAACTCTGTTCTCTGTCTCTCCCATGTACTCTTCTGTCTGTCTCTCCCACATATTCTGCTCTCTGTCTCTCCCATGTACTCTGCTGTCTATTTCTCCCAGGTACTCTGCACTTTGTCTCTCCTATGTATTCTGCTGTCTGTTTCTCCCATGGACTGTACTGTCTGTCTCTCCGATGTACTCTGCCGTCTGTCTCTCCCATTTACTCTGCTCTCTGTTTCTCCCATGGACTCTGCTGTCCGTCTCTTACAGGTACTCTGTTCTCTGTCTCTCCCATTGACTCTGCTGTCTGTCTCTCCCATGTACTCTGCTGTTTGTCTCTCCCAAGTACTCTGCTGTCTGTCTCTCCCATCTACTCTGCTGTCTGTCTCTCCCATGTACTCTGCTGTCTATCTCTCCCATGTACTCTGCTCTCTGTCTCTCCCATGTACTCTGCTGTCTGTTTCTCCCATGGAATCTGCTGTCTGTCTCTCCGATGTACTCTGCTGTCTGTCTCTCCCAAGTACTCTGTTCTCTGTCTCTCCCATTAACTCTGCTGTCTGTCTCTCCCATGTACTCTGCTGTCTGTCTCTCCCAAGTACTCTGCTGTCTGTCGCTCCCATCAACTCTGCTGTCTGTCTCTCCCATGTACTCTGCTGTCTAACTCTCCCAAGTACTCTGCTGTGTGTCTAATGGACTCTACTGTCTGTCTTTCCCATGGACTCTGCTGTCTTCTCTCCCATGTACACTGCTGTTTGTCTCTCCCATGTACTCTGCTCTTTGTCTCATGGACTCTGCTGTCTTTCTCTCTCATGTACTCTGCTGTTTGCCTCTCCCATGTACTCTGCTCTCTGTCTCTCCCATGTACTCTGCTAGTTGTCTCTCCCATGTACTCTCTTATCTGTTTCTCCCATGTACTCTGTTGTCTGATCCCTCCCATGTACTCTCCTGTCTGACTCTCCCAAGTACTCTGCTCTCTGTCTCTCCAATGGACTCTACTGTCTGTCTCTCCCATGGGCTCTGCTGTCCGTCTCTCACATGTACTCTGTTCTCTGTCTCTCCCATTGGCTCTTCTGTCTGTCTCTCCCATGTACTCTGCTCTCTGTCTCTCCAATGTACTCTGCTGTCTGTTTCTCCCATGGACTTTGCTGTCTGTCTCTCCGATGTACTCTGCTGTCTCTCCCAAGTACTCTGCTCTTTGTCTCTCCCATGTACTCTGCTGTCTTGCTTTCCCATGCACTCTGTTTTGTGTGCTTCCCGTGTACTCTGCTCTCTGTCTTTCCCATTGACTATGATGTCTGTTTCTCTCATGGACTCTGCTGTCTGTCTCTCCCATGTACTCTGCTATCTGTCTCTCCCATGTACTCTTTCTCTGTCTCTCATATCGACTCTGCTGTCTGTCTCTCCTATATACTCTGTTGTTTGTCTCTCCCATGTACTCTGCTGTCTGTCTCTCCCATGTTCTCTGCTCTCTGACTCTCCCATGGACTCTGCTGTCTGTCTCTGTCATGTACTCTGCTGTCTGCATCTCCCAAGCACTGTGCTCTCCTTCTCTCCCATGGACTCTGCTGTCTGGCTTTCCCCTGCACTCTGTTGTCTGTCTCTCCCATGTACTGTGCTCTCTGTCTCTCCCATTGACTCTGCTCTCTGTTTCTCCCATGGACTCTGCTGTCTATCTCTCCCATGTACTCTGCTGCCTATCTCTCCTATGTACTCTGCTGTCTGTCTCTACCATGTACTCTGCTGTCTGTCTCTTTCATGTACTCTGCTGTGTCTCTCTCCCATGAACTCTGCTGTCTGTCTCTCCCATATTCTCTGCTCTCAGACTCTCCCATGGACTGTGCTGTCTGTCTCTCTCATGTACTCTGCTCTGTGTCTCTCCCATGGACTCTGTTGTCTGCCTCTCGCTTGTACTCTGTTCCCTGTCTCTCCCATTGACTCTGCTCTCTCTCTCCCATGTACTCTTCTGTCTGTCTCTCCCATGTACTTTGCTGTATGTCTCTCCCATGTACTCTGCTCTTTGTCTGCCATGTACTCTGCTGTCTCTTTCTCCAATGGACTCTGCTGTCTGTCTCTCCCATGTACTCTGCTGCCTGTCTCTCCCAAGTACTCTACTCTCCATCGCTCCCATGGACTCTGCTGTCTGGCTCTTCCCTGCACTCTGTTGTCTGTCTCTCACATGTACTCTGCTCTCTGTGTCTCCCATTGACTCTGCTGTCTGTCTCTCCCATGTACTCTGCTGTTTGTCTCTCCCATGTACTCTGCTGTCTGTCTCTACATGCACTCTGTTGTCTGTCTCTCCCATGGACTCTGCTGTCTGTCTCTCCCATGTACTCTGCTGTTTGTCTCTCCCACGTACTCTGCTTTCTGTCTCCCCCATGTACTTTGCTGTCTGTCTATCCCATGTACTCTGTTGTCTGATTCTCCCATGTACTCTGCTGCCTGGTCTCTACCATGTTCTCTGCTTTCTGTCTCTCCGATGGGCACTACTCTCTGTCTCTCCAAAGGACTTTACTGTCTGTCTCTCCTATGTACTCTGCTGTCTCTCTCTCCTATGTACTCTGCTCTTTGTGTCTCCCATGTACTCTGCTGTCTATCTCTCCCAAACACTCTGCTCACCGTCTTTCTCATGGAATCCACTGTCTCTGTCTCCCATGGACTCTGCTCTCTGTCTCTCACATTGACTCTGCTGTGTGTCTCTCCCATGTACTCTGTTGTCTGTCTCTCCCATTCACTCTGTTGTCTGTCTCTCCCAAGTACTCTGCTCTTTGTCTCTCCAATGGACTCTGCTGTCTGGCTTCCCCATGCACTCTATTGTCTGTCTCTCCCATGTACTCTGCTTTCTGTCTTTCCCATTTACTATGCTCTCTGTCTCTCCCATGCACTCTGCTGTCTGTCTCTCCCACGTACTCTGCTGTCTGTCTCTCCCATGTACTCTGCTGTGTGTCTCTCCATGTACTCTGCCGTCTGTCTCTCCCATGTTCTCTGCACTCTCTCTCTCCCATTGACTCTGCTGTCTCTCCCTCCCATGTACTCTGTTCTCTGTCTCTCCCTTGGACTCTGCTGTCTGTCTCTCCCATGTTCTCTGCTGTCAATCTCTCCCATGAACTCTGCTGTCTGTCTCTCCCATGTACTCTGCTGTCTGTCTCTCCAATTTTCTCTCCTTTCTGACTCTCCCATGGACTCTGTTGTCTGTCTTTCTCATATACCCTGCTGTCTGTCTCTTCCATGTACTCTGCTCTCTGTTTCTCACATGGACTCTGCTCTCTCTCTCTCCCATTGACTCTGTTGTCTGTCTCTCACATGTACTCTGTTCTCTGTCCCTCCCATTGACTCTGCTGAATGTTTTTCCATGTATTCTGCTGTCTGTCTCTTCCATGTACTCTGCTATCTGTCTTTCCCACGTACTCTGCTGTCTGTCTCTCCCATGTACTCTGCTCTCTGTCTCTCTTATTGAATCTGCTGTCTGTCTCTCTCATGTACTCTGCTGTCTGTCTCTTCCATGTACTCTGCTCTGTCTCTCCCATTGACTCTGCTGTCTGTCTCTCCAATGTACTCTGCTGTCTGTCTCTACCACATATTCTGCTCTCTGTCTCTCCCATGTACTCTGCTCTCTGTCTCTCTTATTGAATCTGCTGTCTGTCTCTCTCATGTACTCTGATGTCTGTCTCTCCCATGTTATCTGCTCTCTATCTCTACATTGTACTCTGCTGCCTGTCTCTCGCATGTACTCTGCTCTCTGTCGCTCCCATGTACTCTGCTGTCTATCTCTCCCAAACACTCTGCTCTCTGTCTCTCTCATGAACTCTACTGTCTGTGTCTCCCATGGACTCTGCTGTCTGTCTCTCACACAGACTCTGCAGTCTGTCTCTCCCATGTACTCTGCTGTTTGTCTCTCCCATGTTCTCTGCTCTCTGACTCTCCCATGGACTCTACTGTGTGTCTCTCTCATGTACTCTGCTGTCTGTCTCTCCCATGTACTCTGCTGTTTGTCTCTCCCATGTTCTCTTCTCTCTGACTCTCCCATGGACTATGCTGTCAGTTTCTCCCATGGACTCTGTTGTCTGTCTCTCCCCTGGACTCTGGTGTCTGTCTCTCCCATGTACTCTTTTCCCTGTCTCTCCCATTGACTCTACTGTCTGTCTCTCCAATGTACTCAGCTGTCTGTCTCTCCCATGTACTCTGCTCTCTGTGTCTCATATGTACTCTGCTGTCTGTTTCTCCCATTGACTCTGCTGTCTGTCTCTCCGATGTACTCTGCTGTCTATCAATCCAAAGTACTCTCCTGTCTTGATTTCCCATGGACTCTGCTGTCTGTCTCTCCCATGTACTCTGCTGTCTGTCTCTTCCATGAACTCTTTTCTCTGTCTCTCATATCGACTCTGCTGTCTTTCTCTCCTATGTACTCTGCTTTCTGTCTCTCCCATGTACTCTGCTGTCTGTCTCTCCCATGTACTCTGCTGTTTGTCTTTCCCACGTTCTCTGCTCTCTGACTCTCCCATGGGCTATGCTGTCTGTCTCTCTCATGTACTCTGCTGTCTGTCGCTCCCATGTACACTAAACTCTATTTCTCCCATGGACTCTGCTCTCTGTCTTTCCCATGGACTCTGTTGTCTGTCTCTCACACGTACTCTGTTCTCTGTCTCTCCCATTGATTCTGCTGTCTTTGTCTCCCATGTACTCTGCTGTTTGTTTCTCCCATTGACTCTGTTGTCTGTCTCTCCCATGTACTCTGCTGTCTGTCTCTCCCATGTACTCTGTTCTCTGTCTCCCATGTACTCTGCTGTCTGTTTCTCCCATGGACTCTGCTGTCGGTCTATCACATGTGATCTGCTGTCTGGCTTTCCCCTGCACTCTGTTGTCTGTCACTCCCATATACTCTGCCCTCTGTTTCTCCCATGGACTCTGCTCTCTGTCTCTCCCATGGACTCTGTTGTCGTTTTCTCCCACGTACTCTGCTCTCTGTCTCTCCCATTGACTCTACTGTCTGTTTCTCCTATGGACTCAGCAGTCTGTCTCTCCCATGTACTCTGCTGTTTGTCTCTCCCATGTACTCTGCTGTCTGTCTCTCCATGTACTCTGCTGTCTGTGTCTCCCATGTACTCCGCAGTCTGTCTCTCCCATGGACTCTGCTGTCTGTCTCGCCAATCTACTCTGTTCTGTCTCTCCCATGGACTCTGCTGTCTGTCTCTCCCATGTTCTCTGCTGTCAGTCTCTCCCATGTATTTTGCTGTCTCTCTCTCCCCTATACTCTGCTGTCTGTCTCTCCCATGTTCTCTGCTCTCTGACTCTCCGATGGACTCTACTGTCTGCCTCTCTCATGTACTCTGCTGTCTTTCTCTCCCATGTACTCTGGTCTCTGTCTCTCCCATGTACTCTGCTGTCTGTTTGTCCCATGGACTCTGCTGTCTGTCTCTCCGATGTACTCTGCTGACTGTGTGTCTCTCCCAAGTACTCTGCTCTTTGTATCTCCATTGTACTCTTCTGTCTTGCTTTCCCATGCACTCTGTTGTGTGTCTCTCCCATGTACTCTGCTCTCTGTCTCTCCGATTGACTCTGATGTCTGTTTCTCCCATGTACTCTGCTGTCTGTCTCTCCCATGTACTCTGCTGTCTGTCTCAAACATGTACTCTTTTCTCTATCTCTCCTATCACTCTGCTGTCTGTCTCTCTCATGTACTCTGCTGTCTGTCTCTCCCATGTACTCTGCTGTCTGTCTCTCATGTACTCTGCTGTATGACTCTCCCATTGACTCTGTTGTCTGTCTCTCCCATGTACTCTGTTGTCTGTCTCTCCCATGTACTCTGCTCTCTGTCTCCCATGTACTCTGCTGCCTGTTTCTCCCATGGACTCTGCTGTCTGGCTTTCCCCTGAAATCTGTTGTCTGTCACTCCCATGTACTCTGCTCTCTGTCTCCCATGTACTCTGCTGCCTGTTTCTCCCATAGACTCTGCTCTCTGTCTCTCCCATGGACTCTGTTGTCGTTCTCTCCCACGTTCTCTGCTCTCTGTCTCTCCCATTGACTCTACTGTCTATTTCTCCCATGGACTCCGCTGTTTGTCTCTCCCATGTACTATGCTGTCTGTCTCTCCATGTACTCTGCTGTCTGTCTCTCCCATGTTATCTGCTCACTGACTCTCCGATGGACTCTGCTGTCTGCCTTTTTCATGTACTCTGCTCTCTGTCTCTCCCATGTACTCTGGTCTCTGTCTCTCCCATGTACTCTGCTGTCTGTTTCTCCCATGGACTCTGCTGTCTGTCTCTCCGATGTACTCTGCTGTCTGTCTCTCCCAAGTATTCTGCTCTTTGTCTCTCTATTGTACTCTTCTGTCTTGCTTTCCCATGCACTCTGTTGTGTCTCTCCCATGTACTCTGCTCTCTGTCTCTCCCATTGACTCTGCTGTGTGTCTCTCCAATGTACTCTGCTCTCTGACTCTCCCGTGGACTCTGCTGTCTGGCTTTCCCATGCACTCTATTGTCTGTCTCTCCCATGTACTCTGCTCTGTATCTCTCCTATTAACTCTGCTGCCTTTCTCTCCCATTCACTGTGCTGTCTTTCTCTCCAATGGACTCTCCTGTCTGTCTCTCCCATGTACTCTCTTCTCTGTCTCTCACATGGACTCTGCTGTCGGTCTCTCCCATGTTCTCTGCTGTCAGTCTCACATGTAATCAGCCGTCTGTCTCTCCCATTGACTCTGCTGTCTGTCTCTCCGATGTACTCTGTTGCCTGTCTCTCCCATGTACTCTGCTCTCTGTCTCCCCCATGTACTCTGCTCTCTGTCTCTCCCATTGACTTTGCTGTCTGTCTCTCCCATGTACTCTGCTGTCTGTCTCTACATGTACTCTGTTGTCTGTCTCTCCCATGGACTCTGCTGTCTGTCTCTCCCATGTACTCTGCTGTTTGTCTCTCCCACGTACTCTGCTTTCTGCCTCCTCCATGTACTTTGCTGTCTGTCTCTCCCATGTACTCTGCTGCCTGGTCTCTACCATGTTCTCTGCTTTGTGTCTCTCCGATGGACACTACTCTCTGTCTCTCCCATGGACTTTACTGTCTGTCTCTTCTATGTACTCTGCTGTCTCTCTCTCCTATGTACTCTGCTCTTTGTATCTCCCATGTACTCTGCTGTCTATCTCTCCCAAACACTCTGCTCTCCGTCTCTCTCATGGAATCTACTGTCTCTGTCTCCCATGGACTCTGCTGTCTGTCTCTCACATGCACTCTGCAGTCTGCCTCTCCCATGTGCTCTGCTGTGTGTCTCTCCCCTGTACTCTGCTGTCTCTCTCTCCCATTCACTCTGTTGTCTGTCTCTCCGAAGTACTCTGCTCTCTGTCTCTCCAATGGACTCTGCTGTCTGGCTTCCCCATGCACTCTATTGTCTGTTTCTCCCATGTACTCTGCTCTCTGTCTTTCCCATTTACTATGCTCTCTGTCTCTCCCATGCACTCTGCTGTCTGTCTCTCCCACGTACTCTGCTGTCTTTCTCTCCCATGTACTCTGCTGTGTGTCTCTCCATGTACTCTGCCGTCTGTCTCTCCCATGTTCTCTGCACTCTGTCTCTCCCATTGATTCTGCTGTCTCTCCCTCCCATGTACTCTGTTCTCTGTCTCTCCCTTGGACTCTTCTGTCTGTCTCTCCCATGCTCTCTGCTGTCAATCTCTCCCATGAACTCTGCTGTCTGTCTCTCCCATGTACTCTGCTCTCAGTCTCCAATTTTCTCTCCTTTCTGACTCTCCCATGGACTCTGCTGTCTGTCTTTCTCATATACCCTGCTGTCTGTCTCTCCCATGTACTCTGTTCTCTGTCCCTCCCATTGACTCTGCTGTATGTTTTTCCCATGTATTCTGCTGCCTGTCTCTCCCATGTACTCTGCTATCTGTCTCTCCCACGTACTCTGCTGTCTGTCTCTCCCATGTACTCTGCTCTCTGTCACTCTTATTGAATCTGCTGTCTGTCTCTCTCATGTCCTCTGCTGTCTGTCTCTTCCATGTACTCTCCTCTGTCTCTCCGATTAACTCTGCTGTCTCTCTCTCTCTCCAATGTACTCTGCTGTCTGTCTCTACCACATATTCTGCTCTCTGTCTCTCCCATGTACTCTGCTGTCTGTTTCTCCCATGGACTCTGATGTCTGTCTCTCCCATGTTATCTGCTCTCTATCTCTACCTTGTACTCTGCTGTCTATCTCTCCCAAACACTCTGCTCTCCGTCTCTCTCATGGACTCTACTGTCTGTGTCTCCCATGGACTCTGCTGTCTGTCTCTCACATAGACTCTGCAGTTTGTCTCTCCCACGTACTCTGCTGTTTGTCTCTCCCATGTTCTCTGCTCTCTGACTCTCCCATGGACTCTACTGTGTGTCTCTCTCATGTACTCTGCTGTCTGTCTCTCCCATGTACTCTGCTGTTTGTCTCTCCCATGTTCTCTTCTCTCTGACTCTCCCATGGACTATGCTGTCAGTTTCTCCCATGGACTCTGTTGTCTGTCTCTCCCCTGGACTCTGGTGTCTATCTCTCCCATGTACTCTGTTCACTGTCTCTCCCATTGACTCTACTGTCTGTCTCTCCAATGTACTCAGCTGTCTGTCTCTTCCATGAACTCTTTTCTCTGTCTCTCATATCGACTCTGCTCTCTGTGTCTCATATGTACTCTGCTGTCTGTTTCTCCCATTGACTCTGCTGTCTGTCTCTCCGATGTACTCTGCTGTCTATCACTCTAAAGTACCCTGCTGTCTTGATTTCCCATGGACTCTGCTGTCTGTCTCTCCCATGTACTCTGCTGTCTGTCTCTTCCATGAACTCTTTTCTCTGTCTCTCATATCCACTCTGCTCTCTTTCTCTCCTATGTACTCTGCTTTCTGTCTCTCCCATGTACTCTGCTGTCTGTCTCTCCCATGTACTCTGCTGCCTGTCTTTCCCATGTTCTCTGCTCTCTGACTCTCCCATGGGCTATGCTGTCTGTCTCTCTCATGTACTCTGCTGTCTGTCGCTCCCATGTACACTGAACTCTATTTCTCCCATGGACTCTGCTCTCTGTCTTTCCCATGGACTCTGCTGTCGTTCTCTCCCACGTACTCTGCTCTCTGTCTCTCCCATTGACTCTACTGTGTTTCTCCCATGGACTCCGCTGTCTGTCTCTCCCATGGATTCTGCTGTCTGTCTCTCCCATGTTCTCTGCTGTCAGTCTCTCCCATGTATTTTGCTGTCTCTCTCTCCCCTATACTCTGCTGTCTGTCTCTCCCATGTTCTCTGCTCACTGACTCTCCGATGGACTCTGCTGTCTGCCTCTCTCATGTACTCTGCTGTCTGTCTCTCCCATGTACTCTGGTCTCTGTCTCTCCCAGGTGCTCTGCTGTCTGTTTCTCCCATGGACTCTGCTGTCTGTCTCTCCGATGTACTCTGCTGTCTGACTCTCCCAAGCACTCTGCTCTTTGTCTCTCTATTGTACTCTTCTGTCTTGCTTTCCCATGCACTCTTTTGTGTCTCTCCCACGTACTCTGCTCTCTGTCTCTCCCATTGACTCTGCTGTGTGTCTCTCCAATGTACTCTGCTCTCTGACTCTCCCGTGGACTCTGTTGTCTGTCTCTATCATGTACTCTGCTGTCTGTCTCTCCCATTGACTCTGCTCTCTGTCTCTCCCATGGACTCTGCTGTCTGGCTTTCCCATGCACTCTATTGTCTGTCTCTCCCATGTAGTCTGCTCTGTGTCTCTCCTATTAACTCTGCTGCCTTTCTCTCCCATGCACTCTGCTGTCTGTCTCTCCCATGTTCTCTGCACTCTGTCTCTCCAATGGACTCTCCTGTCTGTCTCTTCCACGTACTCTGTTCTCTGTCTCTCACATGGACTCTGCTGTCTGTCTCTCCCATGTTCTCTGCTGTCAGTCTCTCACATGTACTCTGCTGTCTGTCTCTCCCATTGACTCTGCTGTCTGTCTCTCCAATGTACACTGTTGCCTATCTCTCCCATGTACTCTGCTCTCTGTCTCCCCCATGTACTCTGCTGTCTGTTTCTCCCATTGACTCTGCTGTCTGTCTCTCCGATGTACTCTGCTATCTGTCTCTCCAATGTACTCTGTTCTCTGTCTCTGCCATGTACTCTGTTCTCTGTCTCTCCTATCGACTCTGCTGTCTGTCTCTCACATGTACTCTGCTGTCTGTCTCTCCCATTGACTCTGCTGTCTGTCTCTCCAATGTACACTGTTGCCTATCTCTCCCATGTACTCTGCTCTCTGTCTCCCCCATGTACTCTGCTGTCTGTTTCTCCCATTGACTCTGCTGTCTGTCTCTCCGATGTACTCTGCTATCTGTCTCTCCAATGTACTCTGTTCTCTGTCTCTACCATGTACTCTGCTGTCTTGGTTTCCCATGCACTCTTGTTGTGTTTCTCTCCCGTGTACTCTGCTCTCTGTCTCTCCCATTGACTCTGATGTCTGTTTCTCCCATGGCCTTTGCTGTCTGTCTCTCCCATGTTCTCTGCACTATGACTCTCCCATGGATTCTTCTGTATGTCTCTCTAATGTACTCTGCTGTCTCTCCCATGTACTCTGTTCTCTGTCTCTCCCATTGACTCTGCTGTCTGTTTCTCCCATGTACTCTGCTGTCTGTCTCTCCCACTGACTCTGTTGACTGTCTCTCCCATGTACTCTGCTGTCTTTATCTCCCCTTGTACTCTGTTCTCTGTTTTCCCATGTACTCTGCTGTCTGTTTCTCCCCTTTGGGCTCTGCTGTCTGTCTCTCCCATGTTTTCTGTCCCCTCTCTCCCACGGGACTCTGCTCTCTTCTCGCCCATGACTTGTGCTTCCCGTTTTCCCTGACTCTGTGTCTGTCTCTCCCATGTACTCTGCTCTCCGTCTCTCCCAATGACTCTGCTGTCTGTTTCTCCCATGGACTCTGCTGTCTGTCTCTCTATGTACTCTGCTGTTTGTCTCTCCCATGTACTCTGCTGTCTGTCTTTCCTTGTACTCTGCTGTGTGTCTCTCCCATGGACTCTGCTGTCTGTCTCTCCCTTGTACTCTGCTGTTTGTCTCTCCCACGTACTTTGCTCTCTTTCTCTCCCATGTACTCTGCTGTCTGTCTTTCCCATGGACACTACTCTCTGTCTCTCCCATGGACTCTACTATCTGTCTCTCTCATGTACTCTGCTGTCTGTCTCTTACAAGTACTCTGCTCTATGTGTCTCCCATGTACTCTACTGTGTATCTCTCTCAAACACTCTGCTCTCCGTCTCTCTCATGGACTCTACTGTCTCTGTCTACCATGGACTCTGTTGTTGTCTCTCTTCTCTCCCTGGACTTCTGCTCTCTGTCTCTCTCCCATGAACTCTGCTGTCTGTCTCTCCCCTGTACTCTGCTGTCTGCCCCTCCCAAGTACTTGCTCTCTGTCTCTCCCATGGACTCCGCTGTCTGGCTTCCCATGGACCATTGTCTGTCTCTCCATGTACTCCTGTTCTGTCTCTCCCTGTGACTCTGCTGTCTGTCTTCCCATTCTCTGCTGTGTCTGTCTCTCCCATTTTACTCTGCTCTCTGTCTTTCCCACTGACTCTGCTGTCTGTCTCTGCCATGCACTCTGCTGTCTGTCTCTCCCATGTATTCTGCTGTCTGTCTCTCCCATGTACTCTTCTCTGTCTCTCCATGTTCTCTGCTCCTGTATCTCACCATGTTCTCTGCTCTCTGTCCCCTCCCATGTTTCTCTGCTCTCTCTCTCTCCCATTACTCTGCTGTCCCGTCTCTCGCATGTACTCTGCTGTCTGTCTCTCCCATGTACTCTGCTCTGTGTCTCTCCCATGTACTCTGCTTTCTGTTTCCAATTTTTCTCTTTTTTCTCCTTTCATTTTTCCATATTCTCCCCTCTCCTGTCTCTCTCTCCCTGTTTCTCATTGCTCTCCCTCTCTCTCTCCATTGACTCTCTCCTTCCTCTCGCATGTACTCCCCTCCTGTTTTCTCTCTCCCATGTACCTCTATGTGTCTCCTCTGTCTCTCTCTCTTTCCTCTCCCATTTTCCTCTCCCTTTCTCTCTCTCCCCATGCTCTATGTGTCCCCTTCCTCTCCCTTCTCTGCCTGTCTCTCTCTCATCTACCTTCTGCTGTCCCTCCCGTCTCTCTCTTCTCTCACCATCTACCTCATGGTGTCCCTCCCATTCTTTCTCTCTTGACTTTCCCTTCCTCTATTTTTGTCCCTCCCTGTACTCTCTCTCTGTCCTCCCTGACTCTGATGTGTCCCTCCCAGCCTCTCTGTCCTCTCTCTCACTCCTACCCCATGTTGTCCTCTCCCATGTTCTCTCTGTCTCTCTCTCCCATTTCCTCTCTGTCCTCTCCCTTTCTCCTCTCTCCCTCCCTCCCCATGGTCGCTCTCTGTCTCTCTCTTTAATCTCTGTCTGTCCTCCATGTGCCCTCCCGCTCTCTCTCTCCCCTTCCCCCCCATTTGGCCTCTCCTCTCTCTCTCCTCTCCCTTCTCTGCTCTCTGTCCTTCCCCCCTTCTCTCTCTCTCTCTCTCCCCACCAAAGACTTCCCCTCTCTGTCTCCTTCTCCATTTCTCTGCTCTTCTCACTCTCCTCCATACTCTATGTCTCTCTCTCCCCAGGGCCTGCCTCTTCCCTTTTCCATGACTCCGTTCTCTGCTTGCCATTGCTCTGCTCTCTCTCTCCTCTCGTCAAACACTCCATTACTCCCCGTCCCCTCCTCCTTTTACCACCTATTTTCTTCCTGCACTCTGCTGTCTTCTCCCGGGCTCGTGCTTCTCTCCCATGTTCTTCCCCTGACTCTCCATGGACTCTGTTCTTTCTCTCATGTACTCTGCTGTCTGTCTCTCCCATGTCCTTGCTCTCTGTTTCTCCCTGGCTTGCTGTCTGTCTTCCCCCTGGACCTGCTGTTGTCTCTCCCCTGTACTATTTCTCTCTCTCTCCCATTGATCTGCTCCTTCTCTCTCCCATGTACTCTGCTGTCGTCTCTCCCCTTGACTGGCTGTTGTTTTTCCCTGTACCTGCTGTCTTTTTCCCCCCATGTACTCCTCTCTGTCTCTCCCTGTCTCTGCTGTCGGGTTTTTCCCATTGAACTTCTGTCGTCTCTCCCTGTCTCTGCGTCTGTCCTCCCCTGTTCCGCTGCTGTCTCTCCCAGTCCCCTGTCTCGTTTTCCCATGGACTCTGCTGTCTGTCCTCCCATGGACTGCTGTCTGTTTCTCCCATGAAATTTGTTCCTCTTCTCTCCCATTGACTCGCTCTTCCCCTTCCCTGTTTCTGCTGTCTGTCTCTCCCCTTTGCTGCGTTTTTTTCCATGTACTCTGCTGTCTTTTCTCCCATGTACTCTGTTCTCTGTCTCTCCCCTGTACTCTGCGTCTGTCTCTCCTTGACTCTGCTGTCTGTCTCCCCATTTTTTCCGTCCTGTCCCCTCCCATGGACTCTGCTCCTTCTCGCCCATGTACTCTGTTTTTGTGTCTCCCCCAAGACCTGCTGTTTTTCTCTCCCAAATACTCTGCGTCTGTCTCTCCCTGTTCCGCTTCTTTTCCCCTGGACTTGCTGTCGCTCTCCCATACTCTGCTGTCTGTCTTCCCATGGACTCTGCGTCTTCTCTCCAGACTCTGGTCCCGTCTCTCCCATGACCTGCTCCTGTCTCTCCATGTTCTCTATACCTGTTTAAAAAATGATTTCCAATTTTTTTTCTTTTTTTCTCCTTTCATTTTCTTTTCCTCATTTCCCCCCCTCCTTCTCTCCCTCTCTCTCTCCCCCTTCCCCTTTGTGTCCCTCCCTCCCCCTTTTCTCTCCCTCCCCACCTCTAGTGTCCCCCCCTCCCCTCTGTCCCCCTCTCTCTTCCTCCGTACCTCTATGTGTCCCCTCCCTCTCCTCCTCCTCTCCCTCCCTGCCCCCTTTTTGTCCCCCCCTCCTCTCTCCCCTCCCCCTACCTCTAAGTGTCCCTCCCTCCCCCTTTTCTCCTCTCTCCCCCCCTACCTCTTGTGTCCCCTCTCTCTCTCTCTCCACCCTCTACCTCTATGTGCCCTCCCGTCTCTCTCTCTCTTCCCCTCTCCCTCCCTTCCCTATGGTCCCCCCCTTCTCTCTCTCTCCCCCCCTACCCTATGTGTCCCTCCCCCCCTCTCTGCTCTCCTTTCCTCCCACCTCTATGGTCCCCCCCGTTTTCTCTCTCTCTCTCTCTCTCCCCCCCTTCCCCTTTTTGTCCCCCCCCCTCTCTCTCTCTCCCTCCCTACCCCTTTTGTGTCCCTACCTCTCTTCTCTCTCTCACCTCTCTACCCTATGGCCCCCCCTGTTCTCTCCCCTCTCTCTTTCCCCCCCTACTTCTATGTGCCCCCTCTCTCTCTCTCCTCTCCCCCTCTCTCTCTCTCTCTCCTCTCTCTCTCCTCTCTCTCTCTCCCCCACCTCAATGACTTCCCCTCACATCAAACCTTTCTCCCCACTTTCCTCCTCCTCCCTTTCCCTCACCTTCCCCCCCTTCTCTCTCTCTCTCTCCTCCAGCCATGCCTCCCCTCCTTCTTTTCCCTGATCCGGGGCTGCTGCTGTGCTCTGCTGCGCCTTTTCTCGCCGCCGTCAAACCCCTTCCTCCCCTCCTCAAAATACCTCCTTATATAACCAAAAAATAACCTATTAGAGAATGTTTTCTGTTTTTTTTTAATATGGCCCGGAGAGAGGAGCCCCTCCACCCAGGAGTAACATGGTGAGGCGAGCTTGTGTTTCCTCTGGCCCAGCCTCAGAACCCCACCTCAGGTACCCTACTTAAGCAGACCCACCTCGGGTATCCTACTTAAGGCAGCCCAAACTCAGTAGCCCCACGTAAGGGCACCCCCCCTTTCAGTAACCCCAATAAGGCAATCCCACCTCAGGTAGCCCCAGCCTCAGGCAACCCCACCTCAAGTAGCCCCCCCAAAGGCAGCCCCACCTCAGGTAGCCCCATAAGGCAGCCCAAACCAAGGCAGCCCACCTCAGGTAGATTTGACTAAGAAAAGCCCCACCTCAGGTGGGCCCCCATAGGCAGCCCCACCTCAGGTAGCCCCATCAATAGCCCACGTAAGGCAGTCCCCCCTCAGGTAGCCCCACCTCAAGTAGTCCCACGTAAGGCAGCCCCACCTCAGGTAGCCCCACCTCAAGTAGCCCCACGTAAGGCAGCCCCACCTCAGGTAGCCCCACATAAGGCAGCCCCAACTCAGGTAGCCCCACGCAAGGCAGCCCACCTAAGGCAGTCCCAAGTGAGGCAGCCCCACCTCAGGAAGCCCCACGTAAGGCAGTCCCACCTCAGGTAGCCCCACCTCAAGTAGCCCCACGTAAGGCAGCCCCACCTCAGGTAGCCCCACCTCAAGTAGCCCCACGTAAGGCAGCCCCATCTCAGGTAGCCCCACCTCAAGTAGCCCCACGTAAGGCAGCCCCACCCTCAGGTAGCCCACCTCAAGTAGCCCCACTTTAGACAGCCCACCTCAGGTACCCCCACCTCAAGTACCCCACGTAAGGCACCCCACCTCGGTTTAGCCTCACCTAAAGTAGCCCACGTAAGGCGGGCCCTACCTCAGGTAGCCCCACCTCAAGTAGCCCCACGTAAGGCAGCCCCACCTCAGGTAGCCCCACCTCAAGTAGCCCCACGTAAGACAGCCCCACCTCAGGTAGCCCCACCTCAAGTAGCCCCACGTAAGGCAGCCCCACCTCAGGTAGCCCCACCTCAAGTAGCCCCACGTAAGGCAGCCCTACCTCAGGTACCCCCCACCTCAAGTAGCCCCCACGGTAAAGGCCAGCCCTACCTCAGGTAGCCCACCTCAAGTAGCCCCACGTAAGGCAGCCCACCTCAGGTAGCCCACCTCAAGTAGCCCACGTAAGACAGCCCTTTACCCAGGTATCCCACCTCAAGTAGCCCCACGTAAGACAGCCCTACCTCAGGTAGCCCCACCTCAAGTAGCCCCACGTAAGGCAGCCCCACCTCAGGTAGCCCCACCTCAAGTAGTCCCACGTAAGGCAGCCCCACCTCAGGTAGCCCCACCTCAAGTAGCCCCACGTAAGGCAGCCCCACCTCAGGTAGCCCCACCTCTTGATCTCATTGAAACTTACATATTTTTTCAAAATAATATAGATAGTTATTGGGTTATCAGGGCTGTATTATTTTATTCATGTTATGCACTAAACCCGTGTTTGTAATTCAGTGCAATATGTGGTTGAGACTCGATCCTCCGTCTTCTGATGACGATAACAGAAATTTCTGGTACTTCATCTGCGATTTCCGTTCAGCAAACAGTAAGTTTGTTGACAAAAAAACAGGTGCTGACTAACAAAAAACAGGTGTTGACTAACAAAAACAGGTGTTGACTAACAAAAACAGGTGTTGACTAACAAACAATGGGTGTTAACTGACAAAAGCAGGTGTTATGTTAAAGAACAACTGTCGTCGACTTACAAAAGCAAGTGTTGACTGTCAAAAACAGATGTTCACTGAGAAACATAACATGTGTTCATTTATAGAACCTGACCATAATAGTGTTCAATCTGTCACCAAGCCTGACTACCTCTAACTTGCTTTATAATACATGACTCTCTCTAACTTGCTTTATAAAAACTGACTTCTTAACTGCTTTAAATACATGACTCTCTCTAACTTGCTTTATAATACATGACTACCTCTAACTTGCTTTATAATACATGACTCTCTCTAACTTGCTTTATAATACATGACTACCTCTAACTTGCTTTATAATACATGACTACCTCTAACTTGCTTTATAAAACTGACTACCTCTAACTTGCTTTATAATACATGACTACCTCTAACTTGCTTTATAATACATGACTACCTCTAACTTGCTTTATAATACATGACTACCTCTAACTTGCTTTATAATACATGACTACCTCTAATTGCTTTTTAATACATGACTACCTCTAACTTGCTTTATAATACATGACTCTCTCTAACTTGCTTTATAATACATGACTACCTCTAACTTGCTTTATAATACATGACTCTCTCTAACTTGCTTTATAATACATGACTACCTCTAACTTGCTTTATAATACATGACTACCTCTAACTTGCTTTATAATACATGACTCTCTCTAACTTGCTTTATAATACATGACTACCTCTAACTTGCTTTATAATACATGACTACCTCTAACTTGCTTTATAATACATGATACCTCTAACTTGCTTTAAATTACATGACTACCTATATTGCTTTATAATACATGACTAAACCCCTAACTTGCTTTATAATACATGACTTCCTCTAACTTGCTTTATAATACATGACTTCCCCAACTGCTTTAAAAATACATGACTACCTCTAACTTGCTTTATTAAAACATGACTTTCCTCTACTTGCTTTATAAAAACATGACTCTCTCTAACTTGCTTTATAATACATGATACTCTAACTTGCCCTTTATAATACATGACTACCTCCCAACTTGCTTTTAATACATGACTACCCCTAACTTGCTTTATAATACTGACTACCTCTAACTTGCTTTATAATCATACTAACTTCTAAAAATTGCTTTATAATACATGACTCTCTCTAACTTGCTTTATAATACATGACTACCTCTAACTTGCTTTATAATACATGACTACCTCTAACTTGCTTTATAATACATGACTCTCTCTAACTTGCTTTATAATACATGACTACCTCTAACTTGCTTTATAATACATGACTACCTCTAACTTGCTTTATAATACATGACTACCTCTAACTTGCTTTATAATACATGACTACCTCTAACTTGCTTTATAATACATGACTACCTCTAACTTGCTTTATAATACATGACTCTCTCTAACTTGCTTTATAATACATGACTACCTCTAACTTGCTTTATAATACATGACTACCTCTAACTTGCTTTATAATACATGACTACCTCTAACATTTCTTTAAAAACATGACTACCTCTAACTTGCTTAAATACATGACTACCCCTAACTTGCTTTATAATACATGACTACCTCTAACTTGCCTTTATAATACATGACTACCTCTAACTTGCTTTATAATAAAATGACTACCCCTACTTGCTTTATAATACATGACTACCTCTAACTTGCTTTATAATACATGACTACCTCTAACTTGCTTTATAATACATGACTACCTCTAACTTGCTTTATAATACATGACTACCTCACTTTCTTTAAAAATACAATTTGACTACCTCTAACTTGCTTTTATAATACATGACTACCTCTAACTTGTTTAAATACATGATACTTAACTTGCTTTATAATAACATGACTACCTCTAATTGCTTTTATAATACATGACTACCTCTAACTTGCTTTATAATACATGACTAAACCCCTAACTTGCTTTATTAAAACATGACTACCTCTAACTTGCTTTATAATACTGACTACCTCCAACTTGCTTTATAATACAGATACCTCTAACTTGCTTTATAATACTGGGTACCTCTAAAATTGCTTTATAATACATGACTACCTCTAACTTGCTTTATAATACATGACTACCTCTAACTTGCTTTATAATACATGACTACCTCTAACTTGCTTTATAATACATGACTACCTCTAACTTGCTTTATAATACATGACTACCTCTAACTTGCTTTATAATACATGACTACCTCCAACTTGCTTTATAATACATGACTACCTCTAACTTGCTTTAAAAATAAAATGACTACCTCTAACTTGCTTTATAATACATGACTACTCTCTAACTTGCTTTATAATCAGACTACCTCTAACTTGCTTTATAATACATGACTCTCTCTAACTTGCTTTATAATACATGACTACCTCTAACTTGCTTTATAATACATGACTACCTCTAACTTGCTTTATAATACATGAAACCTCCAACTTTCTTTTAATACATGACTACCTCTAACTTGCTTTATAATACATGACTCTCTCTAACTTGCTTTATAATACATGACTCTCTCTAACTTGCTTTATAATACATGACTCTCTCTAACTTGCTTTATAATACATGACTCTCTCTAACTTGCTTTATAATACCTGACTCTCAAAATTGCTTAAAATAAATGACTAAACCCCTAACTTGCTTTATAATACATGACATCTCCAATTGCTTTATTAATTACTGACTCCTTAATTGCTTTATAATACATGATCTCTCTAACTTGTTTATAATACATGACTCTCTCTAACTTGCTTTATAATACATGACTCTCTCTAACTTGCTTTATAATACATGACTCTCTCTAACTTGCTTTATAATACATGACTCTCTCTAAAATTGCTTTTTAATTACCCTGACTCTCTCTAACTTGCTTTATAATACATGACTCTCTCTAACTTGCTTTATAATACATGACTCTCTCTAACTTGCTTTATAATACATGTCCTCTAAATTTTTTGGGTTTATAATACATGCTCTCTCTAATTGCTTTATAATTTAAAAGACTCTCTTTAACTTTCTTTAAAAATTTCATGTTACCCCTAAAAATTTCTTTAAAAAACATGACTACCTCTAACTTGCTTTTTTAAATGACCCTTTTAACTTTCTTTATTTAAAAACATGACCCCTCTAAAATTTCTTTATAATACATGCTACCCCTAAAATTGCTTTTTTTTAAAACATGTCCTCCTCAAAAATTTCATTTTTTAAAACAAAGACTTTCCCCTAACTTTCTTTATAATACATGACTCCTCTTTAAAATTTCCCTTTTTAAAAACATGATCCCCTCAATTGCTTTAATACCCTGTTTTTCTCTAAAATTCTTTATAATACATGACTTCCTCTAAAATTTTTATAAACATGACTCCTCTTTTAAATTTATTTTTAAAACATGGCTACCTCTAAACTTGCTTTTAAAAAACAGGGCTCTCCTCAAAATTTCTTTTAAAAATACATGCTCCTCTAACTTTTCTTTATAATTTCATGCTCCCTAACATGCTTTAAAAATACATGACCCCCTCTAACTTTCCCCTTTAAAAAATAAGGGCTACCTCTTAAATTCCTTTTATAATTAAAGACTACCTTAAACCCGGGTTTTTTAAAACATGAAATCTCTTTTAACTTGCCCTTTTTTAAAATTCATGACCCACCTCTAATTTCTTTAAATACATGAATCTCCTAACCTTCTTTAAAATACATACTCCTCTAACTTGCTTTATAATACATGACTTCTTTAACCCTTTCTTTTATAAACATGACCCCTCTCTAACTTTCTTTATAATACATACTCTCCTAACTGCTTTTAATCATGAACCCCTTTAAAAAAAAACCCCCCTTTTTTAACTTGCTTTTTTAATTTCAGGGCTCTCTCTAACCCTTTCTTTAAATACATGACTCCCCTTTTAAAATTGCTTTAAAATAAAATGACTCCTCTAATTTTTTTATTTAAAACTTTTAAATCTCTCTAAAATTGCTTTATAATTTCATGACTCTCTTAACCTTTTTCTTTATATTTTTTGACTCCCTCAACTGCTTTAAAAATACATGGGCTCTTTTTAACTTGCTTAAAAATTTCTTACTCCTTAACTTGCTTTAAAATACATGACTCCCCTCTAACTTGCTTTATTTAAACCAAAACTCTCTCTAATTTCTTTATTTAAAAATGACTCTCTTTTAAATTGGGTTTTTAAACTTTACTCTCTCAAAATTGCTTATAAACTTTACCCCTCTAATTTCTTTATAATTTCAAGTCTCTCTAACTTGCTTTATAATACATGACTCCTCAAAATTTCTTAAATACAAGACTTTCCCCTAACTTGGGTTTATAATTTCATGGACTCCCCTTCAAAAAAAACCCCTTCCCCTTTTTAAATCATGGCCCCTCACTAAATTTCTTTTTTTAATACATAAATCCTCTAACTTGCTTTTTAATACTTGGCTCTCTCTAAATTGCTTTAAAAATACATGACTCCTCTAACTTGCTTTATAATACATGACTCCTCTAACTTGCTTTTTTTAAAACATGACTCTCTTAAAATTGGGTTAAAAATACATGACTCCCCCTAACATGCTTTTTAAAACATGACTCTCTCCAACTTGCTTTTTAATACATGACTCTCTCTAACTTGCTTTTTTAACATGTCCCCCCTCTAACCCTTTCTTTTCAAACATGATACCTCTAAAATTGCTTTATTTAAAACATGACTCTCTCTAAATTTTCTTTAAAAATACAGACTAAACCTTAACTTGCTTTATAATACATGTCCCCTCTCTAAAAATTTCTTTATTTTAAAACATAAATCTCCTAAATTTCTTTATAATACAAGACTTTCCTCTAACTTCTTTATAATACATGATAAATCTTTTAAAATTTCCCTTTTTAATACATGACCCTCTCTAAAATTTTTTAAAAAAAAATGGGCCTTCTCACATGCTTTTTAATTTAAAGACTACCCCTAACTTTCTTTATTTAAAAATTTACCCCCTCTTTAAATTGCTTTATAATCATGACTACCTCTAAATTTTTGCTTTTTAAAACATGAAATCTCTCTAACTTTCTTTTTTAATTTCATGACTCTCCCCTAAATTGCTTTATAATACATGACTCTCTCAAAAATTGTTTTAAAACATGTCCCCTCTCTAACTTTTTTATAATTCCAAAAAAATACCTCTAACTTGCTTTTTAATACATGCCTTTTCCCCTAACATGCATTAATTCATTACAAAACCCCTAACTTTCTTTAAAAAAACTTTTCTCTCTCTAACTTGCTTTTAAACATGCCCCTTCTAACATGCCTTTTTAATACAAAGACTACCTTAACTTGCTTTAAAATACATGAAATACCTCTAACTTGCTTTATAATACATGATCTCTCTAACTTTCTTTATAATACATGACTCCTCTAACATTCTTTTTAATACATGTTTCCCCTAACTTGCTTTATAAAACTTTACTCTCTCTAAAATTGCTTTAATTTAAAACATGACTACCTCTAACTTGCTTATAAAACATGACTCTCTCTAACTTTCTTTATAATAAGACTCTTTTCTAACTTGCTTTTTAATACATGACCTTCTAACTTGCTTTTAAAATACATGACTCTCTCTAACTTGCTTTATAATTCTTTACTCTCTAACTTGCTTTATTTAAAACAATTTTCTCTCTCAACTTGCTTTTTTTAAAACATGACTCTCTCTAACTTGCTTTTAATAAAATGGGCCTCTCAATTGCTCTATAATACATGACTCTCCCCAACTTGCTTTATAAACATGACTTCTCTAAATTGCTTTAAAAATACATGACTCTCTCTAAATTCCTTTTTTAAAAACATGACTCTCTCTAACCGCTTTATAACACATGACCTCTCTAACTTTCTTTATATTTAAAGACTCTCTCTAACTGCTTTTTAATACATGACTCTCTCTAACTTTCTCTATAAACATGACTTTTCTCCTAAATTTCTTTAAAATACTGGGCTCTTTAACTTCTTTATAATACCCGAATCTCTCTAACTTGTCTTTAATACATGACCTCTCTAACTTGCTTTTTAAAACATGACCTCTTAACTTGCTTTATAATACATGCCCCTTTTTAAACCCTTTTTTTATAATACATGACTCTCCCCTAACTTGCTTTATAATAACCCCTGGGCTCCCCTCTAATTGGGTTTTTAATAAAATGCCCCTCTCTAACTTGCTTTAAAAATTTTATGACCTCTCTAACTTTCTTTATAATAAAAATTTACCTCCTAAAAATTTTCTTTTTTAATACTTTTCTACCTCTAAAATTGCTTTATAAAACATTTACTCCTCTAACTTGCTTTTAATTTTTTTAAAAGACTCTCTCTAACTTTCCTTTTTTTAAAACATGGGGCTACCCCAACTTGCTTTTTAATACATAACCCCCTAACTGCTTTATTTAAAAAGCCCCTCTCAAAATTGCTTTAAAAATACATGACTCTCCTAAATTGCTTTTAATTTTTTTACTCTCTCTAACCCTTTCTTTTTAATACATGACACCTCTTTCTTGCTTTTTAATACATGACTCTCTCTAACTTTCTTTATAAAATTTCTCCTCTAACTTGCTTTATAAACAAGAAATCTCTCTACTTTTCTTTATAATACAAAGGCTCCTCTCTAACTTGGGTTTAATACAAGACTCCTCATAACTTTTCTTTTTAATAAAGATCTCTCTAACTTGCTTTTTTAAAAAAAGAAAACCCCTCTAAACTTCCTTTAAATACAGCACTCTCCTAAATTGCTTATAATACATTTACCCTCTCTAACTTGCTTTAAAAAAACTTTTCCCCCCTCAAACTTGCTTTTTAATCCAATTTTTCTCTCTCTAACTTGCTTTATAAAAACATTTACGCCTCTAACTTGTTTTTTAATACATGACTCTCTCTAAAATTGCTTTATAATACAGACTCTCTCTAACTTTCTTTAAATACATGATCCCTCTAACTTGCCCTTTTTAAAAATTAAAAGACTTTTTCTCTAACTTGCTTTTAATACATGACTCCCCTCTAACTTGCTTTATAATACATGTCTCTCTTAACTTGCTTTATAATACATGACTCTCCTAACTTGCTTTAATAAAACTGACCCCCTCTAACTTGCTTTATAATACTTTACCCCTTTTCTAAAAAAGCCTTTTAAAAAAACAAATTTTTTAAAAAAATTCTCTCTAACTTGCTTTAAAATAATTCTCTCTCTAACTTGCTTTATAATACATGACTCCCCTCAAACTTGCTTTATAATACATAACTCTCTATAACTTGCTTTAAAAAATAATTTACCTCTCTAAAATGGGTTTATAATAAAATGACTCTCTCTAACTTTCTTTTTAATAAAATGGCTCTCTCTAACTTGGGTTGATTTTTACATGACTCTCTCTAAATTGCCCTTTTTAATACATGACCCCTCTCCCAACTTGTTTATTTAAAACATGTTCCCCTCTAACTTTCTTTAAAAATACATTCCCTCTCTAAAATTGCTTTAAAATAAATTTACTCTCCCCTTTAATTGCTTTTTAATTTCATTGGGCTCGCTCTTTAAAATTTCTTTATTAAAACAAAGGGAACCCCTTTTCTAACTTTCTTTATAATTTCATGTCTTTTCTAACTTGCTTTATTAAAACATGGGGCCTCCTAACTTGTTTTTAAATACATGACGCGCTCTAAATTGCTTTTTAAAAACATGACCTCTTAACTTTCTTTTTTTTAATTCCCTGACTCTCCTAATTTTCTTTTTTTAATAAAAAACCTCTCTAATTGCCTTTTTTAAACATGACTCTCTCTAATTTCTTTTTAATACAGACTCTCTCTAAATTTTCTTTAAATACAGGGCTCTCTCTAAAATTGAAAAAATTAAAAACATGACCCTCTAACTTGTTTATAAAACAAAGCTCTCTCTAAATTGCTTTTTTAATACAGACCTTTTCTAACTTGCCCTTTTTAAAAACATGACTCTCTCTAAAATTGCTTTTAATACATGGGCTTCTCCCAACTTTCTTTATAAAACATTTCCCTCTCTAACTTGCCTTTTTAATACTTTTAAATCCCCCCCCTAACTTTCCTTTTTAATACAACCCCTCTCACTTGCTTTTTTAAAAACGTGACCCCTTTTTAACTTGCTTTTAATACATGACTCTCTCTATCTTTCTTTTAATACGCTCTCTCTAACTTGCTTTATAATGCATGACTTCTCTAACTTGCCCCTTTTTAAAAAACATGACTCTCTCTTTAAAATTCTTTAAAAAACAGGCTCTCTTTTAACTTGCTTTTTAACATTGACTCTCTCTAACTTGCTTTAAAATACATGACCTCTCCCAACCCGGGTTTAAAATTCTTTACCCCTCTCTAACTTTTTTATTAAAAAATGACTCTCTCTTAAATTGGGTTTATAATACATGACTTTTCCCCAACTTGCTTTATAATTAATTTACCTCCTTTCTTCTTTATAAACATGACCCCTCTTTAACTTTCTTTATAATACATGACTCTTCCCAAATTGCTTTAAAAATTCATGACTTTTCTCTAAATTGGGTTTAAATACATGGGCCCTCTCTAACTTCTTTAAAAACATAACTCTCTTTTAAATTGCTTTATTAAAACAGACTCCCCTCTAAATTTCTTTATAATACATGACTCCCTAACTTGCTT
This sequence comes from Cherax quadricarinatus, assembly GCF_026875155.1. Taxonomy (NCBI): domain Eukaryota; kingdom Metazoa; phylum Arthropoda; class Malacostraca; order Decapoda; family Parastacidae; genus Cherax; species Cherax quadricarinatus. The sequence goes on along the minus strand of NC_069410.1, from coordinate 3,499,524 downwards.
TATAAAACCCTGTCCTCTCTAATTGCTTGATAATACAGACTCTCTCTAACTTGCTTTAAAAAATTCCCGGGCTTTCTCTAAAATTGCCCTTTTTTAAAAAATGACTCTCTCTTAAATTGCTTTACAAAAACAGTCCTCTCTAACTTTCTTTAAACATGACTTTCTAAATTTTCTTTATTAAAACATGACTCTCCCCTAACTTGCTTTTTTTTTAAAATGACTCTCTCTAACTTGGGTTTTTCAAAAAAATTCCCCTCCTAACTTGCTTTTTAATACTTTTTTCTCTTAAATTGCTTTATAAAACTTTACTCTCTCTAAAATTTCTTTTTAAAACAAAGCTCTCTCTAATTGGGTTTAATGCCCTGACTCTCTTAACTTGCTTTATAATTTCATCACTCTTTCTAAATTGCTTTATAAATACATACCTCCCTTTTAACTTGCCCTTTTTAAAAATATGGAATTTTCCCCCTAACTTGCTTTATAATACTGACTTCCTAACTTGCTTTATAAAAACATTTACTCTCTCAACTTTCTTTAATACATTTACTCCTCTCTAAAATTGCTTTAATACATGACTCCCTAAATTTCTTTATAATACATGATTTTCCCCTAACTTCTTTTAATACAAAGATCTCTCTAACTGCTTTTATAATACATGAACCCCCTCTAACTTGCTTTTATAAACATGACTCTCTTTAACTTGTTTTTTTTACCAAAGACTTTCTCTAACTTGCTTTATAAAACAAGACCCTCTAACCTTTCTTTATAATTCATGACTCCCCTTAACTTGCTTTAAAAATTTAAAGACTCGCCCTAAAAAAAGCTTTATAATACATGACTCCTCTAAAAATTTCTTTAAAAATTTCATTACTCTCTCTAACTTGCTTATAATAAAATGACTCTCCTAACTTGCTTTAAAAATTTCATGACTCTCTCTAACTTGCTTTATAATAACGACTCGCTCCCCAAAATTTCTTTTTAATACATACCTCTTTAACTTGCTTTTTAAAAAACATGGGCTCCTTAACTTGGGTTTATAATACATGGGTCTCCTAACTTTTCTTTATAAAACAGACCCCTAACTTGCCCTTTTTAATTCATGACTTCTCTAACTTGCTTTTATAATACAGCTTTCTCTAACTTTCTTGTTTAAAACATGACTCTCTCTAAAATTGGGTTTATAATTTCATGACTCTCTCTAAATTGCTTTATAATACATTTCTCTCTCTAACTTGCTTAAAATACATGACCTCTCTAACTTGCTTTTTTAATTAAACATGACTCTCTCCAAAATGCTTTATAATACAAGACTTTTAAAATTGCTTTTTTAAAACATGAAATTCTCTAAAAATTTCTTTAAAAAAACATGACTCCTCTAAAAATTTCTTTTTAATACATGACTCTCTCTAACTGCTTTATAATAAAAATGGGTAATCACTTTTCCCGTTTTTTCTTACAAAATTTTGCATTTTCCATAATCGTTTTTGCTTAAAAAAAATAATAAAAAAATAATTAAAATAATAATAATTAAAAATTATTATTATTATTAAAATTTTTTATTATTATTATTTTATTATTATTGTTTTTATTATTATCAGTTTTTTTTTTTATTATTATTATTATTATTATTATTATTATTGTTAAATTTTTATTATTATCAATTTTTTATTATTATCCCGTATTATTAAATTTTTTTTAAATTTCCCAAGGGCCCAATTTTATTACCCTCGATTTCGATTGTTTGGGAAAAAAATTTTCTCTCTCTCTTTTCTTCTCTCCCCCTCTCTCTCTCTCTCTCCTCCCCTTTTTCTTCTCTCCCCCCTTTTTTTTTTTTTTTTTTTTTTTTTTTTTTTTTTTTTTTTTTTTTACACGGGGTTTGACAAGGTTAAGGATCCCTAGCTTATTGACAGCTATTTACAGGTTAAGGATTCCTAACTTTATTGGCAAGCTAAGAGCTGTTACCTACATCAGCTCATTTGAAAGCATTTTTATTGTTATGAGACATACAAGTAGGGAACAGGATGAAGTTGGAGCCATCTTTTTGGCCAGAAATTTTCATTTGATCAACTGACGTTATCTCGTTGACATCATTATGCTGTACAAAATGTGTTCCATACTCGAGTCATCCTGGGTATTTTTGATCTCAGAGGGAGTGATGTTCTGGAGAAGGTACAGCCAAGTGAAGTTGCTGCTTTCTGCCCGTCTTGTGGCATAAAAGCTTTTTTTCAACGCTGTCCTCGAAGTGGATCCAAGTGTGGTATTTTGACAATATTGGCCTTGTACATAACAGTAAGGCCACCCACATCCCTCCTATTTTGAAGGCCTGCTGAAATGACAGATCTATCCAGGAGGGGTCCAGGCGAGAGATGAGACGTCTTGCTCTGTTCTCTACTCTGCCCCAAGCAGCCCGCAGATGAGAGGGGGGACAGGCAAACCAAGAAAGTTGGAGCATACTAAAGGGTGTGAGCGTACTTGTCCCTCGTACAGGATCTTGCAACCCTACTGTCAAGCAGATGCGAGATACGGCGAAGTGCTGTAAGCTTCCTGGCTGCCTTGTTTGCAAGATTTACAAACATGGTTCTTTATGGTTAGTTTGGAGTCAATTTCACCCCAAGGATATCAACTTCTTCTTTCCCGGTGCCAACATCCTCCCATTCATCCTTACTACTGCACCAGCATTACCATCATGGTGCCTAAGACGATCATCATTTGCGTTTTCTCAGGTGCAAATGTTACTTGCCATCTATTTCCCCAAGCTGATATAGCTCTCAGCTGGTGATTGATGTAGCTTAGAGCAGCTGGCATTTGTTCTCTTGGATAAGTGAATGTCAGTGTACAGTCGTCTGCATATGCATGTGATTCTGGGATGAGATGAAGAAGGTCGTTGAAGTAGACATTCCATAACAGTGGACCCAGCACACTCCCTTGTGGAACCTTGCCCCAATAGGATGCCTTGCTGGGTTTCCGTTCCATTGAGGACTACACTTAGAGATCTACCATAAGGTAATCACTGAGGAGACATAGCGTAGAGCCTGCAATTCCCATGCTTGAAGTTTTGCTAAGAGGCCCTAGTTTCCACACCCGTTCGAAAGCGCCAGCAATGTCCATGCTACCACACAGCTGACTTGGTTTCCCATGACGGGTGCCACTTAGTGGAGGGGTTTAAACAACGATCGCAGCAGAGTAACCTTCCTAAACCCCAATTTTGAACGATCACAAATAGGATGGTAGTCAAAAAATCTGTCTTTTTGTCTTGAATTATTGTCTAAAGGGATTTTTCCATGTTTAAAGGGAGTACACGGGTCTGTATTGCTGTTTTTCTGCCTGCTCTTCTTTTTGTGAACGGGGGACTACATTTCCTCTTTTCCTGGAGAGGGCCATTTACACTGTACTAGGCATGCGAAAGATGCTTTTTAGGGGTGCTGCAGCGGGCTGCACATCTCCAACAATTTTGGGGCTAAACTTGTCTGGGCCCACACCTTTTTCTTGGGTCCAATGTTTTAAGAAGGAAATGCACCTCCTCCTCCTTATTGTCCCCCGACAGTTTTGACACAGTTTTGCAGCAGCCAAGGGGGGGTCCCTTCGGGTCAGGAACTTGCATTTTGTACAAAGTGTTGGGGCAAAGGGTCCGCTTTCCTTGACAACATAAGGTGGCCCATCCTTCGATTTAGAGGGGAATAAGTTCATCAGGCAGAAACCCTTTGTCTGTCCTTGACCAGGGACCCCCAGGTTTTGGAGCCTCCCTACCTTCTAACTTTTTTTTATGTCCAACCCCATTTAGCAATGGGCCCCCTTTTGAACATCACCCATAGCCCTACAGGGTTGCATGTGCAATTCCTGTTATAGGTGGTAGGGTTCTCTTTTCCTTTGCCATGCTTTGATTAGCAGTAGCAGCCTCCTACAACAAAGCCAAAAACCCAAAGGGTGATTTTAGGGTTTTTCACATTTGCCCGGGGGAATGTGTTCTTGTTGCAGATTAAGGATTTTCCATGAAGGCTTTCACTTGGTTTCAACATCCCCCTGGGAAGACACCAGTCGGGGTGGGGACCAGAGCAAAGGGCTGGGCCCAATTACCTCTTTCCCAAAACCCGGTTTCGGTGGGCTCCTCACCTCGTTCTGTTTGGGGCTTTTTAAATGGGTAAAACAGCCTTGTGGAACATCCAACGGCCGAGGGGTTGACAAGTGACTATGCCTTCTCCAAACCTCACTACTGGGTCAAGGGAGGGGCCAAAATATGATAGGGAAATCAACAAAAATTTTTCATGTCAAACACTGCAAGAAGGCATAAAGTCCCTCTGTATAAGGGCTGGGTTTAGGGCACCAACAATTTTAATATGTTGACAGTTGTGTTTTAGAGAAGGGAGTTATTTTTTTCCCTTAGGAAGTTTAGGGTCGCCCTGTTGCCACTGAGGTTGACATTGCACAGCAGAAAAAGGTACAGTGTTTAACAGACTTGAAAACACACAACTCATTTTCTCCTCTTCTCTCTCTCCTCCTCTCTCTCTCTCTTCCCCTCTCTCCTCTCCTCTCTCGCTTCCCCCTCTTCTCTCCCCTTTCTTTCTTTTCCCCCTCTTTCTCTCTCTTCTCTTCCCCTCCTCTCTTCTCTCTCTCCCCCTCTTCTCTCCTCTCCCTTCCCTTTTTTCTCTCTCTTTTTCCCCCCCTCTCCCCCCCCTCTCTTTTCTCTCTCACCTCTCATCTATCTTCTACGCACTAATTTGAAAAACTTTGTTTTTTATGAAACAGAAAGTAGGGGAACAGGATAAGTTGAGACACTGTGAGCCATTTGTGGGCATCATATTGCTGTACAAATGTGTTTCATACCGAGTCATCCGGGAGTAAAGACTCA
>NC_069410.1:3452458-3494178 GCF_026875155.1 Cherax quadricarinatus | reverse complement strand
AATTCATTTTCCCTAGTCGGGAACACTGAAATCAAGCAACATGGGGAGATTTAAATACTGTCGGAAGGAGAGGTGCAGGGTAGTAGTAGTAGTATTTAGTAGTAGTGAGAGGCAACTGAGAGGTCAGTCCCTCTCAAAATCCAACCCTTCTCACTTGAAAAGCTTTGTCAAGGTGTTTTCCTGTCCCAGATCCCCACGTGTTGCAGTGTCTGACAAGATGAACATCAAAATGGTATACAATACCGACAGGTTGTTAGGTAAGACACATATGCAACAGTTAGACAACTTTATTCCGAAACGTTTCGCCTACACAGTAGGCTTCCTCAGTCGAATACAGAAAGTAGGCAGGAACAGTAGAGATGTGAAGACGATGTAATCAGTCCATCACCCTTAAAGTCGTAGAATTTGAGGTTGTCAGTCCCTCGGCCTGGAGAAGTTCAGTTCCATAGTCAGGAACTATCTGAAGATCAAGCAACAGTGCGGAGACTTAAATACTGTCGGAAGGAGAGGTGCAGGGTAGTAGTAGTAGTAGTAGTAGTAGTGAGAGGCAACTGAGAGGTCATGTCCCTCTCAGATCCAACCCTTCTCACTTGAAAAGCTCTACTGTTCCTGCCTACTTTCTGTATTCGACTGAGGAAGCCTACTGTGTAGGCGAAACGTTTCGGAATAAAGTTGTCTAACTGTTGCATATGTGTCTTACCTAACAACCTGTCGGTATTGTATACCATTTTGATGTTCATCTTGTCAGACACTGCAACACGTGGCATCTTGGTACAGAAAACACCTTGGACAAGCTTTTCAAGTGAGAAGGGTTGGATCTGAGAGGGACATGACCTCTCAGTTGCCTCTCATACTACTACTACTACTACTACTACCCTGCACCTCTCCTTCCGACAGTATTTAAGTCTCCGCACTGTTGCTTGATCTTCAGATAGTTCCTGACTATGGAACTGAACTTCTCCAGGCCGAGGGACTGACAACCTCAAATTCTACGACTTTAAGGGTGATGGACTGATTACATCGTCTTCACATCTCTACTGTTCCTGCCTACTTTCTGTATTCGACTGAGGAAGCCTACTGTGTAGGCGAAACGTTTCGGAATAAAGTTGTCTAACTGTTGCATATGTGTCTTACCTATTATTAATAAGTTTGTTGTCTGGCAGTCTTGTGATAGTTCTGATAGAGTCGACGAGCGAACATCAAGAATCCGTTAACTTCAGATTTCCTTAGTGAAAAATCTAGCTGAACTTTATGCTAGCAAACTGCTTGGCCAGTTGCTTCTTCAATGACTGTATTGTCATCAGTTTTACAACTTTAACTAGGGGGTTATTACAGTCTGCTATAAATACGTTTTATAAAACACTTATACATATGATCTTGTTCAATCTCCCGCAGTTTTTTTTCTATTGTTTCAAGTTATGGAGTCATTTAACACTTCACATATTACATGGTGTTTTAATGTGTCAAAAGCAACTCAATATCTCAGAGGTTTGAATGAGATCTCGTTGTCTACTTTTATTAAGATGGAAAGAAGGGATATAAATTCTCTGGAAAATGTACAAAGGAGGATGACAAAGTTGATCCCATGTATCAGAAACCTTCCCTTTGAGGATAGACTAAGGCCCCTGAATCTGCACTCTCTAGAAAGACGTAGAATTAGGGGGATATGATTGAGGTGTATAAATGGAAGACAGGAATAAATAAAGGGGATGTAAATAGTGTGCTGAAAATATCTAGCCTAGACAGGACTCGCAGCAATGGTTTTAAGTTGGAAAAATTCAGATTCAGGAAGGATATAGGAAAGTACTGGTTTGGTAATAGAGTTGTGGATGAGTGGAACAAACTCCCGAGTACAGTTATAGAGGCCAGAACGTTGTGTAGCTTTAAAAATAGGTTGGATAAATACATGAGTGGGTGTGGGTGGGTGTGAGTTAGACCTGATAGCTTGTGCTACCAGGTCGGTTGCCGTGTTCTCCCTTAAGTCAATGTGACCTGACCTGACCAGGTTGGGTGCATTGGCTTAAGCCGGTAGGAGACTTGACCTGCCTCGCATGGGCCAGTAGGCCTTCTGCAGTGTTCCTTCGTTCTTATGTTCTTATAGTTGTCTTTCGTTTATTTATTTATTTATTTTGGCTGGTAGAACGATCTTGGTAGCTCCTCTTTGTATATCTTCGTCTTTTACGTAATTTGGAAAGATCAAACCAGAAGGATATATTCAAGATATGATCCAACAATTGCATTACAGAAATTTATTTATGATTTCTGGTGTTTCGTGTTAGAAGTTTCAAGCTATGAATCCAAGTATTCTGCTGTACACCTTATGTTGCACTGTAAACACTTGGTCTACACACTCAACTAGTCTTCCTAAAACCTCCTTGTTATCTCTGATCCTTCTCTCCATTTATCCTTAATTCTTTTCAGCAATAACTCTACCTTACACCTTACCATGTATTACTCAGTAGGCTTATTCATCAATAACTTCATACTCTCTTTTGTCCTCTTTGCCTCTTTAACAAAGGAACTATGCACGCTCTCTGCCAATCCCTAGGTACCCTACCTTCTTCCATACATTTATTAAATAAAAGCACTTACAACTCCAATACTATATCCGCACCTAATTTTAACGTTTCTGTCTTTATCCCATCAATCGCAGCTGTTTTACTCCCTTTCATCTGCCCACTGCCTCACGCACCTCCCCCACACTCAATGCTGCTCTTTCTCACTCCTACAAGATGTTATACCTCCCTGCCCAATGCACAAAAATCACATCTTCCCTATCTTCATCAACATTTAACAGTTCCTCAAAATATTACCTCCATCTTCCCGATACCACTAACTCTTTACCTAGTTACTCTCCTCTCCTATTTTTTACTGTCAAATCCATTTATTCCGTAGGCTTTCTCAACTTAATAATCTCACTCGAAAACATTTTCCTATTCTCAACAAAATTTGTTGATAGCATCTCACCCACTTTCTCATTTGCTCCTCTTTTTACTTTATTTCACCACTCTCTTAACCTCTCTTTTTCTCTCCATATACTCCTACGTCCTTGTATCACTTCTACTTTGTAAAAATCTCTCATATGCTGACTTTTTCTCTCTTACTTCTCTCTTTACATCATCATTCCACTAATAGCTCCTCTTCTCTCCTGCCCCCAATTTACTGTAACCAAATTTCTGCTGAACACTCTAACACTACATTTTTAAATCTAGTCTATACCTCCTACATCATTGCCTATACCCTCACTAGCCCATCTCTCTTCCAATAGTTGTTTATATCTGACTCTAACTGCCTCCTCCTTTAGTTTATAACCCTTCAACTCTTTCTTACTTGCTGATTCCAATTTCCTTGTATTTCATCTACCTCGTACTCTAACTGAAGCTACAATAAAAAATATACTGATATATTTGTGGCCCCTCTATAAACATGCTCATCCTGAAGTCATCAGTTCCCCGAGGTGCTTCAAGTAAGACGCTATTTGTGGGGGCAATGACTGTCGCACCTGGTAGTTTTGATCTCACTGCGTCAATCACTTGTTGATTAACTGAGATGATTTCACATTTGGATGGATTCAGGATGAGTCTTATTTCCAGTTCTCGTGTCATCACCTGTGTAAGATCATCTGTGTAAGATTATCCAGGAAACAGAAGTTCAGCTCACTGGTCAGCTTGATCATGATTTCCCTAATCGATATACAGAAGAGAAATGGTGCAAGAGGATCCCTTTGCTGGACACCTCTGATGACGTAACTTCATGTTCTCCAAACAGGAGCACTGATTCCTCTCTATACATATATTAATGCAACCACGAACAACTGTTAGTTAAGCAATAACACACTGCAGCTAGCCGGGGGTATTGAACCCGTTTTGTTTTAGCCCGCCTCGTGCGAAGCAAGTACTAAGGTTACCACACCATTATATGTCCTCGCAACATAAACAAGCTAGTTCACTAGGCTAAATGTTGTTCATAGTATTGTGTGGTCCACTGGTTGAGGGTCCTGAGGACCCTCAACCTCAGAGAAAAGAAAATGCTTGCTTCAGGGACAACTCAAGGTTCTCCCTGAAACTGTTTGAAAATCATTTTCTCCTACCACTCCCTATAATTTATATATACTTTATTTAAAGGCAAAATACATTGACAAAATACATTGACAAAAGTACAATAGTGAGTAAAACAACATAGATAACAACTCAGAGCTACATCTTGAATACATCGTCCAGCTCTCCAGCGGTGGGCCGCGCGCCCAGAATGCTGCAGGGATTTACCCTCTGGATTGCAACACTGAGTCTCTGAAAGAGAAAGCTGGCCGCCCTGTGGTCCTTGGTTTCTATGATGAGGTTTTCACCCAGCTCTTTGAGGAATTTTAGAGCACACTTGCCCCATGCTCCAAGGATCTCCAACCCGATTGGGATGAAGTTATAGCAAGGAGAAGGCCTTCATATCTGCGAGTCTTCTGGGTCTTCCTGTGGCTGGCAGTTCCACTCCCTTCACCTATGGCGTATGGGAAGTAGGTGTCTACCAATGTGTAGTCCCAGGTAATCTGCTTTCCATCCTTCCAGGGTAGCAAAGTCGCTCCATCAGGATGTTTTTTACTTCCGTCAATTGGGCTGGGCAACGTGCTGTAGCGAGGCTTCTCTTTATGATGATGTTGACCTCCTCATGTCTAGCATACTTCTCTTCTGATGTGTGACACACGAGACTATGAAGTTCAAATTGATCAGCCGTCGCCCTGCCGCAAAAACGCCTATGTTCGATGAGGATGGGGGCGGCTAGGCGAAGAGCAACACCAATCCGAATGGCCTGTTGGTCGAGTCGAGTGCCCAGAGAGGAGTTAGGAACAGCTAAAAGGAAATCTCTTGAATTCAGCGCCTTCACCGCTAGGAGACGAGCTTTCTCCTTTCCTGAAGCATTGGTGAGCACTGTATTGACGTTTTTTCCGTGATCGGTTTGTCCTAGTGGGACTGTTTGTGCTCTTTGGGAGGAGCTGGTCTACTGGAGAAGTCTGCAAGGGTGTCTCACCGCAAGGCTGCTTCAGTGAAGCTAGGGTCTTAAGCTTCTACCATGTCTCTCAAGCATTCGGGGACAATTTCTTGACTAATCCAATGGAAGCCAAACACGAAGACAGAGCTGCAGGAAAAGCTACCTGCATTGCTTTGCACACCCCTATACCTCCCAGTCGCACTGAGGGTTGCCTGATCCTATTGCCGATCATCTAGTGATAGATTCAGCGCCTTCTTAAAGGTTGATCTTAGGTGCGTGTCATATTCGTCGAGTGTTGGATTGTCAAAAGAGGGTGCACACCTCAAGAAGTACGTAAGTCATGGCAGATGTGAGGAGATGAAGGGCATCATGGACATCGAGATCTCTTATTCTCTCCTCCATTCTTTTTAGGTTATTCAGTTTGTCCTTGAGGACCGTGTCGGTGGCCTGGTGATCCAGCGGTGCTCCTAAGAGGGTGCTGTTGGATGGAGTGGTAGTAAAGACTTCAGGGAGGATTGTTCGCACAGCAATGATTTTTTTCTGATTTGTTGTGATGATTTCACACTTGGAGGGATTGAGAATGAGTCCCAAGGCTTCTCCTTGTGTCTTCATCAACTGTAGGTCCTCTAAAAGGGACTCTTCAGTACCTGCCACAGTGCCATCATCAGGTACCAGATGTTGAGCTCACTGCGTAGGCTGGAAGTTAGTTCTCTTACTGCCAAGCAGAAGAGAAGTGGAGTGATTGGGTCACCCTGCTGAACACCCTTTAATGAAGGAATTTCATGTTCGCCAAACAAAAGATTTGAGGGTTTGCTGTAGCCGGCTGAAATGAAGGGTAAAAGACTGGAGACCCGATTCCGAACGGCCAGCAAGACCACATCTCTCTTCGCCATATTAAAGGCTTTTCTAAAATCAAGTTTGACTACGGCCTTTGTTTCTAGAAGGTGGGGTCCCTGATGTGGGCCCCTTGCCGCATGAGCTGCGGCTTCACTGTTTTGAGAGACCCCAAACCCCAGTTGGTGTGGCTGCAGTAAACTGGCAGCTTCTAGGCGAATGTTTCTTACTGCTGCTTTGGCAGCGAGACGGTGAAGAGTGTTGCCAACAGCTAAGGGTCTGACTCCGCCATCCTTCTTCTTCAAAGCACATAGTGAGGCTCCAAAAAAGAAAGGTTTATTTTCTTCTGGGATTTGCCCAGCCTGGCAGTTGTTGACGAAAGTTGTTAACTCGGTGAGAAGAATTGATGTAGATGTACCTAGTACTGTATTTACCATCTCTTTGAGGTGTCGTGGTCGAATTCCAGTGTAATCTCCTGCAGATCCTGCTGGAAATGACACTCTCATCTTGTCGGTATTATATACCATTCGTACACAACTTGTCAGACACTGCAACATCATGGAATCTTAATTCTGAGGACATGTACATAACCTTCACGACTACGACAACTACTACTACAACTAACCCATCTCTTTGGGAAGGACCTACTTCCACTGGGGAATCCCGCCTACCAGTGAATTTGCCCTCGTCTGCTACACCTGACGTTACTATATAAGCGCCAGGATTCTTTCTTCTGCTTCAGAATCTCCACGACTATGGTGCTGTTCGCACCTACTCCTAGGTTGAGGGACTGATTACCTCATCTTCTGTACATAGTTCTACTGTCTTCAAGTTATGTCCTAGAATTTGTATTGATAAAGCCACTGGATGGCGAAACGTCTACAATAAAGATACCCAGATGTTGCACATGTGTCTTACTCTCATCAAAATTAATTGTTCCATGATGGGTCTTTCTCAGGGTTGCTGTTGACGACTATGGTGTACCTTATTGGATGCTTATGTTTTAGTGCTTGGGCTGTGGTCTCATCTTTGGCAGTTGCAGTGTCGTCACTTGTAATTAATCTGATTGCTCCCACTGGGCCACCTTCTTCGATTGTTTTGCTAACCTGTGTGCAAATTTTCTCGTTTACAATGGGATTTTTCTTGGGTCTACCTCTGTGATACCTGCGATGATGGGGCAGAGGGACACAGTTATCGGTTCATCAGTAGTTGCTCACTGCCTTGATAACTGATGTAGTTTGCAGTTTCAGGAACTGCAAGACAGACATTGCCGAACAGGAGTAGGTTATGCCATGCTTTATGGTGCCTCGGGCCTCTAAGTTGGTGGAACCTCCATTCACCTTCTTTAGAAGATCTGTGAATTTCCCTGCTGCATATGGACGAGCCACTTTAGGAATGCTCAGTTTTGGTCCCCTTACTACAGGATGGACATAGACTCATTAGAGAACATACAGAGAAGAATGACTAAAATGATTTGCTGTGTAAGGAACCTCCCGTATGAAGATAGACTTAAAGCCTTAAATCTCCACTCTCTGGAGAGGCGTAGAATAAGGGGAGATATCATTGAAGTGTATAAGTGGATGACGGGCATAAACAAGGGAGACATTAATAAAGTACTGAGGGTGTCGAACCAGGTAAGAAACAGAAAAAATGGATTTAAGTTGGATAAATTTAGATTTAGAAAGGGGAAAAGGTAAGTACTGGTTTTCTAACAGAGTTGTAGATGCCTGGAACAGTCTTCCAGTGGGGTGATAGAGGCTAGGCCTTGGGTTTGCTTTAAGAAAAGACTGGACAAATATATGAGTAGGAGGGGCTGGGTTTGATTGGTGTCAAGGGGTACGGGAGTTATTTCTTGAGTAGCTTTAGGTAGATGTCGTTTTGATAAGGACCTGCCTCGAATGGGCCAGTAGGCCTTCTGCAGTGTTCCTACATTCTTATGTTCTTATGTTCTTATGACCCAGTGTCAGCAGCTGAACATGACCCAGTGTCAGCATCTGAACATGACCCAGTGGCGCACCCCAAACATGACCTAGTGCCAAGCTCAAAAATGCCCCAAATTTGTCAAAAGGGGCCAAACATGAATCGTGTCAGATCTAAACTTTTGACCCATTTGTCAGCCGTTGAAATGCCCCAGTGCCGGCAGCTGAACATGCCCCAGTTTTCAGAAAGCTGAACAGGGAACCCAGTCTCACGCTGAACAGGGCCCCCAGTGCCCGCCGTTTTAAAAACCAAACAAAATTTGTCACCCAATTTGGAACCCAAAAACCAATTGTAAAGCAGCTAAACCCCATAAACCAAATTTGTTCCCGCTAAACGGGACAAAAGTACCAGCAATTAAACCCTTCCCCAATTGTCGGGCGTTGAACACGCCTCAGTATCAACAGATATCAGGGAACCAAAGGTAGCACCCCTAAAACATGCCCCATTGAAAAGGCGGGCCAACTTGATCCATTTCCCAAACCTGCTGAACTTAAACCCAATGTCAGCAGTAAAACATGATCCATGTGTCAGTGCTGGGGCCATAAACCTTTGTGTCACCCGGGGTTAAAATAAACCCAGTGCAGCTGCTGAACATGCCGGGGTCAGCGCTGAACTTTGACCCAATGTCAACCCTAAACAGGGGCCCCAAGGGCCCAGCACCCCCGAACAAAAACCCAAATTGTCACCCTTTCGGGAACATAAACCCATGGCAGAAAACCCCCAAACATGAACCGTGCCAGCACTCAACAGGGAACCCAGTGTCCAGGCGAACAAAACCAATGTCAGCAGTTGAACATGCCCCAGTGTCACGCCCTAAACATGCCCCATTTGACACCCAGCTAAAAGGATAAACCCATTTCCCGCAGCTGAACAGGGACCCGGTGCCAGCAGCCCAACAAAAACCAATGTCAGAAATTGAACATCCCCCCAGTGGCAGAAAGCCCAGCATGCCCCTAGTCCCAAAGCAGCTCAAAAATTGACCACAGTGTCAGCACTGAACTTTACCCAGGTAAACCCGCGGGAACAGGGAACCCAGTGTCAGCAGCTAAACATGCCCAGTGTCAGCAGCGAAAAAGCCCCAATGTCACCCAGTAAACATGACCCAAATTTGGTCGCACTGAGCATAAATAGGGTCAAACCCTGAACATGACCCGGGTGTCAGCTGTAAACCCCGGGGAACCGGGGTAAAGCAGCTGAACATGCCCCAAGGGTCAGCAGCGAACATGGCCCCTGTCAGCCCCCGAACAAAAACCCAATGTCGACTAAAAAACAGTTTCAGTGGTTTGCAGCTCAACATAAACCAAAGTGCCAGCCGTCAACATGCCCCAAGTGCCCAGAAACCCGAACATGACCCCGTGCCCAGAAACTGTTCATGACTTGTTTTCATTTTGGCTGAACATAAACCCCCTTTTTGCCCAAACAGCTGAACAGATCCGTGTCAGCAGTTAACAGGGACCCAGTGTCGAAAACTGAACAGGGCCCAGTGTCGCACTGAACATAAACCCAGTCCCAAAAGCCGAACAAAAACCCAAATTTGTAAACCCATCTAAAACATGACCCGTGGCAGCAGCCCAACTGAACCATTTGCCAGAAGCCCCAACAGGGAACCCAGTGTCAGCAGCCGAACATAAACCAATGTCAGCAGCTGCATGACCCAGTGTCAGCAGCTGAAAAGGGACCCAGTGACAGCACCCTAAAAAACATGCCCCAGTGTCACAGCAAAAAACAGGGCCCCACTGTCAGCAGCCCAAACCCAAAGAACCTTTTAAAACCACTAAAAACAGACCCCCAGTGGCACCCCAGCTCAACATGAAAAAAGGCCAGCACGTCAACAGCCCAAATTTGTCAGTAGCCGAACATGATCCAGTGTCAAAAAAAATTTGTTCAGGGGACTTAGTGTCATTTTGCTGAACATAAAACCCTTTTGTAAAACGCTAAACATGATCCAGTGTCAGCACCCTGAACATGACCCAAAGGTCAGCAGTGAACATCCCCCAAAGTGTCAGCAGCTGCATGCCCAGTGCCGCACCCGAACAAAAACCCAAATGTCTCATCTAAAACATGACCCAGTGGCAGCACCCCAAAACAGGGAACCAAAGTCCCAGCACCCAAAACGGGACCCATGCAGCACCCCGGAACATGAATCGTGCCCAGCACTGAACATAAACCCATTTGAAAGCAGCTGAACAAAACCCATTTGCCAAAGCTGAACAGGGACCCAGTCTCAGCAGCTGAACATCCCCCAAAGTTCAGCACCCTGAACATGCCCCTTGTCGGGCCGCGGAACATGCCCAGTGCCATTTCCCTGAACATTACCCTTTTCTCACGGGCTAAACCCTGCCCCCAAGTCTAGCAGCTGAACGGCCCACAGTACCAGCAATTGAACATGCCAATTGTCACTGATGAACACGACCCCGTTTTCCAAACAGAGGATCATGAACCAATGTCAGCACTAAACATGTTCCCAGGGGTAAGCGCACAAAATGATCCATTTGCCAGCTCTGAACGGGACCCAATGTCACGGGTAAAACATGAACCATTTGTCAAAGCTGCCCAAATACCTGTCCCAAGCTGTAAAACTTTGCCCATTTCCCAAAGCAGCGGAACATGATCCAGTGCCGGAATGAACAGGGCCCCCAGGGGCCACAGCTAAACTAAACCCATCTCAGCAGCTGAACATGACTCATGCCAGCCCTAAAACATCCCCCAGTCTAGCAGGAACCCCCCCCCAAAGTCTAAACCGTCTAAAAAACAAACCAGTGTCCCCAAATTTAAGAAAAACCAAATTTTTTTAAAAAGCTGATCAGACCTTTTTTTTGTCAGCAGCAAAACATAAAACACGGGTACCAGCAGATAAACCCGTGACCAATTGTCAGTGATGAAAACGACTCCAAATCAACAGTTGATCATAAACCCCAATGTCAGCAGCTGAACTTGACCTAGTGTAAGCACACAACTTGATCCAGTGTAGCTGGGGGAAACATACCCAGTGCAAAGCACTGAACATACCCGTCCCAAAGCACCCCTAAACATGCCCCAGTGCCGAAATGAACAGGGACCCAGTTCAGCAGCTGAACATGCCCCAAAGTGCCAGCAGCTAAAACCTGACCCAGTGTCCACCCCTGGTTTTTCCCTTTCCAGAGGCAGTCCCTGGCCCCCCCTCAGAGGCAGTGCCTGGCCAAACCCTCAGGGGGCAGTGCCGGGCCCTTTCCCTTTCAGGGGCCCAGTGCTTGGCTTTCCCCCAGAGGGCAGAGCCTGGCCTACCCTAGGGGATTTCCTAAAATACCCTCGATCCCTTGATGCTGAAACCAAAGTGTGATTTTTTCCCTCCCCTTTCAAGGCAGAGCCTAAAACCTTCGTATACCCTGGCCTACCCTCAGAGACAGAACCCTGCCTACAACCCAAGGCAGTGCCTGGCCTCCCCTTTTGGGGGCAGAACCTGAAACACCCGCAGCCCCGGGCCAAACTTTAGAGCCTGCCCATCTCAGAGCCTTGCCTTCCCTCAGAGGCAGATTCTGGCTTTACCCTCAGAGTCAGTGCCTCACAAACCCTAAAAGACAGAGACAAAAACCCATGTCAGAGTTTGCCTACCCTCAGAGGCAAAACCCTTTGAACGCGCCCGGGCCCTTTGGCCTACCCCTCGGGAAGCAGTCCCTTGGCCCCCCCTCAGAGACAAGGGCCTACCTACCCCTTGGAAACCCGGGGCCTCCCCTCAGGGGGGTAGTGAATGGCATTACATAAGGGCCCGATTTTTGGCCCTACCCCAGATGCAGAGCCTGGCCAAAACCCTCAGGGGGTTGTGCCTGGCATACCCCCCCAAGGAAGTGTGGCCTTCCCTCAGAAGCATTTGCCTGGTCTACCCGCAGAGGAAAGATTTTTAAAACCCAATCAAAAAGGGCCTGGCCAAACCTAAAGAGACAATCCCTTTGCCTCCCCTCATGGGCCCAGAGCCGGGCCTTTACCCCCCAGGGGGTAGTGAATGGCTTTAACATCGAAGGGAGGGAGGCGGGCCCTTTCCCTAGTTTGCAAAAGCCTGGCCTCCCCTCGGGGAAAGGCCGGGCATCCCCTCGGGGAAGAGCCCGGTTTTTCCCTCAGAAGCATGCCTGGCCTACCCTCAGAGCAAGCTTAAACCCATCGTCGAGCCTGGCCTACCCTCAGGGGGCCCAGAGCTTGCCCTTTCGTCAGAGCCCGCCCTTTACCCACAAGGCAAAACCTAAAACCCATCGTCAGAGCCTGGCCTATTTTTTTAAGGCAAAGCCTAAACCCATCGTCAAGCCTTGCATACCCTCGAGGCAGAGGGGGGCCCAAACCCTTAAAAGGAACACCCCTTAACCATCGTCAGACCCTAAAACTACCCTCAAGTCAGAGCCTTGCTTATCCCGAGGCACTGCCTGGGGCCTACCCTAAAGAGGAGAGCCTAAACCCTCGTCAGCCCCCTTTTGTTACATTTAGAGGCAGACCCCTCGCCTACCCTCAGAGGCAAGCCGGGTTTAAAACCCTCTAGGGATTGACTGACTTTACCCTCAGATGCTGGGGCCAAAACCCCCGCAGAGCTCGGGCCTCCCCTCAGAGGAGAGCCTGAACAGGGGTCAGAGCAGGGGCCTTTCCCTCAGAGACAATGCCTACCCCTACCCTCTTGGCAGGGGCCCGGGCCTCCCCCTCAGAGGTGTGAATGGCTTTTCCTCAGAAGACGGGGCGGGCCTCCCCTCAGATGCAGGGGCCTGGCTACCCTAAGGGGTTTGTCCCCGGGCATCCCCTCAGGGGAAGAGCCTGGCTTTCCCCAGAACCCAGTGCCTGGCCTCCCCCTCAGAGGCAAAAAATTGAAACCATCGCAGACCCGGGCCCCTCCCCTCAGAGGCAGAGCTTAAAACCATCGTCAGACCCCCCAAACCAAAACCCTCAGAGGAAGAACCTAAAACCATCGTCAACCCTGGGCCTACCCAAAAAGGAGAGTCTAAAACCATCGTAAAGGGCCGGGGCCTACTCTTAGAGGCAAACCCGGGAACCACCCTTTAAACCCCCTGCTACCCTGGGAGGCGAGCCTGGCCAACCCCTTTAAAGAGGCACAGCCTAAAACCATCGTCAGAGCCTGAATTTCCCCAGAGTCAGACCGGGCCCCCCCTTAGAGGCACACCCTTTAACCATCGTATAGCCTGAATTTCCCCTCAGAGTCAGAGCCTGGCCAAAACCCTTGAGGCACAGCCTGAACCATCTTTTCAACCCCCTGAATTCCCTTTCAGAGGCGGGACCCGGGCCCAAAACCCTTGGGGCCCGAACCTGAAAAAATCGTCGAGCCTGAATTCCCCTCAGAGCAGAGCGGGACCTGCCCTTAAGGCAAAACCCTAAAAACATCGTCTTTTGCCTGAACTACCCTCAGAAGGCAGAGCCCCCCCTACCCTTGGGAGGAAACAGCCTAAATCATTATCAGACCCTAAATTAAACCCCTCAGGGGGGCAGGGCCTGGCCTACCCTTTAGAGGCGAACCTAAAACATCGTCAGACCCATTGCATGAAAAGGTACGTAACCTTTATTTGGTGCATGTACACACCCTAAATTTAAATTTTATTTTCCCCCAAAAACCAGGGGAACCAGGTTGTTAAGAGTTGATGAGGGGGCCCCCGTCGTTCAACTAGTGACCATTTTAAGCCAATAAGAAGTTTTGGTTTTGGCAACCCGCGAGGTTATGTGGGAAACCACTCCCCTGTCTCCCCTTTTGTCATTCCCCATTTAGAGTGGTTGAACACGGTTTGGCTATCTTTTTGGTTTCTATTTCTGCCTTGCTTGCCGTGGGGGTGCCCCATACTTACCCACTGTACAAATTACTGGGGGAAGGGAAAATTTATAAATCAAAACTTTTCTGCGGTTTTTTTTTGCTCCCTATACACCCACAAAACAGGGGCCCTTTGGGTTCATGGGCTGTAATGAGCCTTGGGCTACCCTCCCGAAGCAGAGCCTTTAAAACCCCCCTCTGGACCCCGGGGGGCCCGCTCTCGAGGCCCGGGCCGGGCCCCCCTCAAGGCAGATCCCCGGGCCCTTCCCTCAGAGGGAGAAACCCGGGCCCACCCCCCAAGGAAAAAACCCGGCCTACCCTCGAGGCAATCCTTTGGGCCCACCCCCCAGAGGCAGATCCCGGCCTACCCCCGAGGGGAGATCCTGGCTTAAACCCCAGAGGCCAAAATCCTGGCCCCACCCTCAGAGGGGAGATCCTGGCCTAACCCCCAGAGGCAGGGTTCCTGGCCTTTTCCCCCAGGGCAGAACCTGGCCTACCCCCCGAGGAAAATCCTGGCCTACCCCCAGGGGGGATCCCGGCCTACCCTCAGAGGCAGATCCTGGCCCGTCCCAAAAGGGGAGTTTTCCCGGCCCGCTCTCGAGCGATTCCGGGGGTTCCCCCAAAAGGCAGATCCTGGCCTACCCTAGAGGCAGATCTTGGGGCCCACATTTAGAGGGAGATCCTGGCCTACCCTCAGAGGCGGGTTTCCGGGCCCACCCTCAGAGGCCCGATCCTGGCCTACCCAAAGGCGATCCTGGCCTACCCCCAGGGCAGATTCCCCGGCCCACCCCCCAGGGCAAAATCCCTGGGCCTTTCCCCAGAGGGGAGATTCCCGGGCCCACCCCCCCGAGGCAGATTTTCCGGCCCTTTCCCTCGAGGCAGGGCCCGGCCTACCCTCAGGGCAGATTTCCCGGCCTACCCTCAGAGGCAGACCTGGGCCCCCCCTCAGAGGCAGTTTCCCGGGGCCCACCCCCTTTAAAAAGGCAGATCCTGGCCCCCCCTCAGAGGCATTCCTGGCCTACCCTCAAAGGCAAAAGGGCCCCAAATACCCTCAAAGGGAGGGCCTGAAAAAACCCTCCCCAGCCCCGGGGCCCACACTCAGAAAGGGAGTGCCTGAACCAAATTTTCCCCCAAACCTGGTCTACACTCAGAACTGGTTTAACCCTTGTCACGTCTGGCCTACACTTTAGAAGCCGGTTTGGGGCCCCCCCCAACCATTTTTCCAAAAGCCTGGGGCCCACACTCAAAACAGTGCCTGAACCATTGTCACGGCCCGGGCCAACGTCAGAAGTATGCCCCGAAACCCTTGTCCCCAGCCTGGCCTTTCACTCAGAAAACAGTGCCCCGAAAAAATTGTCACAGCCCCGTTCCCACACTCAAAGCAGTGCCTGAACCCGTGTCACAGCCTGGCCTTTCACTCAGAAGCGTCCTTTAACCATTTTTCCCCAGCCTGGCCTACACTCAGAAGCAGTGCCTGAACCCTTGTCACAATGGGCCCCGGGGTCCCAGAAGCCGTTTCCCCGAACCATTGTCACAGCCGGCCCACGCTCGAAGCGTGCCTTTAACCTTTTTCCAGCCTGGGCCCAAAACTCAAAATAGGCCTGAACCATTGTTTACAAACCTGTCCTTTCCTCAGAAAAAGTGCCTGAAAACCCTTGGGCACAGGGCCCGGGCCTACCCTTTAGAAGCAAATGCCTGAACCATTGTCACAGCCTTCCTACACTCAAAGCAGTGCCTGGGAACCCTTTTTCCCCAGCCTGGCCCAACCAAGAACAGGCCTGAACCATTTTTTCCGCCTCCCAAAAATCCCCAAAACAGTGCCTGAACCCCTTGTAAAAGCCTGGGGCCCCCCCCACTCAGAAGCATGCCTGAACCATTGTCAACCTGGCCCACACTTAGAAAAATAGTGCCCAACCATTGTACAGCCGTCCTGAAATCAGAAGCAGTCCCCGAACCATTTTTCACAGCCTGGGCCCACGCTCAGAAGCAAATGCCGGGAAACCCTTGTCCAAAAACCTGTCCTCACTCAGAAGCAGTGCCTTTAAACCCTTGGCACAAACCTTTCCTACACTCAGGAACAGTGCCTTTAACCATTGTCACAAACCCGGCCCTACACTCAGAAGAGAGCCTTTAAACCATTGTAAAAGCCCGTCCCACACTCAAAAAAGCAGTGCCTAACCCCTTTTTCTTTTGCCGGGGCCCCAAATCCGAAGTAAAGCCTGGGAACCCTTGGGCCCCAAACCTGGCCCACACTCAGGAAACAGTGCCTGAACCATTGTCAACCAGCCTGGGCCCACACTCAGAAACAGTGCCCTTTAACCATTTCACAGCCTGCCTACACTCAGAAGCAGTGCCTGAAAACCCTTGTCACAGTTTTCCCTTTCACTCAGAAGCGTGCCTGAACCAAATTTTCAAGCCTGTCCTAAACTCAAAGCAGTGCCTTTAACCCTTTCCCCAGCCTGGCCCTACACTCAAAAAGCGTGCCCGAACCAAATTGGGCACAGCCCGGGCCCCCACTCCCGAAGTAGAGCCGAACCATTTCACAGCCTGGCCTGCACTCCGAAGCAGTGCCCGAAACCCCTTTTTCACGCCTGTTCCCGCACTCCCGAAGTAGAGCCTGAACCATTGGGCACGCCTGGCCTACACTCCCCGAAGTGAGCCTTTAACCATTGCACAGCCTGGCCCCAAAAACCCCCAGAAGCATTTCCTGAACCATTGTTTACAAACCCCGTCCTGCACTCAAAAGCAGTGCCCCGAACCATTGTCCCCCAGCCTGGCCTACACTCGAAGCAGTGCCCGAACCATTGTCACAAACCGGCCTAACTCAGAAGCAGTGCCTGAAAAAATTGTCCCCAGCCGGCCTACACCAGAAGCAGTGCCTGAACCCTTGCTCGCCTGGCCCCACAATCAGAAGCAAATGCCTGAACCATTGGGCCCCAGCCTTTCCTACACTCAGGGAAAAAGTGCCCGAACCTTTTTCACCAGCCCGCCTTTCCACTCGAAGCAGTGGCCCTTTTAAAAAATTTTACAGGCCCGGGGCCCACACTCAAAGCAGTGGGCCCGAAAACCCCTTTTCACGGGCCCGGGGCCCCACTCAAAAAGCAGTCCCCGAACCATTGTCCCCAAAACCGGGGCCCACACTCGAAGCAGTGCCTGAACCATTGTCACAGCCTGGGCCACACTCAAAGGGGTGCCCGAACCATTGTTTACAGCCTGGCCAACACAGAAGCCCGTTTCCCGAACCATTGTCAAAAGCCTGGCCTTTCACCAAAAAAGAAATGCCTGAACCAAAATTTTCACAGCCTGGCCTAAAAACTCGAAGCAGTTTCCGGGAACCTTGGGTTTTAGCCTGGCCAACACTCAGAAAGGGGTGCCTGAACCATTTTTCACAGCCTTTCCACAAACCCGAAACAGTGCCTGAACCCTTGTCCCCAGCCTTCCCACACTCAGAAGGGAGTGCCTGAACCAAAAGTCCCCAGCCTGGCCTAAAACTCAGAAGGGAGTGCCTGGAAAAAACCCTTTTCACAGCCTGGCCTCACTCAGAAGCAGTGCCTTTTAACCATTTTTTCCCCACCCGGGGCCCCCCACCAGAAGCAGTGCCCCGAACCATTTTTCACAAACCTGTCCTAAAACCAAAGCAGTGCCTAAAACCCTTGTCCAGCCCGGCCTACACTCAGAAGGGATGCCCGAAAAAAAATTTTTAAAAGCCTTGGGCCCCATCGAAGCAGTGCCTGAAAACCTTTTTAAAAGCCTGTCCCCCCACTCAGAAAACAGTGCCTGAAAAAATTGTCCCCCAGCCTGGCCCAAAATCAGAAAACAGTGCCTTTAACCATTGTCACAAAACCTGGGGCCCACACTCGAAGCCCGTGCCTGAAAACCCTTGTCCACAGCCCGGCCTACACTCAGAAGCAGTTTCCTGAAACCATTTTCACAGCCTGGCCCACACTCAGAAGCATCCTGAACCTTGTCCACAGCCGGGGGCCCACACTCGAAGCAGGCCTGAACCATCGTCAAACAAACTGTTTAAAAGGTTTCACCTAAAGTACAGTCAGTATGTCAGCTTGAAATGTCGTGACATTTAATCGAAAGGGGGACTGAAGGTTCCCGAAATCGAAATTTGGCTCTTCACGACCCCAATTTAAAAACACAGGAAGATTTTAATTTTTAAAATTTATTTTTGTTTCTTGAAATTCAGGGAAATTAAAATAAAATACCTTCCCTAAAATTTTTGTTAAGTGTTGTTTTTCTGTTTTTCTGGTTTTCTGTTTTCTGTTTTTCTGTTGTTTTGGGTTTTCTTTTGTCTGGGTTTTCTGTTTTTCGTTTTCTGTTGTCTGTTGGCTGTGGTGGAACCCAAAGGCAGGCCCCACCAAGTGTAAAAAATACGTGGGAAATGCTGATAAAGACAGGTCTTTCCCTGCTTTTGTAAATTAAGTATATTTTTTTCTACTTTTTAACCCCTTTCCTCAGATGAATTTTTGCAAAAACATCTCGGAAAAAATTCGTACCTTCCCCAAAAGTGGCGAAAATCTAGTGTTAGTCTTAGTTCCCGTGACTTCCTTTTGCGCTAGTTTAGTTTTGGCGCTGTTTTCGTTAATCAAGTTTTGTGAGATAAAAAAGTTCTTTTGGAGCTAATACATAAATTTTGTGAGTGAATTTTACTTCCCGGATTTAATTTTTGTAACAGTATTTTGGAAAAAAGTCCAAAAAAAGCATAGTATCCAACTGAATCAGCACAAGGGCCATCATAATCATAATGTTGGGGGAAACCAAGTTTGCAAGTCTTTTAAACGATAAACAGAAAAACTTCTGCAAACTTTTGCGGGGGAAAAGTTGATTTTTTTGTTCAAAAGAGACAAAGTTGAAGGGGTTTTTAAAAAAAAAAAAAAAAACCCAAAAAAACCAAAAACCACAAAAAAAAATGTTTAAAATTTTTAAAAATAAAAAAAAAAAAAAAAAAAAACAAAAAAAGGGGGGGTGAAAAAAAAAAAAAATTAAAACCCAAAAAAAAAAAAAAAAGAAAAAAAAAAAAAAAAACCCAAAAAAAAAAAAAAAAAAACGGAATTTTGGGAAAGGCCCCCCAAAAAAAAAAAAAAAAAAAAAATAAAAGCGGGAAGTTTTTTTAAATCGCCCTAAAAACCTTGGGGGTTTTGGGATAAACCTTTGGTTTCCCACCATCAGAACCAAAGGGGGTTTTCCGCCTTAAAAAACCTTGTTGGGGGCCCCCCATGGGAAAATGATGGGACCCCCCTTAAACCCCTTTTTTTTAAGGAGTTCAAAAAGAAAGGGTGGGACCGGGTTTTAGGGGATGGTGAGCCCCCTTTCAGAACGAAAAGTGATGGGGACCCCGGGCCCATCAAACGGCAAGTTAAAGGTGAGCCCAGCCTATCGAAACCGGGCAAGTTTTTGGTTTACCCAAAGGGCCCATCAGAAAAGAAAAAGTTGATGGTTAGCCCAGCCCATCAGAAAAGGGAAGTTGGAAAGGTGGGGGCCCCCCTTTCAGAACGGCAAGTTGGGACCCCGCCCATCAGAACGGGAAAATTTTGGTTTAGCCCCGCCTATCAGAACGGCAATTTATGGTGAGCCCAGCCTAAACAGAAAAGGGCCCCAAAATTTATGGGAGCCCAGCCTTCAAAAGACAAATTGATGGTGAGGGCCCAGCCTAACAGAACGGCAAATTTATGGTGGGGCCCGCCTATCAGAAAACAAGTTGATGGGGAGCCCCGCCTAACAGAAAAAGAAAAGGGTTGATGTGAGCCCAGCCTATCAGAACGACAAGTTGATGGTGAGACCAGCCTATCAGAACGACAAGTTAATGGCGAGCACAGCCTATCAGAACGGCAAGTTGATGGTGAGCCCAGCCTATCAGAACAAGTTGATGGTGAGCCCAGCCTATCAGAACGACAAGTTGATGGTGAGCCCAGCCTATCAGAACGGCAAGATGATCGTGAGCCCAGCCTATCAGAACGACAAGTTGATGGTGAGCCAAGCCTATCAGAACGACAAGTTGATGGTGAGCCCAGCCTATCAGAACGGCAAGTTGATGGTGAGCCCAGCATATCTGATCGACATGTTTGATGGTGAGCCCTGCCTATCTAGATACGACAAGTTGAATGGTGAGCCCTCCTATCAGACGGTCAAGAGTTGATCGTGAGCCTCCAGCCTATCAGACAACGACAAGTTGATGGTGAGCCAAGCCTATCAGAACGACAAGTTGATGGCGAGCCCCAGCCTATCAGAAGAACGACAATGTTGATGGAGAGCCAGGCTATCGAACGTGCAAGTTGATGGTGAGCACAGCCTATCATACGTCAAGTTGATGGTGAGACACAGCACTATCAAGAACGGAAAGTTGATGGCGAGCCCAGGCCCTATCAGAACGGCAAGTTGATTGGGCCGAGCCCAGCCTATCAGAACGACAAGTTGATGGAGAGACCAGCACTATCAGACGACCAATTGAACGGTGAGCCCAGCCTTTCAGAACGGCAAGTTTGGATGGTGTGCCCAGCCTATTCATGAACGACAAGTTGATGGTGAGCCCAGGCCTATTCAGAACGGCAGTTGATGGTGAGCCCAAGCCTATCAGAACGGCAAGTTGATGGTGAGCTCAGCCTATAGAACGACCAAGTTGATGGTGGAGCCCAGCTATCAGGAACGGCAAAGTTGGATGGTGAGCCCAGCCTATCAGAACGACAAGTTGATGGTGAGCCCAGCCTGATCAGAACGGCAAGTTGATGGTGAGCCCAGCTATCTGAACGGCAAGTTGATGGTGAGCCCAGCATTCAGAAGGCTAGTGGATAACGAGCCACAGCCTATCACAAGGCAAGTGATGGCGAGCCCAGCCTATCAGGAACGGCAAAGTTGATGGAGAGCCCAGCCTATCAGAACGACCAAGTTGATGGTGAGCCCAAGCCTATCAGAAACGTCAAGTTGATGGTGAGCCAAGGCCTATCAGAACGACAAAGGTGATGGTGTGCCCTGCCTACAGAACGACAAGGTGATAGCGAGCCAAGCACTATCAGAACGACAAGTGATGGTGGCCCAGGCCTATCAAGACGAACAAGTTGATGGTGATGAGGCCAGCCTATCAGAACGACATGTGATGGTGAGCCACAGGCCTTTCAGAACGACATATTGATGGTCGAGACTGACTATCAAGAACATATAGAACATATGAACGAAGGAAAGGACACACTGCAGGAAGAGGCCTTCTGGCCAATGCGAGGCAGGTCCAAATCCCTACAGGTTAAGCCAATGCACCCAAACCTAGTCAGGTCAGGTCCACATTGACTTAATAGGGAGGAACACGGCAACCGACTGTTAGCACTAGCTATCAGGTCTAACTCACACCCACCACCACATCTACTCATGTATTTATCCATCCTATTTTTCAAAGCTTAACAACGTTTTGGCCTCTATATCGGTATTGGGTATTGGTTCCCACTCATCCACAACTCTATTTACCAAACCAGTACTTTACTAGATCCCTCCTAATTCTGAATTTTTCACAACTTATAACCATTGCTGAGAGTCTCCATGTCTAGGCTAGATATGTTTCAGACACACTATTTACATCCCTTTATTTTTTTCCGGTCTCTCCACTTATAAACTCAATCATATCCCACCCTAATTCTACGTCTTTCTAGAGAGATGCAAGTTTCTGGTCCTTAGTCTTATCATATTAGGGATGGGTTATGATACATGGGATCATCTATGTCATCCTCTTTGTTCATTTTCCAGAGTATTTTATCACATTCTGTAATTCCGGTGACCATAACTGTGCAAGCATAATCTAAAATGAGGCCTAAAAAAGGTTGTTTAGAGTTGTGATAATCGTATACATGAGGATATTTTTGTTATGAGTATTGATATGAAGCAAGGATTCTATTAGCTTTATTGCGAACACCTTATGCACCTGTGGTCTTGTTTTTCAGATTACTGCTAACCAGAACTCCTAAATCTTTTTCGCATCCTTTAATATTAAGATCTACATTATTTAGTTTATTTGTGGCCATGGTTATTGTCCTGTCCAACTTTAGAACTTTGCATTTGTTCTATATTAAACTGCAATCTGCACTTCTCCGACCACTGCGTCAGTCTATTCAAATCTTCCTGGAGTGCTCGAAATGTCCTCGTCAGAATGAATTCGACGGCCTATTTTGGTGTCATCGGCAAACTTGCCGATGTCGCTCTTTATGCCCTCATCTATGTCGTTTATGTAGATTGTGAACAGCAGGGGCCCAACACTGACCCTGTGGAACACCGCTCGTGACGCTTCCCCACTCTGATTTTCTCCCCATTTATGCAAACTCTCTGCTGCCTATTTGTCAACCATGCCTCTATCCAGGAAAAAATTTCTCCTCCTATTCCATGTGCTTTAATTTTCCTCAATAGTCTCTGATGTGGGACCCTGTCAAAAGCCTTACTGAAGTCCATATACACAATATCATATTCATTACCATGATCTACCTCCTCAAATACCTTAGTGAAAAAAGTTAATAAATTCGTAAGGCAGGAACGCCCCTTTGTAAAACCATGCTGAGATTCGTTGATTAATTTATGCTTTTCAAGGTGGCTACGAACTGCCTCGGCAATTATTGATTCCATAAATTTTCCCACTATGGAGGTTAGGCTTTTTGGTCTATATTTTCGAAGCTAAGGACCTGTAAACCTGTTTTGAAAATAGGTATCACTTTTTGCCATTTTCCACTTATCTGGCACCATGCCAGTTTGTAGTGATATGTTGAAAAGATTAGCCAAAGGTGTGCTAAGCTCCTCTTTACATTCCTTTAGAACCCTTGCATACAGTTCATCAGGGCCTGGGGATTTGTTAGGTTTTAATTTATCTATTTGCCTAAGGACCATGTCACTTGTGACCCTAATAGTGCACAGTTTATTATCGTCCTGTTCTACATAATTTATCATTACTGGAATATCGCTGGTATCCTCCTGTGTAAAAAAACTGAGAGGAAGTATGTGTTAAAAATTCTACACATTTCCTTATCACTGTCAGTGAGCTGACCCGAGGAACTTTTGAGTGGGCCTATCTTGTCCCTGATCTTACTTCTGTATACCTGAAAGAATCCTTTTGGGTTAGTCTTCGATTCTCTTGCAACTTTAACCTCATAATCTTTTTTTGCTTTTCTAATTCCCTTTTTTATTTCTCTCTTTAACTGAATATATCGATTTCTTAATTGCCCCTCTCCTCTTTTTGATTTGCCTATATATGCCTCTCTTTTGACCAATCAGATATTTTAATCTATTGTTCATCCATTTAGGATCATTTTTGTTTGATCTGATTTCCCTATTTGGAACATAATTTGACTGAGCAGCTAGAACTAAGCCCTGGAAAGCATCATATCGGCAACCATCACCACCTACCTGACCCCTAGTCAGGTCATTCCAGTTCAGCCCACCTAAGTAATTTTTCAGTCCTATGAAATCAGCCAAGCGAAAGTCAGGACGGAGATGCCATTATTAGGGGAATTCCATGATATATTAAAACTGAGTGATTTGTGATCACTCTCCCCAAGCTCATCATTAACCTCAAGATTATTAATTAGTGTTTCCCTACTGGCAAGAACCAAGTCAAGGAGGTTATTTCCCCTAGTTGGCTCTGTCACAAACTGTTTTAAAAAACAATCCTGGATCGTATCAAGAAAGTCACCCGACTCTAAATTTCCTGTCAAATTGCTCCAGTCAATCTGTCTATAGTTGAAATCTCCCATTAGCACAACATTTTCGTATGTAGATGCCTTACGAATTTCGTCCCATAGAAGTTACTGCACTCCCTATCAAGATTTGGGGCCCTGTAAATCACACCCAAAATCAGTTTTTCTCGGCCCTCGAGAAGCTGTAACCAAACAGATTCAGTGGCTGACGCTTCTAATTTAATATCTTGTCTTTAAAACAACAATTTAAATTGTCTCTGACATACATCGCTTACTCCGCCACCTTTCCCGTTGACCCCCGTCAGTGTGGAATAATTTATAGCCTTGTATGTGACATTCAGAGGGCATCTCTCTATCTTTCAGATTGAGCCAGGTCTCTGTTATAGCAATAATATCTATGTTTCCTGCACTTGCAATTAATCTTAGCTCATCTATCTTATTTCTAACACTCCTGCTATTAGTATAGTAAACCTTAAGGGAGCTAGTCCCTTGCTGCCCTCTGCTGTCCCCCTTTGTTTGCTGACCTGTTCTATTGTCTTTATTTATAACTTCATGCTGAATGCCTTTTATACATTTACTGTTTCCAACCCTAGTGTTGCAACCTGCTTGTTTCCCACAACACCCATACCTCTATCTTCCATCAGTTTAAAATCATAGGCATTTCACCAATGGCCTTCTCAATCGAGTCTGCAAGTGCTACCACCCTGCCCCAGAGAGATGAACCCCATCCCTTGCATACATATCATGTTTGCCATAAAAAGTTGTTCCAGTTGTCAATGAATGGGATTGCAAGTTCCTTGCAGTATCTGTCTAGCCAGCAATTTACACCAATTGCCTAGACAACCATTCATTTCCTACTCCCCTTCTAGGCAAGA
The DNA here is from genome assembly GCF_026875155.1 of Cherax quadricarinatus. Lineage (NCBI taxonomy): Eukaryota > Metazoa > Arthropoda > Malacostraca > Decapoda > Parastacidae > Cherax > Cherax quadricarinatus. Next base: position 3,470,071 of record NC_069410.1, on the reverse strand, counting down.
TGCTACATATGATTGGGATCCCTCCCTTAGACTTAATGAACTCTATAGCTGACCTGTACTTATCTAGCAGCTCTTCTCTCCTACCCTTCCCAATATCATTTCCACCAGCACTGAGACAGATAATGGGCTTGTTCCCATTACCTGACATGATATTATCCAGTCTGTTGACAATGTCCCCAACACCAGCTCCAAGGGAAGCACACTCTATCTCTCATCTTCTTATTCCTATTACAAAAGCACGGTCAACATATCTTACCTGAGAGTCACCAACCACAAGAATGCGCTTACCTTCATTAGCAGGGGCAGTAGTACCCTTACCCTTTACTGGCCACTGAAGTACATTCATCCTGGAGAACAGAGAAGCGATTTCCTACCTTCAGATCTTCACTCTTAACTTTCCTTACTTGATGCGCCTCCCCTTACTGTGAACAACTCGCCACTTGTAGCAGGTGCTGGGCTGCACCTCACTGCTGGTAGCCGTTGCTACCTCCCCACCTACAGCCTCCTCACAGTGAGAGACAGACTGCACCTCACTGCTAGAAGCCTCATTCCCCACATCTCCAACCACCTCACACTCTCTCCCAGGCCCATTGAGGTGGACCTTCAGCCTCCTAATCTCCTCCTGGAGAAGCAAGACCTCCTTCCTTCAACTCTCCAACCTCAGTTTTTAAAACACTGCAGAAGCAAGCCATGCTTTGTAACCGTCCACGCTAATCCCCAAAGCAGCTCAGGGTCTGTGACCTCACGTGACGACTGGGCGAGCCCAGCCTATCAGAACGACAAGTTGAAGGTGAGCCCAGCCTATCAGAACGACAAGTTGATGATGAGCCCAGCCTATCAGAATGACAAGTTGATGGCGAGCCCATCCTGTCAGAACGACAAGGTGATAGTGGCACTGCATGTCAGGACTACAAGGTGATGGTGAGCCCAACCTGACAGGACGACAAGGTGATGGTGAGCCCTGCATGTCAGGATGACAAGATGATGGAGAGCCCAGTCTGTCAGGACGACAAGGTGATGGTGAGCCCTGCATGTCAGGACAACAAGGTGATGATGAGCCCAGCCTGTCATGACGAAAAGGTGATAGTGAACCCAGCCTGTCAGGGCGGCAAGGTGATGGTGAGCCCAGCTTATCAGGACAACAAGGTGATGGTGAGCCCAGCCTGTCAGTACGAAAAGGCGATAGTGAACCCAGCCTGTCAGGGTGGCAAGGTGATGGTGAGCCCAGCTTATCAGGACAACAAGGTGATGGTGAGCCCAGCCTGTCAGTACGAAAAGGTGATAGTGAACCCAGCCTGTCAGGGTGGCAAGGTGATGGTGAGCCCAGTCTGTCAGAACAACAAGGTGATGGTGAGCCCAGTCTGTCAGAACAACAAGGTGATGGTGAGCCCTGCCTGTCAGGACTACAAGGAGATGTTGAGCTCTACCTGTCAGGACGACTAGGTGATGGTGAGCTCTGCCAGTCAGAACGACAAGGTGATGGTGAGCTCCGCATGTCAGGACGACAAGGTGATGGTGAGCTCTGCTTGTCATGAGGACAAGGAGATGGTGAGCCCAGCCTCTCAGGACGACAAGATGAAGGTGAGCCCAGCCTGTCAGGAGGACAAAGTGATGGTGAGCCCAGCCTGTCAGGACGACAAGGTGATGGTGAGCGCAGTCTGCCAGGACGACAAGGTGATGGTGAGCTCTGCATGTCAGGACGACAAGGTGATGGTGAGCTCTGCATGTCAGGACGACAAGGTGATGGTGAGCTCTGCATGTCAGGACGACAAGGTAATGGTGAGCCCAGCCTGTCAGGAAGACAAGGTAATGGTGAGCTCTGCTTGTCAGGAGGACAAGGTGAGGGTGAGACCAGCCAGTCAGGACGACAAGGTGATGGTGAGCCCAGCCTATCAGAACGACAAGTTGATGGTGAGCCCAGCCTATCAGAAATTCAAGTTGATCGTGAGCCCAGCCTATCAGAACGACAAGTTGATGGTGAGCCCAGCCTATCAGAACGGCAAGTTCATGGTGAGACCAGCCTATCAGAACGGCAAGTTGATAGTGAGCCCAGCCTATCAGAACGACAAGTTGATGGTGAGCCCAGCCTATCAGAACGACAAGTTGATGGTGAGCCCACCCTATCAGAACGGCAAGTTGATCTTGAGCCCAGCCTATCAGAACGACAATTTGATGGTGAGCCAAGCCTATCAGAACGACAAGTTGATGGCGAGCCCAGCCTATCAGAACGGCAAGTTGATGGCGAACCCAGCCTATCAGAACGACAAGTTGATGGAGAGCCCAGCCTATCACAACGACAATTGATGGTGAGCCCAGCCTATCAGAACGAAAAGTTGATGGTGAGCCCAGCCTATCAGAAAGACAAGTTGATGGTGAGCCAAGGATATCAGAACGACAAGTTGATGGCAAGCCCAGCCTATCAGAACGACAAGTTGATGGTGAGCCCAGCCTATCAGAACGGCAAGTTGATGGTGAGCCCTGCCTATCAGAACGGCAAGTTGATGGTGAGCCCAGCCTATCAGAACGGCAAGTTGATGGCGAGCCCATCCTAACAGAACGGCAAGTTGATGGCGAGCCCAGCCTATCAGAACGGTAAGTTGATGGCGAGCCCAGATTATCAGAACGACAAGTTGATGGTGAGCCCAGCCTATCAGAACGACAAGTTGATGGTGAGCCCAGCCTATCAGAACGACAAGTTGATGGTGAGCCCAGCCTATCAGAACGACAAGTTGATAGCGAGCCCAGCCTATCAGAACGAAAAGTTGATGGTGAGCCCAGCCTATCAGAACGACAAGTTGATGGTGAGCCCAGCCTATCAGAACGACAAGTTGATGGTGAGCCTAGCCTATCAGAACGAAAAGTTGATGGTGAGCCCAGACTATCAGAACGACAAGTTGATGGCGAGCCCAGCCTATCAGAACGACAAGTTGATGGTGAGCACAGCCGATCAGAACGATAAGTTGATGATGAGCCCAGCCTATCAGAACGACAAGTTGATGGCGAGCCCAGCCTATCAGAACGACAAGTTGATGGTTAGCCCAGCATATCAGAACGACAAGTTGATGGTGAGCCCAGCGAATCAGAACAAGTTGATGGTGAGCCCAGCCTATCAGAACGACAAGTTGATGGCGAGCCAAGCCTATCAGAACGACAAGTTGATGGGGAGCCCAGCCTATCAGAACGACAAGTTGATGGCGAGCCCAGCCTATCAGAACGACAAGTTGATGGTGAGCCCAGCCTATCAGAACGACAAGTTGATGGCGAGCCCAGCCTATCAAAACGACAAGTTGATGGTGAGCCCAGCGTATCAGAACGACAAGTTGATGGCGAGCCCAGCCTATCAGGACGACAGGGTGATTGTGAGCCAAGCCGATCAGGGCGACAAGGTGAAGGTGAGCTCAGCCAATCAGGACGACAAGGTGATATTGAGCCCAGCCTATCAGGACGGCAAGGTGATATTGAGAACAGCCAATCAGAACGACAAAGTGATGGTGAGCCCAGCCTATCAGGACGACAAGGTGATGGTGAACCCAGCCTGTCAGGACGAAAAGGTGATAGTGAACCCAGCCTGTCAGGACGACAAGGTGATGGTGAGCCCTGCCTGTCAGAACAACAAGGTGAAGATGAGCCCAGCCTGTCAGGACTACAAGATTATGGTGAGCTATGCCTGTCACGACTACTAGGTGATGGTGAGCTCTGCCTGTCAGGACGACAAGGTGATGGTGAGCTCTGCTTGTCAGGAGGACAAGGTAATGGTGAGCCCAGCCTGTCAGGACGACAAGGTGATGGTGAGCCCGGCCTGACAGGACGACAAGGTGATGGTGAGCCCAGCCTATCAGAACGGCAAGTTGATGGTGAGCCCAGCCTATCAGAACGGCAGGTTGATGGTGAGCCCAGCCTATCAGAACGACAAGTTGATGGTGAGCCCAGCCAATCAGAACGGCAAGTTGATGGAGAGCCCAGCCTATCATAACGGCAAGTTGATGGCGAGCCCAGCCTATCAGAACGACAAGTTGATGGAGAGCCCAGCCTATCAGAACGGCAAGTTGATGGTGAGCCCAGCCTATCAGAACGGCAAGTTGATGGTGATCCCAGCCTATCAGAACGGCAAATGGATGGTGAGCCCAGCCTATCAGAACGACAATTTGATGGTGAGCCCAGACTATCAGAACGGCAAGTTGATGGTGAGCCCAGCCTATCAGAACGGCAAGTTGATAGTGAGCCCAGCCTATCAGAACGGCAAGTTGATGGTGAGCACAGCCTATCAGAACGGCAAGTTGATGGTGAGCCCAGCCTATCAGAACGGCAAGTTGATGGTGAGCCCAGCCTATCAGAACGACAAGTTGATGGTGAGCACAGCCTATCAGAACGACAAGTTGATGGTGAGCCCAGCCTATCAGAACGGTAAGTTGATGGTGAGCCCAGCCTATCAGAACGACAAGTTGATGGTGAGCCGTGCCTATCAGAACGACAAGTTGATGGTGAGCCCAGCCTATCAGAACGGCAAGTTGATGGCGAGTCCAGCCTATCAGAACGGCAAGTTGATGGCGAGCCCAGCCTATCAGAACGACCAGTTGATGGTGAGCCCAGCTTATCAGAACGGCAAGTTGATGATGAGCCCAGCCTATCAGAACGGCAAGTTGATAACGAGCCCAGCCTATCAGAACGGCAAGTTGATGGCGAGCCCAGCCTATCAGAACGGCAAGTTGATGGCGAGCCCAGCCTCTCAGAACGACAAGTTGATGGTGAGACCAGCCTATCACAACGACAAGGTGATGGTGAGCTCTGCATGTCAGGACGACAAGGTAATGGTGAGCTCTGCTTGTCAGGAGGACAAGGTGAGGGTGAGCCCAGCCTGTCAGGACGACAAGGTGATGGTTAGCCCAGCCTATCAGGACGACAAGGTGATGGTGAGCACAGCCTGTTAGGACGAGAAGGTGATGGTGAGCCCAGCCTGTCAGGACGACAAGGTAATAGTGAGCCCAGACTATCAGAACGACAAGTTGATGGTGAGCCCAGCCTATCAGAACGGCAAGTTGATGGTGAGCCCAGCCTATCAGAACGGCAAGTTGATGGTGAGCCCAGCCTATCAGAACGACAAGTTGATGGTGAGCCCAGCCTATCAGAACGACAAGTTGATGGTGAGCCCACCCTATCAGAACGGCAAGTTGATCGTGAGCCCAGCTTATCAGAACGACAAGTTGATGGTGAGCTAAGCCTATCAGAACGACAAGTTGATGGCGAGCCCAGACTATCAGAACGGCAAGTTGATGGCGAGCCCAGCCTATCAGAACGACAAGTTGATGGAGAGCCCAGCCTATCGGAACGACAATTGATATTGAGCCCAGCCTATCGGAACGAAAAGTTGATGGTGAGCCCAGCCTATCAGAACGACAAGTTGATGGTGAGCCAAGCCTATCAGAACGACAAGTTGATGGCGAGCCCAGCCTATCAGAACGACAAGTTGATGGTGAGCCCAGCCTATCAGAACGGCAAGTTGATGGTGAGCCGCCTATCAGAACGGCAAGTTGATGGTGAGCCCAGCCTATCAGAACGGCAAGTTGATGGCGAGCCCAGCCTAACAGAACGGCAAGTTGATGGCGAGCCCAGCCTATCAGAACGGCAAGATAATGGCGAGCCCAGCCTATCAGAACGACAAGTTATTGGTGAGCCCAGCCTATCAGAACGACAAGTTGATGGTGAGCCCAGAATATCAGAACGACAAGTTGATGGCGAGCCCAGCCTATCAGAACGACAAGGTGATTGTGAGCCAAGCCGATCATAGCGACAAGGTGATGGTGAGCCCAGCCAATCAGGACGACAAGGTGATATTGAGCCCAGCCTATCAGGACGGCAAGGTGATGGTGAGAACAGCCAATCAGGACGACAAAGTGTTGGTGAGCCCAGCCAATCAGGACGAAAAGGTGATAGTGAACCCAGCCTGTCAGGACGACAAGGTGAAGGTGAGCCCTGCCTGTCAGGACTACAAGATGATGGTGAGCTATGCCTGTCACGACTACTAGGTGATGGTGAACTCTGCCTGTCAGGACGACAAGGTAATGGTGAGCCCAGCCTTTCAGGACGACAAGGTAATAGTGAGCCCAACCTGTCAGGACGACAAGGTGATGATGGGCCCTGAATGTCAGGACGACAATTTGATGATGGGCCCCTAATGTCAGGAGGACAAGGTGATGGTGAGCCCAGCCTGTCAGGACGAAAAGTTGATGTTGAGCCAAGCCTGTTAGGACGACAAGGTGATGGAGAGCCCAGTCTGTCAGGACGACAAGGTGATGGTGAGCCCAGCCTATCAGGACGACAAGGTGATGGTGAGCACAGCCTGTTAGGACGACAAGGTGATGGTGAGCCCAGCCTGTCAGGACGACAAGGTAATAGTGAGCCCAGCCTATCAGAACGACAAGTTGATGGTGAGCCCAGCCTATCAGAACGGCAAGTTGATCGTGAGCCCAGCCTATCAGAACGACAAGTTGATGGTGAGCCCAGCCTATCAGAACGGCAAGTTGATGGTGAGCCAAGCCTATCAGAACGGCAAGTTGATAGTGAGCCCAGCCTATCAGAACGACAAGTTGATGGTGAGCCCAGCCTATCAGAACGACAAGTTGATGGAGAGCCCACCCTATCAGAACGGCAAGTTGATCTTGAGCCCAGCCTATCAGAACGACAAGTTGATGGTGAGCCAAGCCTATCAGAACGACAAGTTGATGGCGAGCCCAGCCTATCAGAACGGCAAGTTGATGGCGAACCCAGCCTATCAGAACGAAGGGTTGATGGAGAGCCCAGCCTATCAGAACGACAATTGATGGTGAGCCCAGCCTATCATAACGAAAAGTTGATGGTGAGCCCAGCCTATCAGAACGACAAGTTGATGGTGAGCCAAGCCTATCAGAACGACAAGTTGATGGCAAGCCCAGCCTATCAGAACGACAAGTTGATGGTGAGCCCAGCCTATCAGAACGGCAAGTTGATGGTGAGCCCTGCCTATCAGAACGGCAAGTTGATGGTGAGCCCAGCCTATCAGAACGGCAAGTTGATGGCGAGCCCATCCTAACAGAACGGCAAGTTGATGGCGAGCCCAGCCTATCAGAACGGCAAGTTGATGGCGAGCCCAGATTATCAGAACGACAAGTTGATGGGGAGCCCAGCCTATCAGAACGACAAGTTGATGGTGAGCCCAGCCTATCAGAACGAAGAGTTGATGGTGAGCCCAGCCTATCAGAACGACAAGTTGATAGCGAGACCAGCCTATCAGAACGACAAGTTGATGGTGAGCCCAGCCTATCAGAACGACAAGTTGATGGTGAGCCCAGCCTATCAGAACGACAAGTTGATGGTGAGCCCAGCCTATCAGAACGAAAAGTTGATGGTGAGCCCAGACTATCAGAACGACAAGTTGATGGCGAGCCCAGCCTATCAGAACGACTAGTTGATGGTGAGCCCAGCCGATCAGAGCGATAAGTTGATGATGAGCCCAGCCTATCAGAACGACAAGTTGATGGCGAGCCCAGCCTATCAGAACGACAAGTTGATGGTTAGCCCAGCCTATCAGAACGACAAGTTGATGGTGAGCCCAGCATATCAGAACAAGTTGATGGTGAGCCCAGCCTATCAGAACGACAAGTTGATGGCGAGCCAAGCCTATCAGAACGACAAGTTGATGGGGAGCCCGGCCTATCAGAACGACAAGTTGATGGCGAGCCCAGCCTATCAGAACGACAAGTTGATGGTGAGCCCAGCCTATCAGAACGACAAGTTGATGTTGAGCCAAGCCTGTTAGGACGACAAGGTGATGGAGAGCCCAGTCTGTCAGGACGACAAGGTGATGGTGAGCCCTGCATGTCAGGACGACAAGGTGATGGTGAGCCCAACCTGTCAGGACGACAAGGTGATAGTGGCACTGCATGTCAGGACTACAAGGTGATGGTGAGCCCTGCATGTCAGGACGACAAGGTGATGGTGAGCCCAACCTGTCAGAACGACAAGGTGATAGTGGCACTGCATGTCAGGACTACAAGGTGATGGTGAGCCCAACCTGACAGGACGACAAGGTGATGGTGAGCCCTGCATGTCAGGATGACAAGGTGATGGAGAGCCCAGTCTGTCAGGACGACAAGGTGATGGTGAGCCCTGCATGTCAGGACAACAAGGTGATGGTGAGCCCAGCCTGTCATGACGAAAAGGTGATAGTGAACCCAGCCTGTCAGGGCGGCAAGGTGATGGTGAGCCCGCTTATCAGACAACAAGGTGATGGTGAGCCCAGCCTGTCAGTACGAAAAGGCGATAGTGTACCCAGCCTGTCAGGGTGGCAAGGTGATGGTGAGCCCAGCTTATCAGGACAACAAGGTGATGGTGAGCCCAGCCTGTCAGTACGAAAAAGGTGATAGTGAACCCAGCCTGTCAGGGTGGCAAGGTGATGGTGAGCCCAGTCTGTCAGAACAACAAGGTGATGGTGAGCCCAGTCTGTCAGAACAACAAGGTGATGGTGAGCCCTGCCTGTCAGGACTACAAGGAGATGTTGAGCTCTACCTGTCAGGACGACTAGGTGATGGTGAGCTCTGCCTGTCAGAACGACAAGGTGATGGTGAGCTCCGCATGTCAGGACGACAAGGTGATGGTGAGCTCTGCTTGTCATGAGGACAAGGTGATGGTGAGCCCAGCCTCTCAGGACGACAAGATGATGGTGAGCCCAGCCTGTCAGGAGGACAAAGTGATGGTGAGCCCAGCCTGTCAGGACGACAAGGTGATGGTGAGCCCAGTCTGTCAGGACGACAACGTGATGGTGAGCTCTGCATGTCAGGAGGACAAGGTGAGGGTGAGCCCAGCCTGTCAGGACGACAAGGTGATGGTGAGCCCAGCCTATCAGGACGACAAGGTGATGGTGAGCCCAGCCTGTCAGGACGACAAGGTAATAGTGAGCCCAGCCTATCAGAACGACAAGTTGATGGTGAGCCCAGCCTATCAGAACGGCAAGTTGATCGTGAGCCCAGCCTATCAGAACGACAAGTTGATGGTGAGCCCAGCCTATCAGAACGGCAAGTTGATGGTGAGCCCAGCCTATCAGAACTGCAAGTTGATAGTGAGCCCAGCCTATCAGAACGACAAGTTGATGGTGAGCCCAGCCTATCAGAACGACCAGTTGATGGTGAGCCCACCCTATCAGAACGGCACGTTGATCTTGAGCCCAGCCTATCAGAACGACAAGTTGATGGTGAGCCAAGCCTATCAGAACGACAAGTTGATGGCGAGCCCAGCCTATCAGAACGGCAAGTTGATGGCGAACCCAGCCTATCAGAACGACAAGTTGATGGAGAACCCAGCCTATCAGAACGACAATTGATGGTGAGCCCAGCCTATCAGAACGAAAAGTTGATGGTGAGCCCAGCCTATCAGAACGACAAGTTGATGGTGAGCCAAGCCTATCAGAACGACAAGTTGATGGCAAGCCCAGCCTATCAGAACGACAAGTTGATGGTGAGCCAAGCCTATCAGAACGGCAAGTTGATGGTGAGCCCTGCCTATCAGAACGGCAAGTTGATGGTGAGCCCAGCCTATCAGAACGGCAAGTTGATGGCGAGCCCATCCTAACAGAACGGCAAGTTGATGGCGAGAACATCCTATCAGAACGGCAAGTTGATTGCGAGCCCAGATTATCAGAACGACAAGTTGATGGTGAGCCCAGCCTATCAGAACGACAAGTTGATGGTGAGCCCAGCCTATCAGAACGACAAGTTGATGGTGAGCCCAGCCTATCAGAACGACAAGTTGATAGCGAGCCCAGCCTATCAGAACGAGAAGTTGATGGTGAGCCCAGCCTATCAGAACGACAAGTTGATGGTGAGCCCAGCCTATCAGAACGACAAGTTGATGGTGAGCCCAGCCTATCAGAACGAAAAGTTGATGGTGAGCCCAGACTATCAGAACGACAAGTTGATGGCGAGCCCAGCCTATCAGAACGACAAGTTGATGGTGAGCCCAGCCGATCAGAACGATAAGTTGATGATGAGCCCAGCCTATCAGAACGACAAGTTGATGGCGAGCCCAGCCTATCAGAACGACAAGTTGATGGTTAGCCCAGCCTATCAGAACGACAAGTTGATGGTGAGCCCAGCGTATCAGAACAAGTTGATGGTGAGCCCAGCCTACCAGAACGACAAGTTGATGGCGAGCCAAGCCTATCAGAACGACAAGTTGATGGGGAGCCCAGCCTATCAGAACGACAAGTTGATGGCGAGCCCAGCCTATCAGAACGACAAGTTGATGGTGAGCCCAGCCTATCAGAACGACAAGTTGATGGCGTGCCCAGCCTATCAGAACGACAAGTTGATGGTGAGCCCAGCGTATCAGAACGACAAGTTGATCTTGAGCCCAGCCTATCAGGACGACAGGGTGATTGTGAGCCTAGCCGATCAGGGCGACAAGGTGAAGGTGAGCCCAGCCAATGAGGACGACAAGGTGATATTGAGCCCAGCCTATCAGGAGGGCAAGGTGATTGTGAGAACAGCCAATCAGAACGACAAAGTGATGGTGAGCCCAGCCTATCAGGACGACAAGGTGATGGTGAACCCAGCCTGTCAGGACGAAAAGGTGATAGTGAACCCAGCCTGTCAGGACGACAAGGTGATGGTGAGCCCTGCCTGTCAGAACAACAAGGTGAAGATGAGCCCTGCCTGTCAGGACTACAAGATGATGGTGAGCTATGCCTGTCACTACTACTAGGTGATGGTGAGCTCTGCCTGTCAGGACGACAAGGTGATGGTGAGCTCTGCTTGTCAGGAGGACAAGGTAATGGTGAGCCCAGCCTGTCAGGACGACAAGGTGATGGTGAGCCCGGCCTGTCAGGAGGACAAGGTGATGGTGAGGCCAGCCTATCAGAACGGCAAGTTGATGGTGAGCCCAGCCTATCAGAACGGCAAGTTGATGGTGAGCCCAGCCTATCAGAACGACAAGTTGATGGTGAGCCCAGCCTATCAGAACGGCAAGTTGATGGTGAGCCCAGCCTATCAGAACGGCAAATTGATGGTGATCCCAGCCTATCAGAACGGCAAGTGGATGGTGAGCCCAGCCTATCAGAACGACAATTTGATGGTGAGCCCAGACTATCAGAACGGCAAGTTGATGGTGAGCCCAGCCTATCAGAACGGCAAGTTGATAGTGAGCCCAGCCTATCAGAACGGCAAGTTGATGGTGAGCCCAGCCTATCAGAACGGCAAGTTGATAGTGAGCCCAGCCTATCAGAACGGCAAGTTGATGGTGAGCCCAGCCTATCAGAACGGCAAGTTGATGGTGAGCCCAGCCTATCAGAACGGCAAGTTGATGGTGAGCCCAGCCTATCAGAACGACAAGTTGATGGTGAGCACAGCCTATCAGAACGACAAGTTGATGGTGAGCCCAGCCTATCAGAACGACAAGTGATGGTGAGCCCACCCTATCAAAAACGGCAAGTTGATGGTGAGCCAGCCTATCAGAACGACAAGTTGATGGTGAGCCCAGCCTATCAGAACGGCAAGTTGATGGTGAGCCCAGCCTATCAGAACGACAAGTTGATGGTGAGCCCAGCCTATCAGAACGACAAGTTGATGGTGAGCCCAGCGTCACATTGATACATTAGCGTCACAGTGATACATTAGCGTCACAATGATACATTAGCGTTAAAATGATACATTAGAGTCACAACGATACATTAACGTCACATTGATACATTAGTGTCACGAAGATACATTAGCGTCACAATGATACATTAGCGTCACAATGATACATTAGCGTCACAATGATACATTAGCGTTATAATGATACATTAGCGTCACAATGATACATTAGCGCCATAATGATACATTAGCGCCATAATGATACATTAGCGTCACAATGATACATTAGCGTCACAATGATACTATAGCGTTACAATGATACATTAGCGTTACAATGATACATTAGCGTCACAATGATACATTAGCGTCACAATGATACATTAGCGTCACAATGATAAATTAGCGTCACAATGATACATTAGCGTCACAATGATACATTAGCGTTATAATGATACATTAGCGTCACAATGATACATTAGCGTTATAATGATACATTAGCGTTATAATGATACATTAGCGTCACAATGATACATTAGCGTTATAATGATACATTAGCGTTATAATGATACATTAGCGTCACAATGATACATTAGCGTTATAATGATACATTAGCGTCACAATGATACATTAGCGTTATAATGATACATTAGCGTCACAATGATACATTAGAGTTACAATGATACAATAGCGTTACAATGATACATTAGCGTTACAATGATACATTAGCGTCACAATGATACATTAGCCTCACAATGATACATTAGCGTCACAATGATACATTAGAGTTACAATGATACAATAGCGTTACAATGATACATTAGCGTTACAATGATACATTAGCGTCACAATGATACATTAGCGTCACAATGATACATTAGCGTCACAATGATACATTAGCCTCACAATGATACATTAGCGTCACAATGATACATTAGCGTCACAATGATACATTAGCGTCACAATGATACATTAGCGTCACAATGATACATTAGCGTCACAATGATACATTAGCGTCACAATGATACATTAGCGTCACAATGATACATTGCGTCACAATGATACATTAGCCTCACAATGATACATTAGCGTCACAATGTATACATTAGCGTCACAATGATACATTAGCGTCACAATGATACATTAGCGTCACAATGATACATTAGCGTCACAATGATACATTAGCGTCACAATGATACATTAGCTAAACAAGAATTAAAATATCTTGTTTTTAAGATATTTCCGTGTTATAGTTACTGGATCACCTCAGGTCACAGTAATAAAGTAACTCTCTAAAATAATTGCTCATTAAATTATATTTGAAAATATCTATATATCAGTATCTTACTTTCGATTTCTTTATTCAATGTCTCTTTAAAACCATTACCAACTAAGTTCATTAATAATTAAGTTCCCGTACTTAACAAACTTGGTTACTTTCTTATCTTTTAAACTTGATAATTAAATATTACCAATGATCTTGTATCATATATTTTCTAGTTATTATTTATTATCAGTTTTTATTATTACAAGTTTATGAATATTTGGGAAACTCCAGGTTTTATGAAAGAATTTAGAAGTTGCTGAGGAAGTTGAAGTGTAGGATCTTGTAATGTCAGGTTGATGTCTATAAGCAAGTGTATCCTACACAACAATTTTAAAAGTCCTAGAAGCAAATTTTGCAATTAACTGATTTTTTGTAATTATCACAAAATGATGGCCGTAGAGATGGTAGTGAAGATAATAGTTATGTTAATGGTGTTTATATTGGGTGTTGGTGTTGTTTAAAGGTTCAGCAGCTACGGCAGGTTTCCAGGACTCGGTCCAGGAGAGCTGAAGTTACTATCACTCTGGAATTACCACTGTAGATAAACCTTCCCCATACACTGGAGAAAATAAGTACATAGAAGCAGTGGTAATGGATGGGGTGAGGATACTTATGGGTGGTAAGAGATGGAGGAAGAAAGTGAGGAAAGAAGTGGTCAAGGCATCCTCAAAATTTGTTCCAGTCTGTATAAAGGCTGGAAGGCTTTAAACAGTTGGCAGTACCATCATTTAGGATGAACTGTTATATGCAGTGTGGTGGAGTCGCCTAGTCTGTTCGTGGCACCATGGAAAAGTTTAATGGCTAGAGAAAAATACCATGTATTTAAAAATAAACAGACCCCAAAAACTTCACTGCATACATAGTTCAGTATACTGTTCTCAGTATACTGAACTGAGTACATTATGGTCTCTCTAGTCATCTATCCTAGAGATGGCTTTTCCATGTATTTCCTTACAATATACACTCTTTATCCCCTCCCTGTCTTTCCTTTCTCTTGCACATATATTCCTTTTCTCCTTCCTTCCTTCATTTTCCCTCTCTCCCCATTTCTTCCTTCCCTCTCCCTTGCTCCCTCCTGACTCCATTCCCTCTCATTACAACCAATTTATGAACAGTATATTCAAATAGCCTTTGTGGAGCCTCTGGCGTCTTATGAGTTCCCCCTGGGAGTTAAGACGCAGCTTTCATCACTCCCCTGCTTCACCAAGCTAGAAAAAACAGACAATACCTGGCTGATAACTTTCAAGTTGACCTCCACCATGGCATGAGGTCAACCACCATTAACGTGTGTGTGTGTGTGTGTGTGTGTGTGTGTGTGTGTGTGTGCGTGTGTGTGTGTGTGTGTGTGTGTGTGTGTGTGTGTGTGTGTGTGTGTGTGTGTGTGTGTGTGTGTGTGTGTGTGTGTGTGTACTCACCTAGTTGTACTCACCTAGTTGAGGTTGCGGGGGTCGAGTCCGAGCTCCAGGCCCCGCCTCTTCACTGGTCGCTACTAGGTCACTCTCCCTGAACCGTGAGCTTCATCATACCTCTGCTTAAAGCTATGTATGGATCCTACCTCCACTACATCGCTTCCCAAACTATTCCACTTCCTGACTACTCTGTGGCTGAAGAAATACTTCCTAACATCCCTGTGATTCATCTGTGTCTTCAACTTCCAAATGTGTCCCCTTGTTACTGTGTCCAATCTCTGGAACATCCTGTGTTCGTCCACCTTGTCAATTCCTCTCAGTATTTTGTATGTCATTATCATGTCCCCCCTATCTCTCCTGTCCTCCAGTGTCTTCAGGTTGATTTCCCTTAACCTCTCCTCGTAGGACATACCTCATAGCTCTGGGACTAGTCTTGTTGCAAACCTTTGCACTTTATCAAGTTTCTTTACGTGCTTGGCTAGGTGTGGGTTCCAAACTGGTGACGCATACTCCAATATGGAGCTAACGTACACGGTGTACAGGGTCCTGAACGATTCCTTATTAAGATGTCATAATGATGTTCTGAGGTTTGCCGGGCGCCCATATGCTGCAGCAGTTATTTGGTTGATGTGCGCTTCAGGAGATGTGCCTGGTGTTATACTCACCCCAAGATCTTTTTCCTTGAGTGAGGTTTGTAGTCTCTGTCCCCCTAGACTGTACTCCGTCTGCGGTCTTCTTTGCCCTTCCCCAATCATCATGACTTTGCACTTGGTGGGATTGAACGCCAGGAGCCAATACCTGGACCAGGTTTGCAGCCTGTCCAGATCCCTTTGTAGTTCTGCCTGGTCTTCGATCGAGTGAATTCTTCTCATCAACTTCACGTCATCTGCAAACAGGGACACCTCAGAGTCTATTCCTTCCGTCATGTCGTTCACAAATACCAGAAACAGCACTGTTCCTAGGACTGACCCCTGCGGGACCCCGTGGTCACAGGTGCCCACTCTGACACCTCGCCACGTACCATGACTCGCTGCTGTCTTCCTGAGAAGTATTCCCAGATCCATTGTAGTGCCTTCCCTGTTATCCCTGCTTGGTCCTCCAGTTTTTGCACTAACCTCTTTTGTGGAACTGTGTTAAACGAATTCTTGCAGTCCAAGAAAGTGCAATCCACCCACCCCTCTCTCTCTTGTTTTACTGCTGTCACCATGTCATAGAACTCCAGTAGGTTTGTGACACAGGATTTTTTTTTTTTTTTTTTTTTTTTTTTTTTTTTTTTTTTTTTTTTTGTGTGTGTGTGTGTGTGTGTGTGTGTGTGTGTGTGTGTGTGTGTGTGTGTGTGTGTGTGTGTGTGTTTGTGTGTGTGCGTGTGTGTGTGTCTGAGTGTCTCCGTGTGTGTGTGCGTGTGTGTGTGCGTGTACTCACCTAGTTGTACTCGCGTAGTTGAGGTTGCAGAGGTCAAGTCCTAGCTCCTGGCCCCGCTTCTTCACTGGTCACTAATAGGTCACTCTCCCTGATCCGTGAGCTTTATCATACCTCTGCTTAAAGCTATGTATGGATCCTGCCTCCACTACATCGCTTCCCAAACTATTCCACTTCCTGACTACTCTGTGGCTGAAGAAATACTTCCTAACATCCCTGTGATTCATCTGTGTCTTCAACTTCCAACTGTGTCCCCTTGTTACTGTGTCCCATCTCTGGAACATTCTCTCTTTGTCCACTTTGTCAATTCCTCTCAGTATTTTGTATGTCGTTATCATGTCCCCCCTATCTCTCTTGTTCTCCATTGTCGTCAGGTCGATTTCCCTTAACCTCTCATCGTAGGACATACCCCTTAGTTCTGGGACTAGTCTTGTTGCAAACCTTTGTACTTTCTCTAGTTTCTTTACGTGCTTGGCTAGGTGTGGGTTCCAAACGGGTGCCGCATACTCCAATATGGGCCTAACGTACACGGTGTACAGGGTCCTGAATGATTCCTTATTAAGATGTCGGAATGCTGTTCTGAGGTTTGCTAGGCGCCCATATGCTGCAGCCGTTATTTGGTTGATGTGCGCTTCAGGAGATGTGCCTGGTGTTATACTCACCCCAAGATCTTTTTCCTTGAGTGAGGTTTGTAGTCTCTGTCCCCCTAGACTGTACTCCGTCTGCGGTCTTCTTTGCCCTTCCAAAATCTTCATGACTTTGCACTTGGTGGGATTGAACTCCAGGAGCCAATTGCTGGACCAGGTCTGCAGCCTGTCCAGATCCCTTTGTAGTTCTGCCTGGTCTTCAATCGAGTGAATTTTTCTCATCAACTTCACATCATCTACAAACAGGCACACTTCGGAGTCTATTCCTTCCGTCATGTCGTTCACAAATACCAGAAACAGCACTGGACCTAGGACTGACCCCTGTGGGACCCCGCTGGTCACAGGTGCCCACTCTGACACCTCACCACGTACCATGACTCGCTGCTGTCTTCCTGACAAGTATTCCCTGATCCATTGTGGTGCCTTCCCTGTTATCCCTGCTTCGTCCTGTGTGTGTCTGTACTCACCTAGTTGTACTCACCTAGTTGAGGTTGCGGGGGTCGAGTCCGAGCTCCTGGCCCCGCCTCTTCACTGATCGCTACTAGGTCACTCTCCCTGAGCCGTGAGCTTTATCATACCTCTGCTTAAAGCTATGTATGGATCCTGCCTCCACTACATCGCTTCCCAAACTATTCCACTTACTGTGGCTGAAGAAATACTTCCTAACATCCCTGTGATTCATCTGTGTCTTCAGCTTCCAACTGTGTCCCCTTGTTACTGTGTCCAATCTCTGGAACATCCTGTCTTTGTCCACCTTGTCAATTCCTCTCAGTATTTTGTATGTCGTTATCATGTCCCCCCTATCTCTCCTGTCCTCCAGTGTCGTCAGGTTGATTTCCCTTAACCTCTCCTCGTAGGACATACCTCTTAGCTCTGGGACTAGTCTTGTTGCAAACCTTTGCCTGTGTATGTGCCTGTGTATGTGTGTGCGTGTGTCTGTGTGCTGTGTGTGTGTGTGTGTGTGTGTGTGTGTTGTGTGTGTGTGTGTGGTGTGTGTGTTGTGTGTGTGTTGTGTGTGTGTGTGTGTGTGTGGTGTGTGTGTGTGTGCCTGTGTGTGTGTGTGTGTGCGTGTGTGTGGGCGTGTATATGTGTGTGCCTGTGTGTGTACTCACCTAATTGTGTTTGCAGGGGTCGAGACTCAGCTCTGGCCCCGGCTCTTCACTGATCGCTACTGGATCCTTCTCTTCTTTTCTTCCGAGCTTTTGTTTTTTTTG
>NC_069410.1:3435957-3451958 GCF_026875155.1 Cherax quadricarinatus | reverse complement strand
TACTTACACTGCCCCGTCCCCTCCATCCCCTTCACATGCCCATCCCTGATCCCTTCCACCCCCTCCTGCCAGCAACTTCAAACGCCACCATCCCTTCCTCCCTTCACACTGCCGTCGTCCCTGCTATCCCTTCACACTGCCACCATCCCTTTCCATCGCCTTCCCACTGCCACCGTCCCTGCCATCACCTTCACAACTGCCATCCAACCTGCCAACTCCTTCACACTACCACCATCCCAAACCATCACCTTCACACTGCCACCGCCCCTGCGATCACCTTCACACTGCCGTCGCCTGCCATCACCTTCACACTGTCCCCCAAACCCTGCCATCCCTTCCCACTGCCCGTCCCTGCCATCACCTTCACACTGCCACCATCCCTGCCAACACCTTCACATTGCTACCATCACTGCCATCACCTTCACACTGCTACCATCCCTGCCATCACCTTCACACTGCCCCCACCCGTGCCAACACCTTCACACTGCCCATCGTCCCTGACATCACCTTCACTCTCCCTCTATCGATGCTCACCTTCACATTGCCACAATCACTGCCATCCCCTTCACACTGCCACCATCTATGAAATCACCTTCACATGCCACCATCGCTGGAATTACCTTCACACTGCCACCAACCCTGCCATCACCTTCACCTGCCCCCAAACCCCTTTGCCATCCCTTCACACTGCCACCATCCCTACCATTCACTTCACACTTGCCACCTTTCCTTGCCATCACCTTCAAAACTGCCATCATTGCCATCACCTTCACACTCCCCACCGCCCTGCCATCACCTTCAACATTGCCACCAAAATCGACACACAACCTTCACCTGCCACCCGTGCCATCACCTTCACCACTGCACACCGCCATCACTTCACACTGCACCTCTGCATCCTTCTCTGCCAACCATCCTAATTCCCTTCACATGCACAACCCTGCCATCCCTTCACACTGCCACCAACCCTTACATCCCTTCACACTGCCACCATCCCTACCATCTCCTTCACACTGCCACCACCCCTTGCTATCACCTTCTCACTGCCCATCATTGCCTCACCTTTACACTGCCACAAACCTTGCCATCACCTTCCCCTTTCCCAAAATCCTTGCCAGCACCCTTCACACTGCCATCGCCCCTGAAATCACCTTCACACTGCCACCATCGACACATCACCTTCACACTGCCACCGTCCTGCCATCACTTCACACTCCCACCAATCCCTCCACACCTTAAACACTGCCACCACCCCTGCCATCCCCTTCACACTACCACCATCCCGCCATCACCTTCACACTACCACTGTCCTGCATCACTTTCATACTGCCACGCCCCTGCCATCACCTTCACACTGTCACAATTCCCTGCTTACTTCCCTTTTCACACTTCCCCAAATCCTGCCAAAACCTTCCACGCCTCTCACATCCCTGCCATCACTTCACTTTGCCAATATCCCTGCCATCACCGTCACACTGCTCATCCCTGCCACCTCCTGCCATCACCTTCACACTCCCACCATCCCTTCCAGCACCTTCACTCTGCACCATCCCTGCCACCCCCTTTCACACTGCCCGTTCGTCCCTGCCATCACCTTCACACTGCCACCTCACGCCATCACCATCACACTGCCAATATCGCTGGAATTCCCTTCACACTGCCACCTTTCCCTTGCCATCACCTTCACACTGCCCCCGTCCCTGCTATCACCTTAAACACTGCCTCATCATGCCATCACCATTCACACTGCCACCATCCCTTCCACCCACCTTCACTCTGCCACCATCCTGCCATCCCCTTTCACACTGCCACCATCCCTGCCATCCCCTTTCCCCAAACTGCCACCGTCCCTGCCTCACTTCACACTGCCACCATCCCTGCCAACACCTTTCACATTGCTACTATCCTGCCATCACCTTCACACTGCCCCCATCCTGCCATAAACCTTTTCACACTGCCACTGTCCCGCTATCACCTTCACACTGCCTCATCATTGCCATCACCTTCACACTGCCACCATCCCTGCCATCACCTTCACACTGCCACCATCCCTGCCATCAACTCCCACTCTGTCAATATCCCTCCCAAATCACCTTCACACTGTCCACAATCCCTGCTACCACCTTCAAAACTCCCACCTTTCCTGCCATCACCTTCACCTGCCACCATCCTTCCAGCACCTTCACCTCCCCACCATCCTCCCAAATCACCTTCACACTGCCGTCGTCCCTGCCATCATTTCACCTGCCATCACCTTCACACTGCCACCATTCCTGCCATCACCTTACACTGCCGTCGTCCCTGCCATCACCTTTTCACACTGCCACATAAACTCCCATCACCTTCACACTCCCACTGTCCCGGTATTCACCTTCACACTCCCTCATCATTGCCATCACCTTCACACGGAACATCCCTGCCAGCACTTCAAACTGCCATCATCCCTCCATCACTCACACTGCCCCCATCCTGCCATGCCTTCCCATGCAACCGTCCCTGCATCATTTCACACTGCCACTCCTGCCAACACTTCACATGGCTACTTCCTGCCATCACTTCCACTGCACCATCCCTGCATCCTTCACACTGCCACCATCTCTGCCATCACTTACACTGCATGTCCCTGACATCACTTCTCTTGGTCTTATCGATGCCATCACCTTCACACTGACCAATCCTGCATCCCCTTTCACACTGCACATCGCTGGAATTACCTTACACTGCACAACCCTGCATCACTTACACTGCCACCAACCCTGCATCCCTTCACACTTTGCACCATCCTACATCCCCTTTAACACTGCACCATCCTTGCATCACTTCAACGCACATATTTGCCATCACTTCACACTGCACACGCCTCCATCACTTCACACTGCACAAACCTTCCCTTCACATTCACACTGCCACCATTTTCCATCACTTCACACTGACACATCTTTGCCATCACCTTCACACTGCCACCTCCCTGATATCACCTTCACATTTGCACAAACCTTGCCTAATTCACACTTCACCACCCCTGCATCACTACACTGTCACCATCCCGCTACACTTCACATACCACTGTCCTGCCATCACCTTCACACTGTCACCATCCGTCCATCAACTTCACTCTGTCAATATCCCTGCCATCACCTTCACACTGTCACCATTCTTGCTATCACCTTCACACTCTCACTATCCCTGCCATCACCTTCACACTGCCACCATCCCTTCCATCACCTTCACACTCTCACTATCCCTGCCATCACCTTCACACTGTCACCATCCCTGCCATCACCTTCACACTGTCCCACATCCCTGCCATCCCCCTTTCACCTGTCACCATCCCTGCCATCACCTTCACACTCTCACATCCCTGCCACACCTTCACAACTGTCACTATCCCTGCCATCACCTTCACACTGTCACCATTCCTGCCATCACCTTCACACTGTCACCATCCCTGCCATCACCTTCACACTGTCACCATCCCTGCTATCACCTTCACACTGCCACCATCCCTGCCATCACCTTCACACTGCCACCATCCCTGCCATCACCTTCACACTGTCACCATCCCTGCCATCACCTTCACACTGCCACCGTCACAACGGTTGGCTATCGTGTTCTCATATCAAACATTTATGTGATTTAGAAGCGATTTTCTCATTAGTTTGGCCGACAATCGGCATTTCTGCCACCAAAGCCTATTTCTCGCCATCAGCTGCTAATAAACACTGTCAGGGAAGGCCTTTTGTTAAACAGAGAAAATACTGACGGCTTTACCAACCGCAACAGGTGTCCAGAGTCTCCGCTCTGTTTGTCCGTAATGACGACATGACGGTTTGTTATACGTGTCGAGGACCGGAGGAGAGGCGAGGTCTAGGACCAGTGGAGAGGCGAGGTCTAGCACCGGTGGAGAGGCGAGGTCTAGGACCGGTGGAGAGGCGAGGTCTAGGACCGGTGGAGAGGCGAGGTCTAGGACCGGTGGAGAGGCGAGGTCTAGGACCGGTGGGAGGGCGAGGTCTAGGCCCGGTGGAGAGGCGAGGTCTAGGACCGGTGGAGAGGCGACGTCTAGGACCGGTGGAGAGGCGATATCTAGCACCGGTGGAGAGGCGAGGTCTAGGACCGGTGGAGAGGCGAGATCTAGGACCGGTGGAGAGGCGAGGTCTAGCACCGGTGGAGAGGTGAGGTCTAGGACCGGTGGAGAGGCGAGGTCTAGAACCGGTGGAGAGGCGAGGTCTAGCACCGGTGGAGAGGCGAGGTCTAGCACCGGTGGAGAGGCGAGGTCTAGGACCGGTGGAGAGGCGAGGTCTAGGACCGGTGGAGAGGCGAGGTCTAGCACCGGTGGAGAGGCGAGGTCTAGCACCGGTGGAGAGGCGAGGTCTAGGAACCGGGGGAGAGGGGCGAGGTCCTAGGACCGGTGGAGAGGCGAGGTCTAGGACCGGTGTAGAGGTGAGGTCTAGCACCGGTGGAGAGGCGAGATCTAGGACCGGTGGAGAGGCGAGGTCTAGGACCGGTGGAGAGGCGAGGTCTAGCACCGGTGGAGAGGCGAGGTCTAGAACCGGTGGAGAGATGAGGTCGAGGACCGGTGCAGAGGCGAGCTCAAGGACCGGTAGAGAACCGAGGTCTAGGACCGGTGGAGAGGGGAGCTCAAGGACCGGTGGAGAGGCGAGGTCTAGAACCGGTGGAGAGATGAGGTCGAGGACCGGTGCAGAGGCGAGCTCAAGGACCGGTAGAGAGCCGAGGTCTAGGACCGGTGAAGAGGGGAGCTAGAGGACCGGTGGAGAGGCGAGGCCTAGGACCGGTCGAGAAGCGAGGTCTAGAACCGGTGGAGAGGAGAGCTCGAGGACCAGTGGAGAGACGATCTCGAGGACCGTTGGAGAAGCGAGGGCTAGGACTGGTGGAGAGGCGAGTTCGAGGACCGGTGGAGAGGCGAGGTGTTGGATCGGTGGAGAGGCGAGGTGTTGGACCGGTGGAGAGGAAGCTCGAGGACCGGTGGAGAGGCGAGGTCTAGGACAGGTGGGGAGGAACCTCGAGGACCGGTGGAGAGGCGAACTCGAAGAACGATGGAGAGGCGAGCTCGAGGACCGGTGGAGAGAGAAGCTCGAGGAATGGTGGAGAGGGAAGCTCCAGGACCGGTGGGGAGGGAAGCTCGAGAACTGGTGGAGAGGGAAGCTCGAGGAACGGTGGAGAGGAAGCTCACGGACCGGTGGAGAGGAAGCTCACGGACCGGTGGGGAGGAAACCACGGACCGGTGGGAGGAAGCTCCTCGGACCGGTGGGGAGGAAGCTCACGGACCGGTGGGAGAGGAAGCTCACGGACCGGTGGAGAGGAAGCTCACGGACCGGTGGGGAGGAAGCTCACGGACCGGTGGGGAGGAAGCCCCACGGACCGGGGGGGAGAAGCTCACGGGACAGGTGGGGAGGAAAGCTCACGGACCGGTGGACAGGAAGCTCACGGACCGGTGGGGAGGAAGCTCACGGACCGGTGGGAGGAAGCTCACGGAAACCGGTGGGGAGGAAGCTCACGGGACCGGTGGGGAGGAAGCTAAACGGACCGGGGGGAAAGCTCACGGACCGGTGGGGAGGAAGCTCACGGCCCGGTGGGAGGAAAGCTCACGGACCGGTGGGGAGGAAGCTCACGGACCGGTGGGGAGGAAGCTCACGGACCGGTGGAGAGGAAGCTCACGCACCGGTGGGGAGAAAGCTCACGGACCGGTGGAGGGAAGCTCACGGCCCGGTGGGGGAGGAAGCTCACGGACCGGTGGAGAGGGAAGCTCACGGACCGGTGGAGAGGAAGCTCAGGGACCGGTGGGGAGGAAGCTCACGACGGTGGAGAGGAAGCTCACGGACCGGTGGGGAGAGAAGCTCACGGACCGGTGGAGAGGAAGCTCACGGACGGTGGAGAGGAAAGCTCACGGACCGGTGGAGAGGAAGCTCACGGACCGGTGGGGAGGAAGCTCACGGACCGGTGGAGAGGAAGCTCACGGACCGGTGGAGAGGAAGCTCACGGACCGGTGGAGAGGAAGCTCACGGACCGGTGGAAAGAGGAAGCTCACGGACCGGTGGAGGGGAAGCTCACGGACCGGGTGGGGAGGAAGCTCACGGACTGGTGGGGGAGGAAGCTCCACGGACCGGTGGAGAGGAAGCTCACGGACCGGTGGAGAGGAAGCTCACGGACCGGTGGGGAGGAAGCTCACGGACCGGTGGGGAGGAAACTCACGGACCGGTGGGGAGGAAGCTCTCGGACCGGTGGGGAGGAAGCTCACGGACCGGTGGAGAGGAAGCTCACGGACCGGTGGAGAGGAAGCTCACGGCCCGGTGGGGAGGAAGCTCACGGACCGGTGGGGGGGGGAAGCTCACGGACCGGTGGGGAGGAAGCTCACGGACAGGTGGGGAGGAAGCTCACGGACCGGTGGACAGGAAGCTCACGGACCGGTGGGGAGGAAGCTCACGGACCGGTGGGGAGGAAGCTCACGGACCGGTGGGGAGGAAGCTCACGGACCGGTGGGGAGGAAGCTCACGGACCGGTGGGAAGCTCACGGACCGGTGGGGAGGAAGCTCACGGACCGGTGGGGAGGAAGCTCACGGACCGGTGGGGAGGAAGCTCACGGCCCGGTGGGAGGAGCTCACGGACCGGTGGAGAGGGAAGCTCACGCACCGGGGGGGAGAAAAGCTCACGGACCGGTGGAGAGGAAGCTCACGGACCGGTGGGGAGGAAGCTCACGGACCGGTGGAGAGGAAGCTCACGGACCGGTGGAGAGGAAGCTCACGGACCGGTGGGGAGGAAGCTCACGGACCGGTGGAGAGGAAGCTCACGGACCGGTGGGGAGGAAGCTCACGGACCGGTGGAGGGGAAAGCTCACGGACCGGTGGAGAGGAAGCTCACGGACCGGTGGAGAGGAAGCTCACGGACCGGTGGGGAGGAAGCTCACGGACCGGTGGAGAGGAAGCTCACGGACCGGTGGAGAGGAAGCTCACGGACCGGTGGAGAGGAAGCTCACGGACCGGTGGAGAGGAAGCTCACGGACCGGTGGAGAGGAAGCTCACGGACCGGTGGGGAGGAAGCTCACGGACCGGTGGAGAGGAAGCTCACGGACTGGTGGGGAGGAAGCTCACGGACCGGTGGAGAGGAAGCTCACGGACTGGTGGGGAGGAAGCTCACGGACTGGTGGGGAGGAAGCTCACGGACCGGTGGAGAGGAAGCTCACGGACCGGTGGAGAGGAAGCTCACGGACTGGTGGGGAGGAAGCTCACGGACTGGTGGGGAGGAAGCTCAACTCTCCTGGTAAACTGAAGTAGAAGGGAAGTTCTTTCATCTTGTACGAGCGAGTAACATATTCCTTATAGCAGTTTAACAACATGACTGGCAGCAGTAACCACACGCACACGCACACTCACACGCACACGCACACTCACACGCACACTCACATGCACACTCACACACACTCACACGAACACTCACACGCACACTAACATACACACTCACACGCACACTCACACCTGGACAGGCTGGACATGTGGTCCAGTAACTGGCTTCTCGAATTCAATCCAGCCAAATGCAAAGTCATGAAGATTGGGGAGGGGCAAAGAAGACCGCAGACAGAGTATAGGCTAGGTGGACAAAGACTACAGACCTAACTCAGGGAGAAAGACCTTGGGGTGACCATAACACCGAGCACATCACCGGAGGCACACATCAACCAAATAAATGCTGCAGCATACGGGCGCCTGGCAAACCTGAGAATAGCGTTCCGATACCTTAATAAGGAATCGTTCAAGACACTGTACACTGTGTATGTTAGGCCCATACTGGAGTATGCAGCACCAGTCTGGAACCCACACCTGGTCAAGCACGTCAAGAAGTTAGAGAACGTACAAAGGTTTGCAACAAGGCTAGTCCCAGAGCTCAAGGGAATGTCGTAATGTCGTACGAGGAAAGGTTAAGGGAAATTGGACTGACGACACTGGAGGACAGAAGGGTCAGGGGAGACATGATAACGACATACAAGATACTGCGGGGAATAGACAAGGTGGACAGAGATAGGATGTTCCAGAGAGGGGACACAGGGACTAGGGGTCACAACTGGAAGCTGAAGACTCAGACGAGTCACAGGGACGTTAGGAAGTATTTCTTCAGTCATAGAGTTGTCAGCAAGTGGAATAGCCTAGCAAGTGAAGTAGTGGAGGCAGGAACCATACATAGTTTTAAGAAGAGGTATGACAAAGCTCAGGAAGCAGAGAGAGGACCCAGTAGCGATCAGTGAAGAGGCGGGGCCAGGAGCTGAGTCTCGACCCCTGCAACCACAATTAGGTGAGTACAGTTAGGTGAGTACTCACACGCACACTCACACGCACACTCACACGCACACTCACACGCACACTCACACGCACACTCACACGCACACTCACACGCACACTCACACACATACACACACACACACATACACACACACACACACACACACACACACACACACACACACACACACACACACACACACACACACACACACACACACACACACGCGCGTGGGTCCGTGGGTGCAGACGTGGGCACACAAGGCTCCGAGAATCCTAGTGTTTTTAAGGGTGCAGTGACTGCTAACAGTAATCAGTGGTAGTGACATCGTCAGTGAGCAATAATACGAGTGATAACTAAAGTTATTAGTTAGAAAAAGTCGTGAGAAAGCCTGAAATTATCCATTATCCAAAATTATCCATACCTTTTGGTCTACTAGGCATGGTTGGCCTGAAGCAGTGACTTCACGACAAGTTGTGTGCCATTATACATATAAAGTGAAGTGTATATAATGTGAAGTGTATACTATCATAAGTGAAAAGTGAAATCGCGTGAGGAACGAGGGATGTATGAGCACTTGTGGTTATAATCATCACGGATGAAGGATCTCCAAAATAGGGATTTAGGCTACGTACGACGACTACGTCATCAGCATCTGGCAACTTGGCACGACCGTTGCCAGCACAAGTATCACCTATATTGTGGTTTGCATGTCGCAGGTTTGGCTTGGCTTGGCCTTGCATCGCTGTTAGATACTGGTCACTCACTCCTGCAAGCTATTACAGTAGTTATTAGTAGTAAGAACACTTAGGAAGCTAGGAAGTCCTCTCTAAACGTGAACAAGGAATAGGATAATAACAGCAATAATTGATACTTAAATCCAGAAAGGACAATAAGCGAAGAGTGTAGCATTTCCAGGAAAGACAGAACAGAGAGGTATAACGTATCTACCCCCCCCCTAACCATCCCTCCCTAACACACACACACAAGGGCAGACACTTATTGAAGCTTTAGACCCTAGTAGCAATTATCGCTTTTTATAACCCAGAATTACTGGTACCTATTAACAGTATCTCCCTGCATACCTCCCCCATACACACATACACACACACACATACACACACACATACACACACACACATACACACACACATACACACACACAAACACACACACAAAACACACACACACACACACACACACACACACACACACACACATACACACACACACACACACACGCAATATGAAAATGACATAGCATCGAAAGTCAAGACTGATCCGAAGTTGTTGTACAGCCACATCAGGAGGAAAACAACAGTCAAGGACCAGGTAATCAGACTGAGGAAGGGTGATGGGGAATTCACAAGAAACGACCAAGAGGTATGTCAGGAGCTCAACACGAGATTTAAAGAAGTATTTACATTTGGAAACCAGTAGGACTCCAGGAAATCAGAACAGGGGGGTACACCAGCAAGTGCTGGATGAGGTACATATAACCAAGGAGGAAGTGAAGAAGCTGCTATGCGAACTTGACACCTCAAAGGCGGTGGGACCAGACAACATCTCTCCGTGGGTCCTTAAAGAGGGGGCAGAGATATTGTGTGTGCCATTAACAAAGATCTTCAACACATCATTTGAAACTGGGCAACTCCCTGAGGTATGGAAGATGGCAAATGTAGTCCCAATTTTTAAAAAGGGAGACAGACATGAGGCACTAAACTACAGACCTGTATCACTAACGTGTATAGTTATGCAAGGTCATGGAGAAGTCATCAGAGGAGAGTGGTGGAGCACCTGGAAAGAAACAAGTGTATAATTGACAGCCAGCATGGTTTCAGGGAAGGAAAATCCTGTGTCACAAACCTACTAGAGTTTTATGACAAGGTGACAGAAGTAAGACAAGAGAGAGGGGGGTGGATCGACTGCTTTTTTTTTGGGACTGAAAAAAGACCTTCGCAAGTTCCTCAAAGAGGTTACTAAAAAAAAGCTAGAAGATCGGGCACACATAACGGGAAAGGCACGCAAGGTCAGAGAATACCTGACGGGGAGCAAAACGAGTCATGTAGTGACGAGGTGTCAAGGGGCGCTTGTGACAAGGGGGTTTCCACGGGGGCAGCCCCTAGGATCGTGCTGTTTTTGGGTATATGGCCCGACATAAGGGAAAGGGGATAGACTCAGAAGGCCCTTGTTTCAGATGAATGTGAAGTTAATGAGAAAATCAAAAGGATGAGGATCGGGCGGGGACTACAAAGGCCCTGGACGGCTACAAGCCTGGCCAGAAACTGGTCCTTGATTTTAAACCCTGCCAAATGCAAATTTCATAAGATTGGGGAGGGCAAAAAGCCCCAAAACAAAATATTTTTTTAGAGGCCAAAGTGAAAACCTCACTCAAGGAAAAAGATCTGGGGTGAGTATAAACACCGAGATACCCCTGAGGCCATAAATAGATAACTCTGCAGCTACGGGCGCCTGGCAAACCTACGGAAGCGTTCCGATCCCTCAATAAGAGTCGTTAAGCACTGTTACCATTTAGCAGGCCCTACTGGAGTATCCCAGCCCCAGTTTGGAATCCCCCCTAGTCAGCCGTCAGAAATTAGAGAAAGTGAAAAGGGTTTGCAACAAGATAGTCCAGAGCTACGGGATTGTCTACGAAAAAAGGTTGAAAATCGGGCCCGACGAACTGGGGCCCGGGGGGTCAGGGGGACATAAAACGACATTAAAATACTGCGCAGAAAAGACACGGTGGCAAGACAGGATGTTTCCCGAGATGGGACCATACACAAGAGGTCACAATTGGAATTGAAGACTCAGAGAATCAAAGGATGTTAGAAATTTCTTCTTAGATAGTAAATTGGAATAGCTGAAAATGAAGTATGGAGGGGGGAACCATACATTTTTAAGGGGGTAGCAAAGCTCATGGAAGGGGGAGAGAGGACCCAGTAGCAATCAGTGAAAAGGCGGGGCCCGGGGCTATGACCGACCCCCGCAACCACAAAAAAGGTGAGTACAAATATAGACACACACACACACAACACACACCCACACACACACACACACACACCACACACACACACTTTTAAATACCGCCGGTTTAAGCCCCTGGAGGGTTGGAGGTCAGGTCACAAGAAGTTGTGGGGGCAAAGGGCCCTGAACTACATTACAAAGCACAAGTCCCTACCTTTCAGTACATAATAAACCCACACATAATTTCCCACAAAATTTCACACACCACACACCCCACACACACCAACATATCCGACCACCTCACTCCCCCCCTCCCACCCCCCATCTCACTTCTTCCCCCCACCCTCCCCCCTCGTTCCCCTCCCCCCCCCCGTTTTACCCCCCCCCTCCCCCCCTCTCCCACATGCCACAGTTCCCCACTACCTCCCCCCCACACTCGCATACACACTACCTAAAACCAACTACAGAACTACTAGGTTTCCCACTCTGAGGCAATCGGGGAAAAAAAAAAATGGGTTGTCAGAGGCAACAAGAAAAACCAAGGGCAGGAGGGGGGAAGCTGCAAAGGAAGATGGGCAGCAGATTTTAAAAAAGAGTCAGAAGGGAAAAGAAACTAAGAACTTAGGATGAGAAAGGAAGGAGGGTAGATATGGAAAGCAGGAGTGGGGGGGCATGTCAAAGCCGAGGCTACGATACAGGTTTAGAAAAGGGAAAGAAAAAACTGAAACAGCCCCAAAGAAATAAAAAACATTTTGGGATGACAACAGAGATGCTACCTCACACAAATAAGGGACTGTAGGGAAAGAAGGGGCACAACTGCATGGGGAAGCTCTATCAGAGGAGACTGTTAAATGAAAGAGCTAAGCTTTATGGGAGGCCCTAACAGACAACAAAGACCCCAAAGGAAAACCCGAAAGGGAAATACGGGCCCACTGACCAAAGACATTAGCCATGAAACGAAAAAAGGAAAAGCGCAGTGCGGGAAAACCAAAAATTAAAATGAGGGGATAACGGGGATACGAGGGGGGAAATGAAGGGGGGTAGGTCAGTTTTGTGTATGGGCCCAGGAATTAAGGGGAAACAATGAAGAAGAAAACAAGGGGAAAAAAAAAAAAATTGAAAGCATCATGAAAGCAAAGGAAAGACGAATGACCACTGGAAATTTTGGGGAAAATGGGGGGGTTTGTAAAAAAAGAAGCCGGCCATAAATGACCTTAAAGGGCAAAAGGTCGCCCCGGGACCCTGCAGGAGAAAGCACGTTTAAAGGGGCACCGGCATACAGGAAGTGTACTCGACCGCGACAAAACCAAGAAGAAGGCGAAACTGAGAGAGATGGTACAAAGTAAAAGAAGGAAAAAGGGGGATGGAGAAGACAGACAGGAGACCCCCGACCCGGGAAAAGATCACATACAGCCTCCCTCAAATTTCCCTATAGAACCCTCCAACCAGGTCAACCCCAGTGCAACCAAACACTTAAATAAAACACCCATGCCAACCCAAATGCCCCCACCCCCACATTACAAAAACCCCCCCCCAACCAAAAACCCCTATTCCTTACCGGTCTCCCCCTTCCCCCAACCCCAATATACCCCCCAGACCCCGTCTTGAAAAAAGTTGAAGGGGTGGTATACAAAAAGCAGATGGGAAAACAAACAAGTATGAGGAGTGGGACGAAAGAATCAAAGAGACACCCCCGACTAATCACTCACAGAAACAAAATCACCCGAAAAAAACAGATTCAATCTTTCCATCCCGGTACCAAATCCCCAGGAAAGACAGAGGGAGGAGAGGGGGAGGAGGAGTTGCACTGCTCATAAAAAAACCCTGGGATTTTGAGAAAATGGAAGGAATGGATGGCATGGGCGAAAGGGGGAAATTAGTAGGAACTCCATCTGAGGGCAAAGGGATAATTGCAGTAATGTACAACCCCCCCAGAATGCGGAGGCCCAAAAGAAGAAAACGATAAGCAACGCAATGAGACACACTAGCCCAGGTGGCCCGGAGACAACAGGGGGGACAAAGTTTTCTAGTTTGGGTTATTTTAATCAAAGGAATTGACGCAAAAACCTGGGCCCCCTGGGGGCCCCGAAAACTGGGAGCCAAGATGAGGATGTGGTACTGGAAAACCTCATGCCAACATTTAGAGACATCCAGAGAGAGAGGAGAATAACAGCAAGGCTGGACCTTGTATCCCCTGAGTAGTTCGGACATCGAGGGTATCATGTTAAAAGGGCCCCTGGGAGTATGATCATGTGGTTCGTGTTCGACTACATAGTTGAGCCCCAAAGTGGAAGAGTACAGGAAAGGCGGAAAAAAACCAAACTAAAAAAGGGGGAAAAGGCATGAGGAACTTCCTTCAAGACATTCAGGGGGAGGGGGAACTGAAAAAAACCAATAAAGAAATGATAGCATGTACAAAAAAATGCAAGGAGGAAAGAGGAGGTTTGTTCCCAAGGGAAACAAAAATAAGGGAAGAACAAACGAGTCCTTGGTTCAAAAAAGGGTGTAGGGAGGCAAAAATAGGTGCAAGAATGGAAAAGTACAAAAGACAAAAACTCAGGAAAAAAAAAGAAATCGCCGAAAGCCAGAAACGAAATGCCAGATAGAAGTGAGGCTCAGAGACAATATAAAATACAAGCATAAAAAGTAAAGACTGCCCCGAAGTTGTTGTACACCCACACAGGAGGTAACAACAGTCAGGCCCAGAAATCAACGAGGAAGGTGAGGGGAATTCAAAAGAAACGATCAAGAGGTATGTCAGGAGCTCAACACAAGATTTAAAGAGGTATTTACAGGGGAAACCCAGTGGGACCCGGGAAATCAAAAGGGGGCCACCAGAATCTGGATGAGGTACATATAACCAAGGAGGAGTGAAGAAGCTGCTATGCAAAACTTGCCCCTCAAAAGGCGGGGGACCAGACAACATATTCCAGGGACCCAAAAAGGGGGACAGAGATTTGTGTGAGCCATTAACAAAGTCTTTCAAAAATATTTGAAACTGGGCAACTCCTGAGGTATGGAAAAGGAAATGTTTTCAATTTTTAAAAGGGGGCAGAATGAGGGACTAAACTACAGACCTGTTCACAACGTGTAAAGTTGCAAGTCAGGAGAAGACATCAGGGGGAGAGGGGGGTCGGCACCTGAAAAAACAAGTTAAATTGACAAACCAGCAGGTTTCAGGGAAAAGGAAAAACCTGTGTCCAAACCTACTAGAGTTTATGAAAGGTGACAAAGTAAGACAAAAGGAGAGGGGTGGATCGACGAATTTTTGGATGCAAGAGGCCTTCGACACAGTTCCCCACAAGAGTTTTCCCGCAAAGCTGAGGATCAGGCACACATAACAGGAAAAGGGATGCAATGGATCGAGAATTTCCTGAAGGGAGGAACAACGATCATGGCACGCGATGAGGTGTCAGAGTGGGGCCTGTGACAAGGGGGGGTTCCATGGGGGTCAGTTAGGACCTTGCTGTTTTGGGTATATGTGAACGACATAACGGAAGGGATAGATCAGAAGGTCCTTGTTTGCAGAGATGCAAAGTTAATGAGAAAATCAAATGGATGGGAAACAGGCAGGACTAAAAAGAGACCTGGACGGGTACAACCGGGTCCGAAAGGGCCCCTTTAAATTTAACCCTGCCAAATGCAAAGTCAAGAAGTTTGGGGGAAGGGGCAAAGAAGACCGCAGACACAATTGGGTTTAGAGGCCAAAGACTGCAAACCTCCCCAAAGGAAAAAGTTTGGGGGGGTGAGAAACCCCGAGCAACTTGAGGCCCCACATCAATCAGTACTGCTGCAGATAGGGCCCTGGCAAAAACGAGCTTTCCGAAACCTCAGTAAGGTTTCTTTAAGATTGTATACCTTTACTCAGGATACTGGAGTAGCAGCACCAGTTTTGGGAAACCACCTGCCAAGCACGCAAGAAATTAAGAAATTAAAAAAGGGTTTTCAAAAAAGACTAGTCCCAGGCTACGTGGATTTTCCCCACGAAGAAAGGTTAGGGAATCGGCCTGACGACATGGAGGGCAGGGGGGGTCAGGGGAACATGATAAAGACATAAAATCTGCGCGGGAAAAGGCCCAAGGGGGACAAAGCGGGATTTCCAGAGAAAGGCACAGACACAAAAGGGGCAAATTGGAAATTGATGTCTCAGTAATCAAAAGGGGGAAGTTGGAAGTATTTCTTTAGTCATAGAGATCAGGCCGTGGAATAGCCCAGAAAGTAACGTATGGAGGGGGGGAACCCTACTAGTTTTAAGCGAGGGATGATAGAGCTCATGGGGCAGGGAGAGAGAGGACCTATGCAATCACGAAAGGCGGGGCAGGAGCGTGACTCGCCCCCGCAACCACAAATAGGTGAGTACCACTGGCATCCAGGATAGGAAGTTTCAGAGAGGGGCACGGGGCAAGGGGTCCAACTGGAAGCTGAAAGACTCAGCAGTCACGGGGGTTAGGAAGATTTCTTGGTCATAGGGGTTGTCATCAAATGGATAGCCAGCAAGTGAATAGTGGAGGCAGGAACCATACAATTTTTGAAGAGGGACAAGCTCAGGAAGCAGAAGAGAGAGGACCCAGTAGCGATCAGTGAAAGGCGGGGCAGGAGCTGGTACGCCCCTGCCCACAATTTTGGTGAGTACAATTGGTGAGTACAGGACACACACACACCCCCAAACACACGACACACCTCACGCAACACACACTGGCAACAGACCAACCCCACGGACACACCCCAAGGGGCTCTACACGAGA
>NC_069410.1:3429593-3435457 GCF_026875155.1 Cherax quadricarinatus | reverse complement strand
AGGAATTCATTTATAAGTTTGCTCTTAAGGGTGACTTCTGATAATGCAGCTATAATGATTCTAATAACTTGCCCACTAAGATGTCGGGGCTTACTGGAGGGTAATTTGAATGAGTGGACTTACCCCCGTTTAAAATTAGGAACCAATTACCCATCTTCCACAATCTGGCACAAACCGGTAAGGGGGACGCATTGAATACACTCGTTAATGGCTGACTAAGCTCCATCTTGCATTCCTTAAGTACCCTGGAAAAAAACTCATCGGGTCCCGGGGACTTATTTTGTTTCAGTTTGTCTATCTGTTTAATAACCATGTCCCTCGTGACAGTAATATTAGTTAACTTAAATTCATCAGGAACTAAATAATTGTTAATTACTGGAATCTCATTTACATCTTCCTGTGTAAAAACTGACAAAAAATAGTCATTAAATAAGGAACACATTTCCACTTCATTATCCGTCAGCTGTCCATTCCCAGTTTTCAGAGGTCCTACTTTTTCCTTCACCTTCGTCCTATACACTTGAAAGAACCCCTTTGGATTAGTCTTTGATTCATTAGCAACTCTAATTTCATAGTCACGTTTAGCCTTTCTTATCGCCTTTTTTACTTCTCTTTTAAGCTGAACATATTGGTCAGTAAGGTTAACCTCTCCTCTTCTGATGCGCCTATAAATTCCCATTTTCTCCCCTAATAGATGCTTTAGCCTCCTGTTAACCCATTTGGGATCGTTATTATTAGACCTATTTTCTCTCTGGGGAATGTATATACTCTGGGCACTGTGTACATTATTAAGAAAACAATCATAAAAGCAGATCCCTTCATATTCATAAGTATGATTATCGTCAATAAAATCATTAGCTAGATAACCCCAATCAAGATTAGACAGATGTTCCCTAAGTCCATTATAATCGGCAGAACGAAAATCA
Organism: Cherax quadricarinatus; assembly: GCF_026875155.1. Taxonomy (NCBI): domain Eukaryota; kingdom Metazoa; phylum Arthropoda; class Malacostraca; order Decapoda; family Parastacidae; genus Cherax; species Cherax quadricarinatus. The sequence goes on along the minus strand of NC_069410.1, from coordinate 3,434,531 downwards.
GGGATTTTTACTGTATTATCATTATTCTTGCATTCCCAATTAATGCTAAAAGTGATGGATTTGTGATCACTTGCGCCAAGCTCTTCAGTGATCTCCAGATTATTCACGAGTGTTTCCTTATTTGACAAGACTAGGTCTAGCAAATTATTACCCCTGGTAGGCTCAGTTACGCTCTGTTTCAGAAAACAGTCCTGAACTGTTTCCATAAAGTCACTGGACTCTAGATTACCTGTCAAAGAATTCCAGTCAATTTGACTAAAGTTAAAGTCCCCTACTATGACTATGTTACTGTGTCCAGAAGCCCTAACAATTTCGTCCCAAAGAAGTCTCCCTCTATCGTGATCCAAGCCTGGAGGTCGGTATATTACACCTAGAATTAGTTTTCCTTGACCCTTCACGAACTCTACCCAGACTCTGTTACTGCTCTATCTATTTTTATACCTGTTTTTATGCAACAATTAATATTTTCTCGAACATACAATGCAACTCCTTCCCCCTTCCCATTACATCTATCCACATTGAACATCTTAAATCCCTGAATATTACACTCAGCAGTCATATCCCGACTCTTTAAATCATACCACGTTTCAGTTAATGTAATGATATCAAAGTTCCCAGCACATGCTACCAAACGTAGTTCATTAATTTTATTTCTTGCACTTCGACTGTTAGCATAAAATACCATCATATGTTTTTTCTTCTGCACATTTTTCCTATTCATCTTTGTTTTTACACAATTTCTGAAATTATCATTACCCAGAGTTACTCCATGACAGTTACTATTAAGATTCTTAATATCAGAGCTTAAGTCAATATATCCATACTCATTATTTATCATTTCTAAACCCATACCTCTAACTAATCCTAGTTAAAGTCCTAACAACCCCCTCAACTGAGTTAGCAAGAAAACCCACACCTGCCCTGGATAAGTGAACCCCATCCCTGGCATACATGTCATTTCGGCCATAGAAGTTGTCCCAGTTGTCAATGAATGGTACTGCATTATCCTTACAGTGTTTATCCAGCCAACAATTAATACCAATTGCTCTGGACAACCATTCATTACCAACACCTCTTCTTGGCAAAATGCCACATATAACAGGGCGCCCCCCCCTTCTTCCTAATTATGTCTATAGCTGTCCTGAACTTTTTAACTAAATCCTCACTTCTACGCTTGCCTACATCATTGCCTCCAGCACTGAGGCAAATAATAGGATTGATCCCATTACCGTTCATGATGTTGTCAAGCCGGCTAACAATGTCCTCCATCCCAGCCCCAGGAAAGCAAACCCTCTGTCTCCTACTCCTGTCCTTCAAGCAGAATTCCCTATCCATGTATCTAACCTGGCTATCCCCAACAACAACAATATTCTTACCTTCCTTGTTGTCATTCGTCGTGACGATCCCAGTAGTCGACTCACATTCGTCGGGTAGCACCGAGAATGCGTTGGAGGTTTCCACGGGAGTTTCCACAGCAGTCTCTTTCTTCATCGTTTCTGGCTATCCATTCGTCTTCTTGATCGTCAACTTCGTCGTCCCCTGCTGTCCAGCTACTGACCACGATCCCTTCTTGACCTGAGGACTCGAACCAGGAGGACTACTACGAATCCTCTTGTTTTCCTCGGTCAATCGCTGTATCTCCATCTTCGCTACCCTCAATTCTTCCTTAAGTTGCTGGTAAAGTTGCTCGATGGAGGGCATCTTGGTTCAGTCCACGGGAGCACACAAGACACTTCTTCACAGAGTTAATTACAGGTCACCACTGAGTGTTGTTACTACTATACTTTCATACATTCCCTTCTTTGCCTCCATAGATAACGTTTTTTGTCTCCACATATACTTCAACGCACCACTCACCTTTTTTCCCTCATTAATTCTATGATTAACCTCATCCTTCATAAATCCATCCGCCGACACCTCTACTCCCAAATATCTATAAACATTCACTTCTTCCATACTCCTCCTCCCCAATTTGATATCCAATCTTTCTTTATCGAAATCATTTGATACCCTCATCACCTTACTCTTTTCACTGTTCACTTTCAACTTTCTACTTTTACACACACTCCCAAACTCGTCCACTAACCTTTGCAATTTTTCTTTAGAATCTCCCATAAGCACAGTATCATCACCAAAAAGCAACTGTGTCAATTCCCATTTTGTATTTGATTCCCCATAATTTAATCCCACCCCTCTCCCGAACACCCTAGCATTTACTTCTTTTACAACCCCATCTATAAATATATTAAACAACCATGGTGACATTACACATCCCTGTCTAAGACCTACTTTTACCGGGAAGTAGTCTCCCTCTCTTCTACACACCCTAACCTGAGCCTCACTATCCTCATAAAAACAATTTACAGCATTTAGTAACTTACCACCTATTCCATATACTTGCAACATCTGCCACATTGCTCCTCTATCCACTCTATCATATGCCTTTTCTAAATCCATAAATGCAATAAAAACTTCCGTACCTTTATCTAAATACTGTTCACATATATGCTTCTACACATCCCCTACCCTCTCTGAAACCTCCTTGCTCATCCGCAATCCTACATTCTGTCTTACCTCTAATTCTTTCAATTATAACCCTACCGTACACTTTTCCTGGTATACTCAGTAAACTTATTCCTCTATAATTTTTACAATCTCTTTTGTCCCCCTTCCCTTTATATAAAGGGACTATACATGCTCTCCGCCAATCCCTAGATACCTTCCCCTCTTTCATACATTTATTAAACAAAAATACCAATCACTCCAAAACTATATCCCCCCCTGCTTTTGACATTTCTGTCATGATCCCGTCAGTTTCAGCTGCTTTACCCCCTTTCATTCTACGTAATGCCTCACGCACCTCCCCCACACTCACATCCTGTTCTTCTTCACTCCTAAAAGATGGTATACCTCCCTGGCAAGTGCATGAAATTACCACCTCCCTTTCTTCGTCGACATTTAAAAGTTCCTCATAATATGCCCACCATCTACCCAATACTGCCATCTCCCCATCTACTAACTCCCCAGTTCTGTTTTTAACTGACAAATCCATTCGTTCCCTAGGCTTTCTAACTTGTTTAACTCACTCCAAAAATGTTTCTTATTTTCATTAAAATTTTTTGACAGTGCCTCTCCCACTCTATCATCTGCTCTTCTTTTGCACTCTCTCACCACTCTCTTCACCTTTTTTCTACTCTCTATATACTCTACTCTTCTCATAACATTTCTGCTTTGTAAAAACCTCTCATAAGCTAACTTTTTCTCTTTTATCACACCCTTTACTTCATCATTCCACCAATCACTCCTCATTCCTCCTGCACCCACCCTCCTATAACCACAAACTTCTGCCCCACATTCTAATACTGCATTTTAAAAACTATTCCAACCCTCTTCAAACCCCCTACTACTCATACTTGCACCAGCCCACCTTTCTGCCAATAGTTGCTTATATCTCACCCGAACTTCCTCCTCCCTTAGTTTATACACCTTCACCTCCCTCTTGCTTGTTGTTGCCACCTTCCTCTTTTCCCATCCACCTCTTACTCTAACTGTAGGTACAACTAAATAATGATCCGATATATCAGTTACCCCTCTATAAACGTGTACATCCTGGAGCCTACCCATCAACCTTTTATCCACCAATACATAATCTAACAAACTACTTTCATTACATGCTATATCATACCTTGTATATTTATTTATCCTCTTCTTCATAAAATATGTATTACTTATTACCAAACCTCTTTCTACACATAGCTCAATTAAAGGCTCCCCATTTTCATTTACCCCTGGCACCCCAAATTTACCTACTACTCCCTCCCCAACATTTTTGCCCACTTTAGCATTGAAATCCCCCACCACCATTACTCTCACACTTGGTTCAAAACTCCCCACGCATTCACTCAACATTTCCCAAAATCTCTCTCTCTCCTCTACACTCCTCTATTCTAAAGGTGCATATACGCTTACTATAACCCACTTTTCACATCCAACCTTTATTTTACTCCACATAATCCTTGAATTAATACATTTATAGTCCCTCTTTTCCTGCCATAACTTATCCTTCAACATTATTGCTACTCCTTCTTTAGCTCTAACTCTATTTGAAACCCCTGACCTAATCCCATTTATTCCTCTCCCCTGAAACTCTCCCACCCCCTTCAGCTTTGTTTCACTTAAAACCAGGACATCCAGCTTCTTCTCATTCATAACATCCACAATCATCTCTTTCTTATCATTTGCACAACATCCACGCACATTCAGACTTCCCTCTTCGACAATTTTCTTCTTATTCTTTTTAGTAATTATTACAGGAAAAGGGGTTACTAGCCCAATGTTCCCGGCATTTTAGTTGACTTTTACAGCATGCATGGCTTACGGAGGAAAGATTCTTATTCCACTTCTCCATGGATATAAAAGGAAAAGTAATAAGACCAAGAACTATTAACGTAAAATCAAAGAAAACTCAGATGAGTGTGTATAAATAAACGTGTACATGTATGTGTAGTGTGACCTAAGTGTAAGTAGAAGTAGCAAGATGTACCTGTAATCTTGCATATTTATGAGACAGACAAAAGACACCAGCAATCCTACCATCATGTAAAACAATTACAGGCTTTCGTTTCACATTCACTTGGCAGGACGGTAGTACCTCCCTGGATGGTTGCTGACTACCAACCTACTATGTGTGTATATGTACTCACCTAATTGTGGTTGCAGGGGTCGAGACTCAGCTCCTGGCCCCGTCTTCACTGACCGCTACTGGGTCCTCCCTCTCCCTGCTCCATGAGCTTTATCATACCTCATCTTAAAACTATGTATAGTTCCTGCCTCCACTACATCGCTTGCCAGACTATTCCACTTCCTAATTACTCTATGACTGACGAAATACTCCCTAACATCCCTTTGACTCATCTGAGTCTTCAACTTCCAATTGTG
>NC_069410.1:3402093-3422093 GCF_026875155.1 Cherax quadricarinatus | reverse complement strand
TAGCAACGCTCGTCTTGCCATATAGGACAAGTGAAAATTTGTGTATGCAATAATTTCGCCAAAATCATTCTGAACCTAACGAAAAAAATATATTTCTCTGTGTTTGTTTAGTATTAAATTACTGTAAACAAATCTAAAATATATGTAGTTGGATTAGGCTAAAATAAATTGTTCTTGTTATAATAAGGTTAAGTTTTCTAAGATTCTTTTGGTGCAAAATTAAAAATTTTTACTCTAACATTTATGAAAAAAATATATCTTTAAACGTATAAGAGAAAATTTCAGGAAGGATTTAATTTTAAATGAGTTCTTGCTAACTGACCAGTTTTACATATTCGGCACGAATAATATATATATATTAATATATATATATATATATATATATATATATATATATATATATATATATATATATATATATTATTATCACATTGGCCGATTCTCACCAAGGCAGGGTGGCCCGAAAAAGAAAAACTTTCACCATCATTCACTCCATCACTGTCTTGCCAGAAGGGTGCTTTACACTACAGTTTTTAAACTGCAGCATTAACACCCCTCCTTCAGAGTGCAGGCACTGTACTTCCCATCTCCAGGACTCAAGTCTGGCCTACCGGTTTCCCTGAACCCCTTCATAAATGTTACTTTGCTCACACTCCAACAGCACGTCAAGTATTAAAAACCATTTGTCTCCATTCACTCCTATCAAACACGCTCACGCATGCCTGCTGGAAGTCCAAGCCCCTCGCACACAAAACCTCCTTTACCCCCTCCCTCCAACCTTTCCTAGGCCGACCCCTACCCCACCTTCCTTCCACTACAGACTGATACACTCTTGAAGTTATTCTGTTTCGCTCCGTTCTCTCCACATGTCTGAACCACCTCAACAACCCTTCCTCAGCCCTCCGGACAACAGTTTTGTAATCCCGCACTCCTCCTAACTTCCAAACTACGAATTCTCTGCATTATATTCACACCACACATTGCTCTCAGACATGACATCTCCACTGCCTCCAGCCTTCTCCTCGCTGCAACATTCATCACCCATGCTTCACACCCATATAAGAGCGTTGGTAAAACTATACTCTCATACATTCCCCTCTTTGCCTCCAAGGACAAAGTTCTTTGTCTCCACAGACTCCTAAGTGCACCACTCACCCTTTTCCCCTCATCAATTCTATGATTCACCTCATCTTTCATAGATCCATCCGCTGACACGTCCACTCCCAAATATATGAATACATTCACCTCCTCCATACTCTCTCCCTCCAATCTGATATCCAATCTTTCATCACCTAATCTTTTTGTTATCCTCATAACCTTACTCTTTCCTGTATTCACTTTCAATTTTCTTCTTTTGCACACCCCACCAAATTCATCCACCAATCTCTGCAACTTCTCTTCAGAATCTCCCAAGAGCACAGTGTCATCAGCAAAGAGCAGCTGTGACACCTCCCACTTTATGTGTGATTCTTTATCTTTTAACTCCACGCCTCTTGCCAAGACCCTCGCATTTACTTCTCTTACAACCCCATCTATAAATACATTAAACAACCACGGTGACATCACACATCCTTGTCTAAGGCCTACTTTTACTGGGAAATAATTTCCCTCTTTCCTACATATTCTAACTTGAGCCTCACTATCCTCGTAAAAACTCTTCACTACTTTCAGTAACCTACCTCCTACACCATACACCTGCAACATCTGCCACATTTTCCCCCCTATCCACCCTGTCATACGCCTTTTCCAAATCCATAAATGCCACAAAGACCTCTTTAGCCTTATCTAAATACTGTTCACTTATATGTTTCACTGTAAACATCTGGTCCACACACCCCCTACCTTTCCTAAAGCCTCCTTGTTCATCTGCTATCCTATTCTCCGTCTTACTCTTGATTTTTTCAATAATAACTCTACCATACACTTTACCAGGTATACTCAACAGACTTATCCCCCTATAATTTTTGCACTCTCTTTTATCCCCTTTGCCTTTATACAAAGGAACTATGCATGCTCTCTGCCAATCCCTAGGTACCTTACCCTATTCCATACATTTATTAAATAATTGCACCAACCACTCCAAAACTATATCCCCACCTGCTTATAACATTTCTATCTTTATCCCCTCAATCCGGCTGCCTTACCCCCTTTCATTTTACCTACTGCCTCACGAACTTCCCCCACACTCACAACTGGCTCTTCCTCACTCCTACAAGATGTTGTTCCTCCTTGCCCTATACACGAAATCACAGCTTCCCTATCTTCATCAACATTTAACAATTCCTCAAAATATTCCCTCCATCTTCTCAATACCTCTAACCCTCCATTTAATAACTCTCCTCTCCTATTTTTAACTGACAAATCCATTTGTTCTCTAGGCTTTCTTAACTTATTAATCTCACTCCAAAACTTTTTCTTATTTTCAACAAAATTTATTGATAACATCTCACCCACTCTCTCATTTGCTCTCTTTTTACATTGCTTCACCACTCTCTTAACCTCTCTCTTTTTCTCCATATACTCTTCCCTCCTTGCATCACTTCTATATATATATGTATATATATATATATATATATATATATTATATATATATATATATATATATATATATATATATATATATATATATATATGTATATATGTTATGTTTTATGTGTCGAAACTACTCTGGTGCCTGAGTTAGAATAATATACGTTGTTGGTAACAAGGAATGCTGGATAATTTACGAAAAACTCGCAATCTGGAGAGGGAGCTTCAGACGACCTTCCGATCAGTCGTTGAAGCATTGTCAGGTCGTAATGGTTGTGATCAAATCACATATACATACACACACATGATGCAATAAGATCACATTAAACAGGTGATATCACAATATAGAGAAAAACCACTGTAAAAAAAATAGTGAACTTCCAAGCCCTTTCGTGATTTCTCACATTATCAAGGAACTGTCCCGGTTTCTTTATAATGTGAGAAATCACAAAAGCACTTGGAAGTTCACTATTTTTTTTACAGTGCTTTTCTCTATATTGTGATATCACCTGTTTAATGTGATCTTATTGCATCATATGTGTGTATCCAGCATTCCTTGTTACCAACAACGTATATTATTCTAGCTCAGGCACCAGTGTAGTTTCGACACATAAAACATAACAAGAGTCACTCTGAGACAAACACTGACCTGAAGACTGAGAGACTAGTGTTTGGACGAGACAAACTTGGTGAGCTGGTAGCCAGTGCCAGTGAATGAGTTTGTACTCACTCCACCACCAACCATCGCTAACCATCCATCAATTGTTGGCCCTCACTCTTCTCACTCCTCTCTCTCTTCTTCCTCCTCCTCCTCCTTCTCCTCCTCCTCCTCATCCTCATCCTCCTCCTCCTCTTCATCCTCCTGATCTCATATCCACTCATTTCTTTTCTCGATCCTGGATTCGTGCCTCAGCACTCTACTAGCAGGATTTGAAGGGATGGAGATGAAGAAAATTGAACATTGTTATTCTATTATGAATAAGTCTCTAGTAGAGCGTTTGATTTTTCCTAACCATCACCATGACACGTTTATTACGTTGCTGTGCCAGAAATATGCTTGTGTGTGTGTGTGTGTGTGTGTGTGTGTGTGTGTGTGTGTGTGTGTGTATGTGTATGTGTGTGTGTGTGTGTGTGTGTGTATGTGTGTGTACTCACCTAATTGTGGTTGCAAAGGTCGATACTCAGCTCCTGGCCCCGCCTCTTCACTGAGTGCTACTAGGTTCTCTCTCTCCCTGCTCCATGAGCTTTATCATACCTCATCTTAAAGCTATGTATGGTTCCTGCCTCCACTACCTCACTTGCTAGGCTATTCCACTTCATGACTACTCTATGACTGAAGAAATACTTCCTAACATCCCTTTGACTCATCTGGGTCTTCAACTTCCAATTGTGACCCCTTGTTTCTGTTTCCCCTCTCTGGAACAACCTGTCTCAGTCCACCTTGTCTATTCCACGCAGTATTTTGTATGTCGCTGTCATGTCTCCCCTAACCCTCCTGTCCTCCAGTGTCGTCAGGCAGATTTCCCTTAACCTTTCTTCATAGGACATTCCCCTTACCTCTGGATCTAACCTTGTCGCAAACCTTTGCACTTTCTCAAATTTCTTGACGTGCTTGATCAAGTGTGGGTTCCAAACAGGTGCTGCATACTCCAGTATGGGCCTGACGTACACGGTGTACAGTGTATTGAACGATTCCTTACTAAGGTATCGGAACGCTGTTATCAGGTTTGCCAACCGCTCATATACTGCAGCAGTTATCTGGTTGATATGTGCTTCCGGAGACGTGATCGGTGTCATATTCACCCCAAGATCTTTCTCCTTGAGCGAGGTTTGCAGTCTTTGGCCAGCTAGCCAATACTCCGTCTGCGATCTTCTTTGCCCTTCCCCGATCTTCATGACTTTGCATTTGGCGGGATTAAATTCGAGAAACCAGTTACTGGACCAGGTGTCCAGCCTGTCCAAGAGTCTTTGAAGTCCTACCTAATCCTTATCTGACTTAATTCTCCTCATTAACTTCACATCATCTGCAAACAGGGACACTTCTGAGTCTAACCCTTCTATCATGTCATTCACATATACTAAAAATAGCACTAGTCCTAGGACCGACCCCTGTGGGACACCGCTCGTCACAGGTGCCCACTGTGATACCTCATCACTTACCATGACTAGTTGTTGCCTCCCTGTCAGGTATTCTCTGATCCATTGCAGTGCCCTTCCTGTTATATGCGCCTGATTCTCTAGCTTCTGCACTAATCTCTTCTTCTCCTTATGTGGCTATACAGCAGTTTCGGGTCAAACTTGACTTTCGATGCTATGTCGTTTTCGTACTGTCGCTGGGCCTCCCTCCTTACCTGTGCATACTCGTTTCTAGCTCTTTGACTAATCTCTTTATTTTCCTGGGTTCTTTGCCTCCTGCACATTTTCCATTCTCTGGTGCACTCAGTTTTTACCTCCCTACTCCTTCGAGTAAACCAAGGACTCGCTTTGGTCTTCCCATTATTTCTATTGCCCTTGGGAACAAATCTTTCCTCTGCCTCCTTGCATTTTGTTGTTACATATTCCATCATCTCGTTTACTGGCTTTCCTACCAGTTCTCTGTCCCACTGAACCTCCTGCAGGAAGTTTCTCATACTTGTGTAGTTCCCCCTTTTATAGTTTGGCTTTTTCCATTCAATTCCTGTTATTCTCTCCGCTTGCAACTCTACTATATATTCAAAACTCAGAACCATGTGATCACTAGCTCCAAGGGGCCTCTCGTAAGTGATGTCCTCAATGTCTGAACTGCTCAGGGTGAACACAAGGTCCAGTCTTACTGGTTCATCCTCCCCTCTCTGTCTGGTAGTGTTCCTGACATGTTGATGCATGAGGTTTTCCAGTATCACATCCATCATCTTGGCTCTCCATGTTCCAGGACCTCCATGTGGCTCCAGGTTTTCCCAGTCAATCTTCCTGTGGTTGAATTGCCCTTAACCAGTAACTTTGTTCTGCTCGAGTGAGCTCTTCTTGCCACCTCAGCCAGTTTGTCCACCATCGCTCTGTTGTTTTCTTCGTACTCCTCTCTTGGCCTCTTGCAGTTCTGTGGTGGGTTACACATCACTCCTATGACTACTTTATGTTCCCCAGACTGAATTGTACCTACTATGTAGTCCCTTTCTCTAATCTCGTCCATGCCTTCCATTTTCTCAAATCCCCATCTTTTTTTTTATGAGCAGTGCAACCCCTCCTCCCACTCTAGTCCTTCTATCTTTCCTCAGGATCTGATATCCCGGTGGGAAAATTGTCTCAGTGAGTTTTGTTTCTTTAACTGCTATGATGTCTTGGGATTTCCCATTGATTCTTTAGTGCCACTCATATTTATTCATTATTCCATCTGTGTTTGTGTACCAAACCTTCAGCTTCTTTTCTATCACTGTGGTCCTGAGAGAATATTGGGGATGGAGGAGTGGGAGCCCTGGTGGGGGCCTATGGGAGGTTGTGGTGTGGGTGGGGTTTGTGATGAGGGGGGTTGGGGTCAGAGTGCCCATAGGGGGCAGCTGTAGGGTTGAGGTTTGTGATGTGGGGGTTGGTGGCAGAGGGAACAGTGTGTTTGTTTTGGTTTAGATTGTTCAGTTGCATTGAGATTGTCATGGTTGGAGTCCTTCTGCGGGAGTTTCTGGGGAAGGGGTGTTTGTCCTTCCTTCTGGGTCTGGGTCCTGCTCATCTTCATCATTGCCTCTTGTTCCTCCTTGCATCTTTGTACCCTCTCCTTCAGTATCATCCTCTCTTTTCATGTTCTGTCGCGATCGAGGTATACTCTCCAGTACTCTGGCTTGCCCCTCAGTTGTGCTTTCTCCTGCAGGATCCTGGTTCGAGATGATTCTTCCTTGAAAAATTACTTTGACAGGCCGTTTCCTTCCACTCGCAAACCACCCAATTCTCCGAAAATTTTGTCACCTGGGTCATGCCGCCCTCACCTACTGTTTTCATGATACCTTCAATCGCTTTTTCCTCCTGTTTCCTTTCATCGTAGGTGTTCCCTTCAGCCTCTCAGAGCCTGTAGACAAAAACTGACCTCTTCCTTTCCTCCTCCTATTGTGTCTCCCTTTGCATCCTCTGAGGTGTTTTAGCTCCTTCCATTGAAACATTCCTGCCTTCAATACCTGTCCTTGCTGAAGCCTCTATGCTCAGTGAACTGTCTTTCATGATCAGCTGTTCCTTGCTACTGAAGTTGGCTGTTAGAGTCTCTGCATATAGCATACCTTCGTTGTCTTCAGACCCGTCATTTGATCTTATTGTGCTCCTCATCTTTTCCTTGGTCCCACGTGGGTCTGATAGGGCCTTCACATACGGTATATCTCCTTTTCTTCCTACTGTCCCCTTGTCTGTGACGGATATAGAAGTTCCTGATGTCGTGTCTATACTGTCATTTGTCTCTCTAATCTGGTTTAGGTATTTTAGTTTCTCTTCTAAGCACTGTATTCTAGCTTCTGCTGCTAAGACTTGTAGCCCCCACTTCCTGCTCTCTTCAGCTATCCTCTCCTCCAGTATCTTGCCAAGCTCTTTTATCTTCCTTCCCCACTCTTCCTCCCTTTTTTTGAGCTCTAACTCCCAATCTTTCCTCCCAGGCTCTTCCCTTCCATGTTTATCTCCTAGATCTCGGGTTTTCCGTGCTCTTGGGTAGCCCTTTTTTTTTAACCACAGAAAGAAGCTTATGTATTTTCAGGGTGTGTGTATGGGGAGTGAGGGAAAAGGCTAGGGGAGAGACAGAGAGAGAGAGAGAGAAACGAGAGGGGGAGAGAGAAAGGGTAGAAAGAGAATGAGAGAAAGAGAGAGGAGGGTGAAGGAAAAGGCTGTGGGAGAGAGAAAGAAACAAGAGGGAGGGTGTGTGTGTGTGTGTGTGGTGTGTGTACTCACCTATTTGTGGTTGCAGGGGTCGAGTCACAGCCCCTGGGCCCGCCTCTTCGCTGATTGCTACTAGGTCCTCTCTCTCCCTGCCCCATGAGCTCTATCATACCTCGCCTTAAAACTATATATGGTTCCCGCCTCCACTACGTCACTTTCTAGGCTATTCCACGGCCTGACTACTCTATGACTGAAGAAATACTTCCTAACATCCCTTTGATTCATCTGAGTCTTCAACTTCCAATTGTGACCTCTTGTGTCTGTGTCCCTTCTCTGGAACATCCCGTCTTTATCCACCTTGTCTATTCCGCGCAGTATTTTATATGTCGTTATCATGTCTCCCCTGACCCTCCTGTCCTCCAGTGTCGTCAGGCCGATTTCCCTCAACCTTTCTTCATAGGACAATCCCCGTAGCTCTGGGACTAGTCTTGTTGCAAACCTTTGCACTTTCTCTAATTTCTTGACGTGCTTGACTAGGTGTGGATTCCAAACTGGTGCTGCATACTCCAGTATGGGCCTGACGTAAATGGTATAACAGAGTCTTAAACGAATCCTTACTGAGGTATCGGAACGCTATCCGTAGGTTTGCCAGGCGCCCGTATGCTGCAGCAGTTATCTGATTGATGTGCGCCTCAGGAGATATGCTCGGTGTTATGCTCACCCCCAGATCTTTTTCCTTGAGTGAGGTTTGCAGTCTTTGGCCATCTAAACTATATTGTGTCTGCGGTCTTCTTTGCCCTTCCCCAATCTTCATGACTTTGCATTTGGCAGGGTTAAATTCAAGGAGCCAGTTGCTGGACCAGGCTTGTAGCCTGTCCAGGTCTCTTTGTAGTCCTGCCTGATCCTCATCCGATTTGATTCTTCTCATTAATTTCACATCATCTGCAAACAAGGACACTTCTGAGTCTATCCCTTCCGTTGTGTCGTTCACATATACCAAGAACAGCACAGGTCCTAGGACTGACCCCTGTGGAACCCCGCTTGTCACAGGCGCCCACTCTGACACCTCGTCGCGTACCATGACTCGTTGTTGCCTCCCTGTCAGGTATTCTCTGATCCATTGCAGTGCCTTTTCTGTTATGTGTGCCTGATCCTCTAGCTTTTGCAGTAACCTCTTGTGTCGAAGGCCTTCTTGCAGTCCAAAATTATGCAGTCGATCCACCCCTCTCTCTCTTGTCTTACTTCTGTCACCTTGTCATAAAACTCTAGTAGGTTTGTGACACAGGATTTTCCTTCCCTGAAACCGTGCTGGTTGTCAATTATACACTTGTTTCTTTCCAGGTGCCCCACCACTCTCCTCCTGATGATCTTCTCCATGACCTTGCATACTATACACGTTAGTGATACAGGTCTGTAGTTTAGTGCCTCATGTCTGTCTCCCTTTTTAAAAATTGGGACTACATTTGCCATTTTCCATACCTCAGGGAGTTGCCCAGTTTCAAATGATGTGTTGAAGATCTTTGTTAATGGCTCACAACAATATCTCTGCTCCCTCTTTAAGGACCCATGGAGAGATGTTGTCTGGTCCCACCGCCTTTGAGGTGTCAAGTTCGCATAGCAGCTTCTTCACCTCCTCCTTGGTTATATGTACCTCATCCAGCACTTGCTGGTGTGCCCCCCTGTTCTGATTTCCTGGAGTCCTACTGCTTTCCACTGTAAATACCTCTTTAAATCTTGTGTTGAGCTCCTGACATACCTCTTGGTCGTTTCTTGTGAATTCCCCATCACCCTTCCTCAGTCTGATTACCTGGTCCTTGACTGTTGTTTTCCTCCTGATGTGGCTGTACAACAGATTCGGGTCAGTCTTTATTTTTGATGCTATGTCATTTTCATATTGTCTCTGAGCCTCCTTCTTATCTGTGTATTCGTTTCTGGCTCTTCGGCTGTTTTCTTTATTTTCCTGAGTTCTCTGTCTTCTGTACCTTTTCCATTCTCTAGTACACCTAGTTTTTGCCTCCCTACACCTTTGGGTGAACCAAGGACTCTTTCTGTTCTTCCCATTATTTCTGTTTCCCTTGGGAACAAACCTCTCATCTGCTTCCTTGCATTTTGTTGCTACATAGTCCATCATTTCTTGTACTGGTTTTCCTGTCAGTTCCCTCTCCCACTGAATGTCTTGAAGGAAGTTCCTCATGCTTGAGTAGCTCCCCATTTTGTAGTTTGGTTTTTCCCAGCCTATTCCTGCTACTCTCTCCACTTGGAGCTCAACTATGTAGTCGAAGCACAGAACCACATGATCACTACCTCCCAGGGGCCTTTCATACATGATACCCTCGATGTCCGAACTACTCATGGTGAATACAAGGTCCAGCCTTGCTGGTTCATCCTCTCCTCTCTCCCTGGTAGTGTCTCTAACATGTTGATGCATGAGGTTTTCCAGTACCACATCCATCATCTTGGCTCTCCATGTTTCGGGACCCCCATGGGGCTACAGGTTTTCCCAGTCAATCTCCTTGTGATTGAAATCACCCATAATTAGTAACTTTGCTCCCCCCATGTGTGCTCTCCTGGCCACCTCGGCTAGTGTGTCGATCATTGCTCTGTTGCTCTCATTGTATTCTTCTCTTGGCCTCCTGCAGTTCTGTGGTGGGTTGTACATTACTGCAATTATCACCTTATGTCCATCAGACTGGATTGTTCCTACTAAGTAGTCCCTTTCGCCCATGCCATCCATTCCTTCCATTTTCTCAAAATCCCACTGGTTTTTAATGAGCAGTGCAACTCCTCCTCCCCCTCTCCTCCCTCTGTCTTTCCTGAGGATTTGGTATCCGGATGGAAAGATTGAATCTCTTCTTATTCTGGTGAGTTTTGTTTCTGTGAGTGCTATTATGTCTGGGGGTGTCTCTTTGATTCTTTCGTGCCACTCCTCATACTTGTTTGTTATTCCATCTGCATTTGTATACCACACCTTCAACTTCTTTTCTAAGACTGTGGTCTGGGAAGTATATTGGGGTTGGGGAAGTGGGAGACCTGGTAAGGAACTATGGGTTGTTGCTGTGGGGGTGAAGTTTGTAATGTAGTGGGTGGGGGCATTGGATGTGGCATGGGTGTTTTGATTTAGAGTGTTTGGTTGCACTGGGGTTGACCTGGTTGGGAGGCTTCTATAGGAAGTTGTGAGGGAGGCTGTATTTGATCTTCTTCCTGGGTCTGGGATCTCCTCTCTGTCTTCTCCATCCCTCTCTTTCCTCCTTTCGCCTTTGTACCATCTCTCTCAGTTTCTGCCTTTCTTCTTGTGTTCTGTCACGGTCGAGATACACCTTCCTGTATGCTGGCATGTCCCTTAATCGTGCTTTCTCCTGCAGGATCCTGGTCCGAGTCGCTTCTGCCTTGAAGGTCACTTACACTGGCCGGGTTCTTTTTTTTACAAACCCCCCTATTCTCCGAAAATTTTCCAGCTGGGTCATGTCGTCTTCTCCTATTGCTTTCATGATGCTTTCAATTGCTTTTTTCCCCTTGTTTTCTTGCTTCATATGTTTCCCCTTCAACTTCCTGGAGCCCATACACAAAGACTGACCTCACCCTTTCATTCTCCCACTGCGTATCCCTGTGTATCCCCTCATTTAATTTGGTTTCCTGCACTGCAGCTTTCCTTTCTTCAGTTTCACTGGCTAATGTACTTGGGCTCAGTGGCCTGTCATTTTCCCTTCTCGGCTTTCTTGGGCTCTGTTGTTGTCTGTTAGGGCCTCCACATAAAGCTTAGCTCTTTCATTTACTACAGTCTCCTCTGATAGAGGTTCCCCATGCAGTTGTGCCCCTTCTTTCCCTACAGTCCCCTTATTTGTGGCTGAGGTAGCAGTCTCTGTTGTCAATCCCAAAATGTTCTTTAGTTCTTTAGGCTGTTTCAGATTTTTCAGTTCCTCTTCTAAACTCTGTATCCTAGCCTCTGCTGCTTTGACATGCACCTCCCACTTTCTGCTTTCCATATCTATCCTCTCTTCCATTCTCATGCTAAGTTCTTCTAGTTTCTTTTCCCATTCATGATCTCTTTTTATGAGCTCTGTTGCCCAATCTTCCTTTGCAGCTTCCTCTTCCTGTCCCTTGGTTTTTCTTGTTGCTCTCTGACAACCCATTTTTGTTTTATCCTGATTGCCTCAGAGTGGGAAACCTATTAGTTCTGTATGTTAGGTTAGTAGTATGTATGTCAGAGTGTGGGGGGGAGGTAGTGGAGGAACTGTGGCTATGTGGGAGAAGGGTGGGGAGGGGTGGGGAGGGGGAGGGTGAACGGGGGAGGGGAGGGTGAACGAGGGAGGGGAGGGATCAGGGGAAGAAGTGAGATGTCGGTGGTGAGGGGGGGAGTGTATGTGTGAGTCTGGATATGTGTGTGTGTGTGTGTGTGTGTGTGTGTGCGTGTGTGTGTGTGTGTGTGTGTGTAATTTTGTGTGGAATTATGTGTGGGTTTATTATGTACTGAAAGGTAGGTGGCTTGTGCTTTGTAATGTAGTCTCAGTGGTCCTTTGCTGCCCACAACTTCTTGTGACCTGACCCACAACCTCCTGAGGCTTGACCGGCACGTACTTACAGTGTGTGTCTGTGTGTGTGTGTGTGTATGTGTGTGTGTGTGTGTGTGTGTGTGTGTGTGTGTATGTGTGTATGTGTGTGTGTATGTGTGTGTGTGTGTATGTATGTGTGTGTATGTGTACTCACCTATTTGTACTCACCTATTTGTGGTTGCAGGCGTCGATTCACAGCTCCTGGCCCCGCCTCTTCGCTGATTGCTACTGTGTGTGTGTATGTGTGTGTGTATGTGTGTGTGTGTATGTGTGTATGGGGGAGGTATGCGGGGAGATACTGTTAATTAATACATACCAGTAAGTCTGGGTTATAAAAAGCGATAATTGCTACTAGGGTCTAAAGCTTCAATAAGTGTCTGCCCTTGTGTGTGTGTGTTAGGGAGGGATGGTTAGGGGGGGGGTAGATCCGTTATACCTCTCTGTTTTGTCTTTCCTAGAAATGCTTATTGTCCTTTCTGGATTTAAGTATCAATTATTGCTGTTATTATTCTATTCCTTGTTCACGTTTAGAGAGGACTTCCTAGGTTCCTAAGTGTTCTTACTGCTAATAACTACTGTAATAGCTTGCAGGAGTGAGTGACCAGTATCTAACAGCGATGCAAGGCCAAGCCAAGCCAAACCTGCGACATGCAAACTACAATATAGGTGATACTTGCGCTGGCAACGGTCGTGCCAAGTTGCCAGATGCTGATGACGTAGTCGTCGTACGTAGCCTAAATCCCTATTTTGGAGATCCTTCATCCGTGATGATTATAACCACATGTGCTCATACATCACTCGTTCCTCACGCGATTTCACTTTTCTCTTATGATAGTATACACTTCACATTATATACACTTCACTTTATATGTATAATGGCACACAACTTGTCGTGACGTCACTGCTTCAGGCCTACCGCTGCCTAGTAGACCAAAACGTTTGGATAATTTTGGATAATGGATAATTTCAGGCTTTCTCACGACTTTTTCTAACTAATAACTTTAGTTATCACTCGTATTATTGCTCACTGACGATGTCACTACCACTGATTACTGTTAGCAGTCACTGCACCCTTAAAACCACTAGGATTCTCGGAGCCTTGTGTGCCCACGTCTGCACCCACGGACCCACGCGTGTGTGTGTGTGTGTGTGTGTGTGTGTGTGTGTGTGTGTGTGTGTGTGTGTGTGTGTGTGTGTGTGTGTGTGTGTGTGTGTGTTTGTCGGTCAAGCGTGAATCAGTGGTGTTTCTCACACATGAGTCCCAGTACAACATTGTACAGTTCTTATTGTTGATATGATATATGGAAGTTCTTTCTTCCTGCTCTTAAGATATAAGGAAGCTAGAGACACAGAAGCGTGCAGAGAGTATGCCTGATGTAATATGTTATCTTACAGTATTAAATTAACCTCTATTTCCTTGGATCACACCTGCCTTCCGTCCTCTCCGCCCAGGTGCTGCATGACTTCTATGGGTTTAGCTCTCCCTTGTGAATATATTTTTGGGGTTGCCGTTTTGTAAAGAAGGGGCAGTGAGTATGAAAGGCTCTTGATCCAATTAATTTGATCTATTTCCTCCCTTTCCTTGGATCCAGCCAGACTGCCTCCCTTTTCCCAAAATCTATATGGTCGCTGCAGGTTTAGTGCTTCCCCTGATTAAAACAGATAAATCAATGCATGATAAGGAAATAGTGCAGAGTGCAGCACAAGTTTCTCATGTAGTTAAATATCAGCGGTGAAGATCTGAGGTAGGTCAGAAGAAGCATCCACAAGTTATCACATGGAAACTAATGTCTCAGATTCTTAATTTAAAAAAAATATTTCAAACTGGCTCCTACACCGCCCTCAAGGAAGGTTCCTGGATGCTGGTGAAAGGCAAAGGCTTTTGATCCGTGGAACTGGACCTGTGCTTCCCCTTAATAGGCTTAATTGAATCGAAACTGATTGCCTTGCTTTCTTCCCAGCTTTTTATGACCCCAACGGGTTTAACGCTCCTCCATGAACGCAATCATATTCGAACCTTCTGTTAAAACAGATCAGCGGTGATGCCCAGGACTCTCAGCGGCGTCTTCCTGACACTCTTCCAAATATACTTATTCATTTTTGACCTCCCTCAGCTTACATACTGAGGGTCCTTATTTCGATCCCCGGCATAGATAGAAAAGTTGGGTAAGTCTCCTTACACCTGCTGCCCCTCTTCAACTAGCAGTGGGTAGGTACCCGAAAGTTAGTCGATTGTTGTGGCATCCCAGGGACTGGTAGTATACCTTAGGCAAGGCTGGGTTCCGAAAAGAGCCGAGGTAGGATAACAGCTCCTAGCATGTAAATTTAGTTTCTAGAAACATTAAAAAAGTGGTGTAGTAGCCAGGTTCAGACTTGGTTACAAGTATTTCTGACAGGCTGGTATATACAGACTGAATACCATTGTAGAGGCACAGACTGCTGAGAATGTGACCTCCTAACTAGATCGGATGAGGCATTGTCTTACGAGCGAAATAAAAAACGAAAATTGGGAAGAAACAAATGTTCAATCAACCACTTGAAGGACCCCTTCAGGGACACCTAAGAGAAATTCAGGCAACCACCTGAAGGACCCCTTCAGGGATACCTAAGAGAAATGCAGGCAACCACTTGTAAGGGCTCTTCAGGGATATCTAAACAAATTCAGGCATCCATTAGAAGGACACCTTCCGGGATACCTAAAAGAAATTCAAGCAACCATTCGATGGGCCCCTTCAGGAATACCTGAAAGAAATTCAGGCAACCACTTGAAGGGCCCCTTCAAGGATACCTAAGAAAATTTAGGCAACCACTTAAAAGTTCCCCCTCTGGGGATGCCTAATTAGCAATATATCGTGAAATATACACATCCTTTCTCCTCCCTTCCTCCATCCCTTTGTTTACCTCCTTTCTCCCTCTTTATTCCCTCCCTCCCCCCTCCCCCAGCCGGCACATGATAGCGAAAATGACACAATTTTCTTAAAATTGTGGGCATAATAATCCTTATGTGATATTGTCCATTAAGGCATTTTATGTGGTGCAGCAGAGCTGGTGCTGAAGAATGATTAAAGTCGTTCTCCTCACCTGAGAATGATTAACATTCAGAAGGAACGTCACGGTGCGTGTTCTCAACTGGGTGTAATACACTGCACACCCGCGTAATAAATTATGTTTGTACGAACACAGAGACACAAGCTAGAGGACTAACTCTTCTTATTTGTACAACTATAAAGCTCTTCACGGAGCTCAGTCATCACCTGATGAAGCTCTTCACGTAGCTCAGTCATCACTTGATGAAGCTCTTCACGGAGCTCAGTCATCACCTGATGAAGCTCTTCACGGAGCTCAGTCATCACCTGATGAAGCTCTTCACGGAGCTCAGCCATTACCTAATGAGGCTCTTCACGGAGCTCAGTCATCACCTGATGAAGCTCTTCACGGAGCTCAGTCATTACCTAATGAAGCTCTTCACGGAGCTCAGTCATTACCTAATGAAGCTCTTCACGGAGCTCAGTCATCACCTGATGAAGCTCTTCACGGAGCTCAGTCATTACCTAATGAAGCTCTTCACGGAGCTCAGTCATCACCTGATGAAGCTCTTCACGGAGCTCAGTCATCACCTGATGAAGCTCTTCACGGAGCTCAGTCATCACCTGATGAAGCTCTTCACGGAGCTCAGCCATTACCTAATGAAGCTCTTCACGGAGCTCAGTCATCACCTGATGAAGCTCTTCACGGAGCTCAGTCATTACCTAATGAAGCTCTTCACGGAGCTCAGTCATCACCTGATGAAGCTCTTCACGGAGCTCAGTCATCACCTGATGAAGCTCTTCACGGAGCTCAGTCATCACCTGATGAAGTTCTTCACGGAGCTCAGTCATCACCTAATGAAGCTCATCACGGAGCTCAGTCATCACCTGATGAAGCTCTTCACGGAGCTCAGTCATCACCTGATGAAGCTCTTCACGGAGCTCAGTCATCACCTAATGAAGCTCTTCACGGAGCTCAGCCATTACCTAATGAAGCTCTTCACGGAGCTCAGTCATCACCTACTGAAGCTCTTCGCGGAGCTCAGTCGTCACCTAATGAAGCTCTTCACGGAGCTCAGTCATCACCTACTGAAGCTCTTCACGGAGCTCAGTCGTCACCTAATGAAGCTCTTCACGGAGCTCAGTCATCACCTGATAAAGCTCTACACAGAGTCAAACGTTGTCTCAGCAAAAGCTTCGTTCTGCAACGTTGATTTCTGACTTCACACCTCTGGAATTTATATGCATGTATTATTTTGAGTCGAAATTTTGGACACTGTCACGCAGAACCTCCCTACACGCTGGGTGTAGCGCGCTGTATATATCTCCTATGCAAAGGCGTCATGTAAATTATAATGCGGAGGTAAATACATATTTGGATCAGGTCTAGATTACGAGCGGTATATCGTAGAAATCCGCGTCTTACAGTTACTGAATCAAAGAATTGTTAATCGTTTGAATTATAGAATATACTATTCTAGCTCTTAAATGCATATTTTAGTTGTTATATATTTTGAGGGGCCATTATCATGCGCATACAAATGTATGACATACTTAAGTAAGCATCAATAACACTGTATATATATATAACGGACATGGAGATATAGTCAAAATATACAAATATAGGGAGATACATAGACATATAAGGAATATATAGATGTATTATGCAAATATCGCGAACAAGCGATACAAGATGCAAAACAACCTCGGAAATGGGGGTTGAATGATAGCTCAAGGCCTTTCGTGTTGAAATCAACACATCATCAGGAGCTTGCAATGTTGTAGAGAAGAGGAGGTCCAAGCAAATACGATCACAAGGAGCGCAAAGGCGTTTTTTGTGATCGTATCTGCTTGGACCTCCTCGACTTTTCTGCAACATTGCAAGCTCCTGATGATGTGTTGATTGCAACACGAAATGCCTAGAGCTATCATTCAACTCCCTCGTGGTTGTTTTGCATATAGGTGTATATGTTAGAGTAGCCTATAAATCTATGTAAAAAAAATTAAATGCACTACTCGGCTGTCTTTTGCTTTTCCATTTCTAAATAAGTTTCTACTTAATCAAAATTGGAAAGTTGAGAATGTGTATAGAGGTTGTTGCCATATATCATTTATTTGGTGGGTGAGGTTATTAATAACAGTGGACGGCATATGACTGTGTGAGTGTGAGGAGTCAAATGTAATAATTTTGCCTATAATTTCTACTTCATGGGTTCTGTAATAGCCAAATTAGATTTATTCAGGGTGCATAAATCACCAGGCGGCTGGCAGGTCACTGCAGAATTTTTTTGAGTTCGACTATCGGTTTAGTGCAAATATTTTATTTTAAAACATATTGCATGAAGTCACACTCAAGTGACTGCCATTTCTGAAGCAAGTTCCAGGTCAGATAAAAAAGAAATCTTTCAAATTGCCAAAAAAAGGATAACGAGAGACTTAGTAGTCGTGAGTGCGGATACAGTAAATAAGTAAATATATTGTGTAGCCTACTAACATGGAGAAATACGGAAGGAAAAAATCTGCATTTTGAATACCAACTGCTGTCAGAGGGAAGACGAGCCAGCAAAAGCTGGAGCAATCATTGTGAGAGTTTACTGAACGGCAGGGAGGAGAAGGCAGCCAAAAAAATATCCTCTTTTTGAGTCTGCGGGAGAAGAAAGAGGAGGCGAGGGGTGTGCACTCGTAGTGATGGGCAGTGATGGTGCACGACCCATCATGGTGATGGTTCATGGTATATGACCCATCACAATGCTGGGCAGTGATGGTGCACGACCCATCATGGTGATGGTTCATGGTATATGACCCATCACAATGCTGGGCAGTGATGGTTCATGGTGCACCACCTATCGTAGTGATGATTCATGGCGTGAGAGGACGCGGGAGGCAGGTACCTAATGCTGTCAATCCTGGTGGACCTGAGAACCTGCTATCAGTCCTGGTGGACCTGAGAACCTACTATCAGTCCTGGTGGACCTGAGAACCTGCTATCAGTCCTGGTGGACCTGAGAACCTGCTATCAGTCCTGGTGGACCTGAGAACCTGCTATCAGTCCTGGTGGGCCTGAGAACCTACTATCAGTCCTGGTGGACCTGAGAACCTACTATCAGTCCTGGTGGACCTGAGAACCTGCTATCAGTCCTGGTGGGCCTGAGAACCTACTATCAGTCCTGGTGGACCTGAGAACCTGCTATCAGTCCTGGTGGACCTGAGAACCTGCTATCAGTCCTGGTGGGCCTGAGAACCTACTATCAGTCCTGGTGGACCTGAGAACCTACTATCAGTCCTGGTGGACCTGAGAACCTGCTATCAGTCCTGGTGGACCTGAGAACCTGCTATCAGTCCTGGTGGACCTGAGAACCTGCTATCAGTCCTGGTGGGCCTGAGAACCTACTATCAGTCCTGGTGGACCTGAGAACCTACTATCAGTCCTGGTGGACCTGAGAACCTACTATCAGTCCTGGTGGGCCTGAGAACCTACTATCAGTCCTGGTGGACCTGAGAACCTGCTATCAGTCCTTCAAGGGAGGGAGGAGGAGGAGGAGGGGGAGGAGGAGGTTGATCCTATATGCCGGTACATGGCTCTTGATCCAAGATAATTAGAAATACCCTCCCCTTCCACGGATCAAGCCTGATTACCTGCCCACTCACCAGGCGCTGTATGACCCCACCTACGAGTTTAGCGTTTACCCAGGAACAAAGAATTGCTGTATCAATGTCAATAATATTTCCCAGCTCTCGAAGGCTGACCAGGATTTTACTAGATCTACTTGTTAATAGAGTCGAAATCTATTAGAGGGCAGAGGTTCGAGCCTCTAGTACACCCTGCACTGAATGACCCATACGGGTTTAGGACAGAGGCTCCAGCACATGCCCACAGACTTGCATTCACTTATCCTTCAAACATGTATAAATAATGCTGTTGACAGGCTCTTGATCCCAGTATCTGAAACTACTCTTTCCTTCCTCGGATCATACTTGTATAACCCTTTGAGGCTTACCAGTATCTCACAATTATAATAATAATAATAATAATATCAACAACACCAACCACAACCACAACAACAACAACAACAATAATAATAATAATAATAATAATAATAATAATAATAATAATAATAATAATAATAATAATAATAAGTTTTGTTTATAGACGAACTTTATGTAGAGATAACGCAGATACATTAATTTGCTGACTGGTCAGTGATGTGGCGATCAAGCCTCTGGCTGAACACAGATTTCTTCTCCTTAAGAGGCTGAGAAGGGATTACCCGGTAGTCTTGGTTGGTAAGAGTTTTCTTACCTGCAGAAGATAATCATCTAGTCTGCAAAATTTAGCTTTTTATCCACTTCAGAAAGTGAATTGGCTGTTTTAGGTTAACGTTTTAATGCGATGATCAAGAATCTGAGCTTGCTTAGTTTATCATGTAAAGTTTTATGAAGTTTTATGATCAATATTTTAGCTATTTTATGTTTAGGAATCACATGATATATGTTAACTAACAATCACAGGTATTATGCTCAGTCATTATGTCTGCCATACTTAATGACTATTCATAATAATGATGTTTTCGTCATTACATGCAGTGTGTGTAATGACGTAAGATAATCATTCTTAAAACGTATTTTTTTTTCTATAAATATTCGTAGGAAAACTAACAGAAATTTTCATACGGTCATACAAAGATATTTACCTCACAGTTTTCACGCTTCGTCGCGTGTGTTGAGTGTGGTTCTCCAGCAGCAGCGTCCAGGTTCTCCCGCAGCAGCGTCCAGGTTCTCCTGCAGCCGTCCAGTCTCCAGCAGCAGCGTCCAGGTTCTCCTGCAGCAGCGTCCAGGTTCTCCAGCAGCAGCGTCCAGGTTCTCCTGCAGCAGCGTCCAGGTTCTCCTGCAGCAGCGTCCAGGTTCTCCAGCAGCAGCGTCCAGGTTCTCCTGCAGCAGCGTCCAGGTTCTCCAGCAGCAGCGTCCAGGTTCTCCTGCAGCAGCGTCCAGGTTCTCCAGCAGCAGCGTCCAGGTCTCCTGCAGCAGCGTCCAGGTTCTCCTGCAGCAGCGTCCTAGCTCTCCCGCAGCAGCGTCC
>NC_069410.1:3312093-3397093 GCF_026875155.1 Cherax quadricarinatus | reverse complement strand
AGGTATGATGTACACAAACTAGTCGCTCACAGGCTGGGCATGATGTACACAAACTAGTCGCTCACAGGCTGGGCATGATGTACACAAACTAGTCGCTCACAGGCTGGACATGATGTACACAAACTAGTCGCTCACAGGCTGGGCATGATGTACACAAACTAGTCACTCACAGGCTGGGCATGATGTACACAAACTAGTCGCTCACAGGCTGGGCATGATGTACACAAACTAGTCGCTCACAGGCTGGGCATGATGTACACAAACTAGTCGCTCACAGGTTGGGCATGATGTACACAAACTAGTCGCTCACATGCTGGGCATGATGTACACAAACTAGTCGCTCACAGGCTGGGCATGATGTACACAAACTAGTCGCTCACAGGCTGGGTATGATGTACACAAACTAGTCGCTCACAGGCTGGGCATGATGTACACAAACAAGTCGCTCACAGGCTGGGCATGATGTACACAAACTAGCCGCTCACAGGCTGGGTATGATGTACACAAACTAGTCGCTCACTAGCTGGGCATGATGTACACAAACAAGTCGCTCACAGGCTGGGCATGATGTACACAAACAAGTCGCTCACAGGCTGGGCATGATGTACACAAACTAGTCGCTCACAGGCTGGGCATGATGTACACAAACTAGTCGCTCACAGGCTGGGCATGATGTACACAAACTGGTCGCTCACAGGCTGGGCATGATGTACACAAACTAGTCGCTCACAGGCTGGGCATGATGTACACAAACTAGTCGCTCACAAGCTGGGCATGATGTACACAAACTGGTCGCTCACAGGCTGGGCATGATGTACACAAACTGGTCGCTCACAAAGGGTGGGCATGATGTACACAAACTAGTCGCTCACAGGCTGGGCATGATGTACACAAACTAGTCGCTCACAGGCTGGGCATGATGTACACAAACTAGTCGCTCACAGGCTGGGCATGATGTACACAAACTGGTCGCTCACAGGCTGGGCATGATGTACACAAACAAGTCGCTCACAGGCTGGGCATGATGTACACAAACTAGTCGCTCACAGGCTGGGCGTGATGTACACAAACTAGTCGCTCACAAGGCTGGCATGATGTACACAAACTGGTCGCTCACAGCTGGGCATGATGTACATAAACTGGTCGCTCACGGCTGGGCATGATGTACACAAACTAGTCGCTCACAGGCTGGCATGATGTACAACAAACTGGTCGCTCACAGGCTGGGCATGATGTACACAAACAAGTCGCTCACAGGCTGGGCATGATGTACACAAACTAGTCGCTCACAGGCTCGGTATGATGTACACAAACTGGTTGCTCACAGGCTGGGCATGATGTACACAAACTAGTCGCTCACAGGCTGGGCATGATGAACACAAACTAGTCGCTCACAGGCTGGGCATGATGTACACAAACTAGTCGCTCACAGGCTGGGCATGATGAACACAAACTAGTCGCTCACAGGCTGGGCATGATGAACACAAACTAGTCGCTCACAGGCTGGGCATGATGTACACAAACTAGTCGCTCACAAGGCTGGGCATGATGAACACAAACTAGTCGCTCACAGGCTGGGCATGATGAACACAAAACTAGTCGCTCACAGGCTGGGCATGATGTACACAAACTAGTCGCTCACAGGCTGGGCAATGATGAACACAAACTAGTCGCTCACTAGGCTGGGCATGATGAACACAAACTAGTCGCTCACAGGCTGGGCATGATGTACACAAACTAGTCGCTCACAGGCTGGCATGATGAACACAAACTAGTCGCTCACAGGCTGGGCATGATGAACACAAACTAGTCGCTCACAGGCTGGGCATGATGAACACAAACTAGTCGCTCACAGGCTGGGCATGATGAACACAAACTAGTCGCTCACAGGCTGGGTATGATGTACACAAACTAGTCGCTCACAGGCTGGGCATGATGAACACAAACTAGTCGCTCACAGGCTGGCATGATGAACACAAACTAGTCGCTCACAGGCTGGGCATGATGAACACAAACTAGTCGCTCACAGGCTGGGCATGATGTAACACAAACTAGTCGCTCACAGGCTGGCATGATGAACACAAACTAGTCGCTCACAGGCTGGCATGATGTACACAAACTAGTCGCTCACAGGCTGGGCATGATGAACACAAACTAGTCGCTCACAGCTGGGCATGATGTACACAAACTAGTCGCTCACAGGCTGGGCATGATGAACACAAACTAGTCGCTCACAGGCTGGGCATGATGTACACAAACTAGTCGCTCACAGGCTGGGCATGATGAACACAAACTAGTCGCTCACAGGCTGGGCATGATGAACACAAACTAGTCGCTCACAGGCTGGGCATGATGAACACAAACAAGTCGCTCACAGGCTGGGCATGATGAACACAAACTAGTCGCTCAGGCGGCAAAGAGTAGAAAAAAAAATAAGATGTAATATGAGACATAGTGGTCCTGGATTTACCGTGGCGCTGTGTGACGCTGTGAGACGCTGTGTGACGCTGTGTGACGCTGTGAGGCGCTGTGAGACGCTGTGTGACGCTGTGAGACGCTGTGTGACGCTGTGTGACGCTGTGTGACGCTGTGTGACTCTGTGTGACGCTGTGTGGCGCTGTGTGACGCTGTGCGACGCTGTGCGACGCTGTGTGACGCTGTGTGTGTGTGTAGACGTGAACATAAGGCGAGACGGAGATACCACGATAACATCATAATCTCGAGGGAAGTTATCTACTAACCTTCAAAATTTATCAAGAATAGTGTGTAATTCTTCATCCATTAACAGAGGAGTCTCGTGCAAGGTAAGTTACAGTGTGTATGAGTGTGTGTGTGTGAGTGTGTGTGTGTGTGTGTGTGTGTGTGTGTGTGTGTGTGTGTGTGTGTGTGTGTGTGTGTGTGTGTGTGTGTGTGTGTGTGTGTACTCACCTATTTGTGGTTGCAGGGGGTCGAGTCTTAGCTCCTGGCCCCGCCTCTTCACCGGTTGCTACTAGGTCCTCTCTCTCCCCGCTCCATGAGCTTTATCATACCTCGTCTTAAAACTATGTATGGTTCCTGCCTCCACTACATCACTTTCTAGGCTATTCCACTGCCTGACAACTCTATGGCTAAAGAAATACTTCCTAATATCTCTCTGACTCATCTGTGTCTTCAACTTCCAATTGTGACCTTTTGTTTCTGTGTCCCCTCCCTGGAACATCCTGTCTTTGTAGACCTTGTCTATTCCGTGCAGTATTTTATATGTCGTTATCATGTCTCCCCTGATCCTCCTGTCCTCTAGTGTCGTCAGGCCGATTTCCCTTAACCTTTCCTCATAAGACACTCCCCTTAACTCTGGAACTAACCTTCTCGCAAACCTTTGCACTTTCTCTAGTTTCTTGACGTGCTTTATTAAGTGCGGGTTCCAAACAGGTGCTGCATACTCCAGTATGGGCCTGACGTACACGGTGTACAGTGTCTTGAACGATTCCTTATTAAGGTATCGGAACGCTGTTCTCAGGTTTGCCAGGAGCCCATATGCTGTGTGTTAGTTAGTTACCATTTTGTCCCAGGCACATGTGGATTAGACACTAGGCCTGTTCTATTGGTGTGTGTGTGTGTGTGCGTGTGTGTTTCTGTGTCAGTGTGTACTCACCTAATTGTGGTTTCAGGGGTCGAGACTCAGCTCCGTGTGTGTGTGTGTGTGTGTGTGTGTGTGTGTGTGTGTGTGTGTGTGTGTATGTGTGTGTGTGTGTGTGTGTTTTGTGTGTGTGTGTGTGTGTGTGTGTGTGTGTGTTTTGTGTGTGTATGTGTACGTGTTTGTGTGTGTGTGTGTGTGTGTGTGTGTGTTTGTGTGTGCTTGTGTGTTTGTGTGTGTACTCACCTAATCGTACTCACCTAATTGTGGTTGCAGGTGTCGAGATTCAGCTCCTGGCCCCGCCTCTTCACTGAACGCTACTAGGTCCTCTCTCTCCATGCTCCATAAGCTTTATCATACCTCGTCTTAAAGCTATGTATGGTTCCTGCCTCCACTACATCATTCGCGAGACTGTTCCACTTCCTGACCACTCTATGACTGAAGAAATACTTCATAACCTCCCTGTGACTCATCTGAGTCTTCAACTTTCAAGAGTGACCCCTTGTTCTGTGTCCCCTCTCTGGAACACCCTGTCTCTGTCCACTTTGTCTATTCCACGCAGTATTTTGTATGTCGGTATCATGTCTCCCCTGACCCTCCTGTCCTCCACTGTCGTCAGGCCGATTTCCCTTAATTAACCTTTCTGGAACCAGCCTTGTTGCAAACTTTTGCACTTTCTTTAATTTCTTGACGTGCTAGACCAGGTGTTGGTTCCAGTATGGGCCTGACGTACACAGTGTACAGAGTTTTGAACGATTCCTTACTGAGGTATCGGAACGCTATTCTCAGGTTTGCCAGGCGCCTACATGCCGCAGCAATTATCTGGTTAATGTGTGCTTTCGGAGACTTGCTCGGTGTTATATTCACCCCAAGATCTTTCTCCTTGAGTGATTTAATTCTTCTCATTAACTTCACATCATCTGCAAAAAGGTACACTTCTGAGTCTATCCCTTCCGTCATGTCATTCACATACACCAAAAATAGCACTGGTCCTAGGACCGACCCCTGTGGGACCCTGCTCGTCACAGGCGCCCACTGTGATAACTCATCACATATCATGACTCGCTGTTGTCTCCCTGTCAGGTATTCTCTGATCTATTGCAGTTCCCTTCCTGTTATACCTGCCTGATCCTCCAGCTTCTGCACTAATCTCTTGTGAGGGGCTGTGTCGAAGGCTTTCTTGTGTGTGTGTGTGTGTGTGTGTGTGTGTGTGTGTGTGTGTGTGTGTGTGTGTGTATGTGTGTGTGTGTGTGTGTGTGTGTGTGTGTATGTGTGTGTGTGTGTTTGTGTGTGTGTGTGTGTGTATGTGTGTGTGTGTGTATGTGTGTGTGTGTTTATGTGTGTATGTGCGTGTATACTCACCTAATTGTACTCACCTAATTGTGGTTGCAGGGGTCGAGACTCAGCTCCTGGCCCCGCCTCCTCGCTGACCGCTACTGGGTCCTCCCTCTCCCTGCTCCATGAGCTTTATCATACCTCATCTTAAAACTATGTATGGTTCCTGCCTCCACTACATCGCTTGCCAGACTATTTCACTTCCTAACAACTCTGTGGCTGAAGAAATACTTCCTAACATCCCTTTGACTCATCTGAGTCTTCAGCTTCCAATTGTGACCCATTGTTTCTGTGTCCCATCTCTGGAACATCCTGTCTCTGTCCACCTTGTCTATTCCACGCAGTGTTTTGTATGTCGTTATCATGTCTCCTCTGACCCTCCTGTCCTCCAGTGTCGTCATACCGATTTCCCTGAGTGTGTGTACTCACCTAGTTGTACTCACCTAGTTGAGGTTGCGGGGGTCGAGTCCGAGCTCCTGGCCCCGCCTCTTCACTGATCGCTACTAGGTCACTCTCCCTGAGCCGTGAGCTTTATCGTACCTCTGCTTAAAGCTATGTATGGATCCTGCCTCCACTACATCGCTTCCCAAACTATTCCACTTACTTACTACTCTGTGGCTGAAGAAATACTTCCTAACATCCCTGTGATTCATCTGTGTCTTTAGCTTCCAACTGTGTCCCCTTGTTACTGTGTCCAATCTCTGGAACATCCTGTCTTTGTCCACCTTGTCAATTCCTCTCAGTATTTTGTATGTCGTTATCATGTCCCCCCTATCTCTCCTGTCCTCCAGTGTCGTCAGGTTGATTTCCCTTAACCTCTCCTCGTAGGACATACCTCTTAGCTCTGGGACTAGTCTTGTTGCAAACCTTTGCACTTTCTCTAGTTTCTTTACGTGCTTGGCTAGGTGTGGGTTCCAAACTGGTGCCGCATACTCCAATATGGGCCTAACGTATACGGTGTACAGGGTCCTGAACGATTCCTTATTAAGATGTGTGTACTCACCTAGTTGTACTCACCTAGTTGAGGTTGCAAGGGTCGAGTCCAAGCTCCTGGACCCCGCCTCTTCACTGGTCGCTACTAGGTCACTGTCCCTGAACCATGAGCTTTATCGTACCTCTGCTTAAAGCTATGTATGGATCCTGCCTCCACTACATCGTTTGCTAAACTATTCCACTTCCTCACTACTCTGTGGCTGAAGAAATACTTCCTAACATCCCTGTAATTCATCTGTGTCTTCAGCTTCCAACTGTGTCCCCGTGTTGCTGTGTCCAGTCTCTGGAACATCCTGTCTTTGTCCACCTTGTCAATTCCTCTCAGTATTTTGTAAGTCGTTATCATGTCCCCCCTATCTCTCCTGTCCTCTAGTGTCGTCAGGTTGATTTCCCTTAACCTCTCCTCGTAGGACATACCTCTTAGCTCTGGGACTAGTCTTGTTGCAAACCTTTGCACTTTCTCTAGTTTTTTTACATGCTTGGCTAGGTGTGGGTTCCAAACTGGTGCCGCATACTCCAATATGGGCCTAACGTACACGGTGTACAGGGTCCTGAACGATTCCTTATTAAGATGTCGGAATGCTGTTCTGAGGTTTGCTAGGCGCCCATATGCTGCAGCAGTTATTTGGTTGATGTGCGCTTCAGGAGATATACCTGGTGTTATACTCACCCCAAGATCTTTTTCCTTGAGTGAGGTTTGTAGTCTCTGGCCCCCCTAGACTGTACTCTGTCTGCGGTCTTCTTTGCCCTTCCCCAATCTTCATGACTTTGCACTTGGTGGGATTGAACTCCAGAAGCCAATTGCTGGACCAGGTCTGCAGCCTGTCCAGATCCCTTTGTAGTTCTGCCTGGTCTTCGCTCGAGTGAATTCTTCTCATCAACTTCACG
Source organism: Cherax quadricarinatus (assembly GCF_026875155.1). Classification (NCBI taxonomy): domain Eukaryota; kingdom Metazoa; phylum Arthropoda; class Malacostraca; order Decapoda; family Parastacidae; genus Cherax; species Cherax quadricarinatus. Next base: position 3,390,261 of record NC_069410.1, on the reverse strand, counting down.
TCATCTGCAAACAGGGACACCTCGGAGTTTATTCCTTCCGTCATGTCGTTCACAAATACCAGAAACAGCACTGGTTCTAGGACTGACCCCTGTGGGACCCCGCTGGTCACAGGTGTCCACTCTGACACCTCGCCACGTACCAATACTCGCTGCTGTCTTCCTGACAAGTATTCCTTGATCCATTGTAGTGCCTTCCCTGTTATCCCTGCTTGGTCCTCCAGTTTTTTGCACTAATCTCTTGTGTGGTACTGTGTCAAACGCCTTCTTGCAGTCCAAGAAAATGCAATCCACCCACCCCTCTCTCTCTTGTCTTACTGCTGTCACCTTGTCATAGAACTCCAGTAGGTTTGTGACACAGGATTTCCCGTCCCTGAAACCATGTTGGCTGCTGTTGATGAGATCATTCCTTTCTAGGTGTTCCACCACTCTTCTCCTGACAATCTTCTCCATGACTTTGCATACTATACATGTCAGTGACACTCGTCTGTACTTTAGTGCTTCATGTCTGTCTCCTTTTTTAAAGATTGGGACTACATTTGCTGTCTTCCATGCCTCAGGCAATCTCCCTGTTTCGATAGATGTATTTAATATTGTTGTTAGGGATACACATAGTGCCTCTGCTCCCTCTCTCTCAGGACCCATGGAGAGATGTTATCTGGCCCCATTGCCTTTGAGGTATCTAGCTCACTCAGAAGCCTCTTCACTTCTTCCTCGGTTGTGTGTACTGTGTCCAGCACCTGGTGGTGTGCCCCACCTCTCCGTCTTTCTGGAGCCCCTTCTGTCTCCTCACATACTTCACGGTCATTTCTTGTTGTCTCTCCTCCTTCCTTCCTTAGCCTGATTACCTTGTCCTTGACTGTTGTTTTCCTCCTGATGTGGCTGTATAACAGCTTCGGGTCAGATTTGGCTTTCGCTGCTATGTCGTTTTCATATTGTCGTTGGGCATCCCTTCTTATCTGTGTATATTCGTTTCTGGCTCTACGACTGCTCTCCTTATTCTCCTGGGTCCTTTACCTTCTGTATTTCTTCCATTCCCTAGCACACTTGGTTTTTGCCTCCTTGCACCTTTGGGTGAACCATGGGCTCATCCTGCCTTTTTTATTATTCCTGTTTCCCTTGGGTACAAACCTCTCCTCAGCCTCCTTGCACATTGTTGCTACATATTCCATCATCTCATTAACTGACTTCCCTGCCAGTTCTCTGTCCCACTGAACCTCGTTCAGGAAGTTCTTCATTCCCGTGTAGTCCCCTTTCTTGTAGTTTGGTTTCATTTGTCCTGGCCTTCCTGCTTCCCCCTCCACTTGTAGCTCTACTGTGTATTCGAAGCTCAAAACCACATGATCGCTGGCCCCAAGGGGTCTTTCATATGTGATGTCCTCAATATCTGCACTACTCAAGGTGAATACTAAGTCCAGTCTTGCTGGTTCATCCTCTCCTGTGTGTGCTCACCTATTTGTACTCACCTATTTGTGGTTGCAGGGGTCGATTCATAGCTCCTGGCCCCGCCTCTTCGCTGATTGCTACTAGGTCCTCTATCTCACTGCCCCATGAGCTTTATCATACCTCGCCTTAAAACTATGTATGGTTCCCGCCTCCACTACGTCACTTTCTAGGCTATTCCACGGCCTGACTACTCTATGATAGAAGAAATACTTCCTAGCATCCCTTTGATTCATCTGAGTCTTCAACTTCTAATTATGACCTCTTGTGTCTATGTCCCTTCTCTGGAACATCCCGTCTTTGTCCACCTTGTCTATTCCACGCAGTGTTTTATATGTCGTTATCATGTCTCCCCTGACCCTCCTGTCCTCCAGTGTCGTCAGGCCGATTTCCCTCAACCTTTCTTCGTAGGACAATCCCCGTAGCTCTGGGACTAGTCTTGTTGCAAACCTTTGCACTTTCTCTAATTTCTTGACGTGCTTGACTAGGTGTGGATTCCAAACTGGTGCTGCATACTCCAGTATGGGCCTGACGTAAATGTTATACAGACTCTTGAACGAATCCTTACTGAGGTATCGGAACGCTATCCGTAGGTTTGCCAGGCGCCCGTATGCTGCAGCAGTTATCTGATTGATGAGCGCCTCAGGAGATATGTTCGGTGTTATACTCACCCCCAGATCTTTTCCTTGAGTGAGGTTTGCAGACTTTGGCCATCTAAACTATATTGTGTCTGCGGTCTTCTTTGCCTTCCCCAATCTTCATGACTTTGCATTTGGCGGGGTTAAACTCAAGGAGCCAGTTGCTGGACCAGGCTTGTAGCCTGTCCAGGTCTCTTTGTAGTCCTGCCTGATCCTCATCCGATTTGAATTCTTCTCATTAACTTCACATCGTCCGCAAACAAGGACACTTCTGAGTCTATCCCTTCTGTTATGTCATTCACATATACCAAGAACAGCACAGGTCCTAGGACTGACCCCTGTGGAACCCCGCTTGTCACAGGCGCCCACTTTGACACCTCATCACGTACCATGACTCGTTTGTTTTCCTCCCTGTAAGGTACTCTCTTATCCATTGCAGTGCCTTTCCTGTTATGTGTGCCTGATCCTCTACCTTTTGCAGTAACCTCTTGTGAGGAACTGTGTCGAAGGCCTTCTTGCAGTCCAAAAAAATGCAGTCGATCCACCCCTCTCTCTCTTGTCTTACTTCTGTCACCTTGTCATAAAACTCTAATAGGTTTGTGACACAGGATTTTCCCTCCCTGAAACCATGCTGGTTGTCAATTATACTCTTGTTTCTTTCCAGGTGCTCCACCACTCTCCTCCTGATCTTCTCCATGACCTTGCATACTATACACGTTAGTGATACAGGTCTGTAGTTTAGTGCCTCATGTCTGTCTCCCTTTTTAAAAACTGGGACTACATTTGCCAGCTTCCATACCTCAGGGAGTTGCCCAGTTTCAAATGATGTGTTGAAGATCTTTGTTAATGGCACACACAATATCTCTGCTCCCTCTTTAAGGACCCACGGAGAGATGTTGTCTAGTCCCACCGCCTTTGAGGTGTCAAGTTCGCATAGCAGCTTCTTCACCTCCTCCTTGGTTATTTGTACCTCATCCAGCACTTGCTGGTGCACCCCCCTGCTCTGATTTCCTGGAGTCCTACTGGTTTCCACTGTAAATACTTCTTTAAATCTTGTTTTTTAGCTCCTGACATACCTCCCGGTCGTTTCTTGTGAATTCCCCATCACCCTTCCTCAGTCTGATTACCTGGTCCTTGACTGTTGTTTTCCTCCTGATGTGGCTGTACAACAGCTTCGGGTCAGTCTTGACTTTCGATGCTATGTCGTTTTCGTATTGCCGCTGAGCCTCCCTTCTTATCTGTGCATATTCGTTTCTGGCTCTTCGGCTAATCTCTTTATTTTCCTGAGTTCTCTGTCTTCTGTACCTTTTCCATTCTCTAGTACACCTAGTTTTTGCCTCCCTACACCTTTGGGTGAACCAAGGACTCGTTCTGTTCTTCCCATTATTTCTGTTTCCCTTGGGAACAAACCTCTCCTCTGCCTCCTTGCGTTTTGTTGCCACATAGTCCATCATTTCTTGTACTGGTTTTCCTGTCAGTTCCCTCTCCCACTGAATGTTTTGAAAGAAGTTCCTCAAGCCTGAGTAGTTCCCCCTTTTGTAGTTTGGGTTTTCCCACCCTATTCCTGCTGCTCTCTCCACTTGGAGCTCAACTATGTAGTCGAAGCACAGAACCACATGATCACTAGCTCCCAGGGGCCTTTCATACATGATATTCTCGATGTCAGAACTACTCAAGGTGAATACAAGGTCCAGTCTTGCTGGTTCATCCTCTCCTCTCTCTCTGGTAGTGTCTCTAACATGTTGATGCATGAGGTTTTCCAGTACCACATCCATCATCTTGGCTCTCCATGTTTCGGGACCCCCATGGGGCTCCAGGTTTTCCCAGTCAATCTCCTTGTGATTGAAATCACCCATAACTAGTAACTTTGCTCCCCCCATGTGTGCTCTCCTGGCCACCTCGGCTAGTGTGTCGACCTTTGGGCTCTGTTGCTCTCATCGTATTCTTCTCTTGGCCTCCTGCAGTTCTGTGGTGGGTTGTACATTACTGCAATTATCACCTTATGTCCCTCAGACTGGATTGTTCCTACTAGTAGTCCCTTTCGCCCCTGCCATCCATTCCTTCCATTTTCTCAAACCCCCACTGGTTTTTAATGAGCAGTGCAACTCCTCCTCCCCCTCTCCTCCCTCTGTCTTTCCTGAGGATTTGATATCCGGATGGAAAGATTGAATCCGTTATTATTCTGGTGAGTTTTGTTTCTGTGAGTGCTATTATGTCTGGGAATGTCTCCTTGATTCTTTCGTGCCACTCCTCATACTTATTTGTTATTCCATCTGCATTTGTATACCACACCTTCAACCTCTTTTCTAAGATTTTGGTCTGGGAGATGTATTGGGGTTATGGAAGTGGGAGACCTGATAAGGAACTATGGGTGGTTGCTGTGGGAGTGGAGTTTGTAATGCAGTGGGTGGGGGCATTGGATGTGGCATGGGTGTTTTGGTTTAGAGTGTTTGGTTGCACTGGGGTTGACCTGGTTGAGAGGCTTCTATAGGAAGTTGTGAGGGAGGCTGTATTTGATCTTCCTGTGTCTGTGTGTCTTCTCCATCCCCTCTCTTTCCTCCTTTCGCCTTTGTACCAACTCTGTTTCTTCCTTTCTGCTTGTGTTCTGTCGCGGTCAAGATACACCTTCCTGTATGCTGACATGTCCCTTAATCTTGCTTTCTCCTGCAGGATCCTGTTCCGAGTCGATTCTGCTTTGAAGGTCACTTTCACTGGCCGGGTTCTTTTTTTTACAAACCCCCCTATTCTCCGAAAATTTTCCAACTGGGTCATGTCGTCTTCTCCTATTGCTTTCATGATGCTTTCAATTGCTTTTTTCCCCTTGTTTTCTTGCTTCATATGTTTCCCCTTCAACTTCCTGGAGCCCATACACAAAGACTGACCTCACCCTTTCATGCTCCCACTGCATATCCCTGTGTATCCCCTCATTCAATTTGATTTCCTCCACTGCAGCTTTCCTTTCTTCAGTTTCACTAGCTAATGTGTGTGTGTGTGTGTGTGTGTGTGTGTGTGTGTGTGTGTGTGTGTGTGTGTGTACTCACCTAATTGTGGTTGAAGGGGTCGAGACTCAGCTCCTGGCCCCGTCTCTTCACTGATCGCTACTAGGTCCTCTCCCTCTCTGCTTCCTGAGCTTTGTCATACCTCTTCTTAAAACTATGTATGGTTCCTGCCTCCACTACTTCACTTGCTAGGCTGTTCCACTTCCTGATGACTCTATGACTGAAGAAATACTTCCTAACGTCCCTGTGACTCGCCTGAGTCTTCAGCTTCCAGTTGTGACCCCTTGTTTCTGTGTCCCCTCTCTGGAACATCCTTTCTCTGTCCACCTTGTCTATTCCCCGCAGTATCTTGTATGTCGTTATCATGTCTCCCCTGACCCTTCTGTCCTCCAGTGTCGTCAGTCCGATTTCCCTCAACCTTTCCTCGTACGACATTCCCCTGAGCTCTGGGACTATCCTTGTTGCAAACCTTTGTACTTTCTCTAATTTCTTGACGTGCTTGACCAGGTGTGGGTTCCAGACTGGTGCTGCATACTCCAGTATGGTCCTAACATACACAGTGTACAGTGTCTTGAACGATTCCTTATTAAGGTATCGGAACGCTATTCTCAGGTTTGCCAGGCGCCCGTATGCTGCAGCAGTTATTTGGTTGATGTGTGCCTCCGGTGACGTGCTCGGTGTTATGGTCACCCCAAGGTCTTTCTCCCTGAGTGAGGTCTGTAGTCTTTGTCCACCTAGCCTATACTCTGTCTGCGGTCTTCTTTGCCCCTCCCCAATCTTCATGACTTTGCATTTGGCAGGATTGAATTCGAGAAGCCAGCTTCTGTACCACATGTCCAGCCTGTCCAGGTCTCTTTGCAGTCCTGCCTCATCCTCATCCGATTTAACGTACCATGACTCGTTGCTGCCTCCCTGTCAGGTATTCCCTGATCCATTGCAGTGCCCTCCCTGTTATATGCGCCTGATCCTCCAGTTTCTGCACTAATCTCTTGTGGGGAACTGTGTCAAAGGCCTTCCTGCAGTCTAGGAAAATGTAATCAACCCACCCCTCTCTCTCGTGTCTTACTTCTGTTACCTTGTCATAAAACTCCAGGAGGTTTGTGACACAGGATTTCCCTTCCATGAACCCATTCTGGTTTTCATTTATAATCTTGTTCCGTTCCAGGTGTTCGTGTGTGTGTGTGTGTGTGTGTGTGTGTGTGTGTGTGTGTGTTGTGTGTGTCAAATGTCTTCATTTCTTTCTCATTTCTGCAACTTTGCAAACTCCTGATGTGTTGATTGCAACACAAAAGACTTAGAGCTATTATTCAACTCCCCTTGTGGATGTTTTGCATCCCGTGTCGCTTGTTCGCGATTCTTACATATTATACACTAATGCTGAAAGTCTGAAGCCAAGCAGAGTAGGCTTTTTCAAGATATCACACAAAAGCCATAATCGGGATTTGCCTATATAAAACTGAGATCAACTGCACACACGAACATTTACATAAACCTTGTGACAGCACACCAGTGTCGAAAATTTGAAGCCGATCGGATAAGGTGTTCTCAAGGTATAAAGTAAAACCTTTTCAGGACGAACAAAACATATTCTGGCAACCACTTGAGACTATCAGTTGAGGGATACCTGTTATTTTATCATCTCCTTAGCTCGTTGACTCATCTATCCCTCAGTGAAGCACAAGGGATATCGTTGTAGTTGTGGAACAACGCTCGTTCTGTCAAGGTAACCATCGTTGAGTCAGGTTAGTAACTGTGTGGGTATACTCGTCACTATTACCTTGGTCATGGTATACTCATGCATATCATTACTAGAATACATCGACAAATATGATAATAACACAGTATGCTGTTTATGGCACGTGATTTAGAAGGCGTTTCGCCCACCAACAAACTTTCTCTCATGAAAGTTGATGAAGCCACTGGTGGGCGAAACGTCTTGCCGATCAAGTGTTATAAACAGTATATGGTGTGTTATAAATCTGGTACTTTCAGTAAACCATCATCTTCTTCTCCTAGACACGAGCATGTTATCTATGGCCACAGCTTATTTTTTTTAATTATCTGTACCAACCAAGGGAACAGATTCCAGTGGTAACCATTAGAGTGGCAGCTGTGTCACAGTTATTGGTAGCTATGTCACAGCCGTGTCACAGCTGTGACCTGCTGAATATACCAACGCAGCACAGAAATCTAAGTCACTTCACAGATTTTATCTCACATCAACAAAGTTATCACATTACAAGGTAAATTTGTTATCATTTTCAATTTTAGTTAAAATTGCAAACGTCAGGGGAAAAAAGATCAAACTTGACACATCGACCACGAGGTACAAATTAAAATATATTAAAACAATTTTGATCTTATATATATATATAATATATATAATATATATATATATATATATATATACACTGATCTCTGGCTGAAGGAGACTCGAACCTACGAACCTTAGGACAAGGTACGCAGTGCTTTACCAATCTACCCACACTGGACAATACCTTGGCGTGTAGCATGCGCTACACGTTTGATCCAAGGCAGCCAGCTTTCAGGGAGAAGGCTTACAGCTTTTCATCTCATCCCCTGCATGCATCAGCCTTACTAGATCAGTGTTTGTGTATATTTCGCCTGCTCTCGCGAATTCCTTGCATTGTTCAAATCTCTAGTAAGGCTGATGCATGCAGGGGATGAGACGAAAAGCTGTAAGCCTTCTCCCTGAAAGCTGGCTGCCTTGGATCAAACGTGTAGCGCATGCTACACGCCAAGGTATTGTCCAGTGTGGGTAGATTGGTAAAGCACTGGTTACCTTGTCCTAAGGTTCGTAGGTTCGAGTCTCCTTCAGCCAGAGATCAGTGTTTGTGTATATTTCGCCTGCTCTCGCGAATTCCTTGTATATATATATATATATATATATATATATATATATATATATATATATATATATATATATATATATATATATATATATTATATATATATATATATATATATATATAATAAGATCACAGTAAACAGGTGATTTCAGAATATGCAAAACAACCACTCTGAAAGAATAGAGAAATTCCAAGCGCTTTCGTGACAACTCACATTATCAAGGAACTATGAAAGTAAAGCATCCAAGGAAGCTATATAAGGGGTCTGGCCAGCACCTCACTATCAGATCCCACAACGGTTAAACACCTGACGCGCGCCGACCCAACTTGGATAGGTCCTTTGCACAACTCACCCACAAACTATTCTACCCAAGAAAATTTAAAAATTATTATTTGTCCAGTGTATTATTAAATTCTTCCCAAATTCTATTAATTATAAATGGATCTAATTTATATAAACCAAAGGAAATATTCATATTATTGTCAAAACTGCTTTTTATGAAACAAGATACAATTATATTTCCTGTCGACCATGGACTTGCTTGATACTACTTTCTCAACTTTTTGAAAATCAATTGGATGGTTAAAATCTCTTACATGAATAAATAGAGCATTGGAATCTTGTCCAGTTCTAATGCTATATTTATGTTGTTTTACTCTTAGTTCGAGATTTTTACCAGTTTGACCGTAATAAACTTTATCGCAAATTTTACAAGGAATCTTATAGACACATCCATCAGCATTTTGGGGGGGAATTCTTTATCAAAAGTTTTTTTTACTGTATCAAGATTTTTGAATACAACTTTAATATTAAAAGTCTTAAGAAGAGAAGGCATATCAACCAAGTTTTCATGGTAAGGGAGAACCAACATATTTTTAGTTGAATAAGGCTGGTTGTCCCTTTTTGGATTGTAAAAAGTATTTCTAGCAACTTTAAAAGATTTATCAATTACATTTGTTGGGTATTTTAAATCATTACCTATTACATAAATTTTGGATATTTCCTCATCTATGAACTCAGGACTACAAATTCGTAAAGCTCTCAAAACATTGATGAGAAAAACAGACAGTTTGACTCTATCTTGATGCGAGGAATAATGGTGGACATAGAAACAGTTATTTGTAGGTTTTCTGTAAATTTTAAATTTGAATTCATTATTACCCTTAATAATTAAAACATCTAGAAAAGGCAATGAGTTATTTTCTTCAAACTCAACAGTAAAGTTTATAGAATGGGCTAAGCTATTTAATTTTCCAAGGAAATGGTGTATATCTACATTTTTGGGCATAAGACACAAAATATCATCAACATATCTGAACCATTTAGCTCTATTAGGGAGAATTGTGTTAAGCAATCTTGTTTCAAAAAATTCCATGTATAGGTTACTAAGAACAGGTGAAAGAGAATTTCCCATTGCCATACCAAACTTCTGAGTGTAAAACTTATCATTAAATACAAATTTTGCATCAACAATGCAAAGTTTAATAAGTTTAATGATAGTAGGAACTGGCAATGGTAATCATAGTTAACGAGTTCTTCAGATAAGAAACTTAATAAATCATCAACAGGAACTTTCGTAAACAAGGAAGTAACATCAAAACTAACCATGTTAAAATCATTTAAGTCAGTCAAGGAGCTTAATTTATCAACCAAGTCTATGTTGTTTTTAACATGAAAGTTAGAAATTTTGCCAACAATAGGGCTCAAAATATCAACAAGCCATTTGGTAGAATAGTTTGTTGGTGGGTTGTGCAAAGGACCTGTCCAGTTGGGCCGGCGCACATCAGGTGTTTAACCGTTGTGGGATCTGATAGTGAGGTGTTGGCCAGACCCCTTATATACCTTCCTTGGATGCTTTACTTTCATAGTTCCTTGACAATGTGAGTAGTCACGAAAGCGCTTGGAATTTCTGTATTCTTTCAGAGTGGTTGTTTTGCATATATATATATATATATATATATTATATATATATATATATATATATATATATTATAATATATATATATATATATTATATATATATATAGCTCTAGGCCTTTCATGTTGCAATCAACACATCGTCAGGAGCTTGCAAAATTGGAGAAAAGAGGAGGATCTCCAAGCAAGTACGTATATATATTGTTGTAACCACGAACGAGTGGTATTTAATCAATAACAACACTGCGACTAGCCGGGGACTCGAACCCATGAGGCGGGCCAAAACGATATGGGCTCGAGTCCTCGCCTATTCGCAGTGTTGTTACTGATTAAATACCATTCGTTCATGGTTACAATAATGTATATACTGCTCGTGGAGGCTAGTACACCAAACGGGGAGTAGAATGAAATTAGCTCAGAAGCACCCAAACCACCGTATGTCCTCAGATCACGGTAACACCTAGCTCGGCTGGGTGGGTGATTCTTGTAGGATTTGGTGGTACTGTGGGTTAGAGCGTCATATGATTTTCGCTCACCATGAGGCAGGCCAATACGGCATGGGTTCGAGTCCACGGCTAGTCGCAGTGTTGTTATTGATTAAATACCGCTCGTTCATTGTTACAATAATATATATGCATATATATATATATATATATATATATTATATATATATATATATATATATATATATATATATCAATAACAACACTGCACTAGCCAAGGACTCGAACCCATGCTGCTTTGGCCTGCCTCATGGTGGTCGAAAACACATGACTTCCTTATCCAATGAACCATACAATCCTTAAGAGTAGGGCATCCAGCAGAACTGGATGTTGTACTCGCTACCCAAGGACACACGATGGTGTGGATGATTCTAGGTTAATTTCATTCTAGTCCCTGTTTGGTGTACTAGTTCAACGAGCAGTATTTTATATTATTGTGCCCACGAACGAGTGGTATTGATCAAAAACAACACTACACTAGGCAAGGACTCGAACCCATGTTGCTTTGGCCTGCCTCGTTGAACCAGTACACCAAACAGGGACTAGAATGAAATTATCCTAGAGTCATCCACACCATCGTGTGTCCTTGGGTAGCGAGTACAACATCCAGATCTGCTGGATGCCCTACTCTTAAGGATCGTATGGTTCATTGGATAAGGGCGTCATGTGTTTTCGCCCACCATGAGGCAGACCAAAGCAGCATGGGTTCGAGTCCTTGGCTAGTGCAGTGTTGTTATTGATCAATACCACTCGTTCGTGGACACAATAATATATATATATATATATATATAATATATATATATATATATATATATATATTATATATATATATATATATATCGTGCCGAATAGGCAGAACTTGCGATCTTGGCTTAAATAGCAACGCTCATCTTGACATATAGGACAAGTGAAAATTTGTGTATGCAACAATTTCGCCAAAATCATTCTGAACCCAACGAAAAAAAAATATATTTGATTGTGTTTGTTTAGTAGTAAATTATTGTAAACGTATTTAAAATGTATTTCGTTGGGTTAGGCTAAAATAAATTGTTCTTGTTATAATAAGGTTAGGTAAGTTTTCTAAGATTCTTTTGGTGCAAAATTAAAAATTTTTACATTAACATTAATGAAAAAAAATATATATTTAAACGTATAAGAGAAAATTTCAGAAAGGACTTAATTTTAAATGAGTTCTTGCTAATTGATCAGTTTTACATATTCGGCACAACATTATATATATTATATATATATATATAATATATATATATATATAGGGGACTTTTTTCTTTTTTCTTCCCATTTTTTCTTTTTCCCTTTGGGAAAAAACCTCTCCTCTCCCTCCTTTGCTTTTGTTTGCCAAAATGGGCCCCATCATTTCTTGTACGGGTTTTCCTGCTTTTCCCTTTTCCCCACTGAATGTTTTGAAAAAAAGTTCCTCAAGCCTGATAGTTCCCCCTTTTTTGTATTGGGGGTTTTTCCCCCACCCTTTTTTCCCCTGCTGCTCTTTTCCACTTGGAGTTTCAACTTTTGTATCGAAGGCACAGAACCAAAATGATCACAAGCCCCCCAGGGGCCTTTCTTTACATGATATTCTCGATGCCCAGAACTACTCAAGGGAATAAAAGGGGTCCAGCTTGCGGGTTCATCCTCCCCCTCTTTTCTCGGGTAGTGTCTCTAACATGTTGATGCATGGGGTTTTTTCCAGTCCCACATCCATCACCCTTGGGCTCTCCATGTTTGGGGACCCCCCAAGGGGGCTCCATTTTCCCATTAAATTTTCCTTTTTAAAATCACCCCATAACTAGTAATTTTGGGCTCCCCCCATGTGTCTTTTCCTGGCCACCTCGGTTTGGGGTGCCCGACCATTGCTCGTTTTCTCCATCGTATTCTTCCCCTTGGCCTCCGAAAGTTTCTGTGGTGGGTTTTTACTTTACTGAAATTTATAAACCTTATGTCCCTCAAACCGGGGATTGTTCCTACTAGTAGCCCCTTTTTCCCCCTGCCATCCTTTCCCTTCCATTTTCTCAAACCCCCAAACTGGTTTTTTAATGAGCAGTGCAATTTCCCTCCCCCCCCCTCCCTCCCTCTTTTTTTTTTCCTGAGGATTTGATACCCGGGATGGAAAAATTGAACCCCTTAAAAATTCTGGTGAGTTTTTTTTTTTCTGTGAGTGCTTTTTATGTCTGGGAAGGCTCCTTGATTTTTTTCGTCCCAAACCTCCTCAAAACTTATTTGTTATTCCCCACCCGGCATTTGTATACCACACCCTAAAACCTTTTTCTAAGATTTTTGGTCGGGAGATGTTTTGGGGTTGGAAGGGGGAAACCTGATAAGGAACTATGGTGGTTGCTGTGGGAGTGGAGTTTGTAATGAAGTGGGGGGGGGGCTTTGGGAAAGTGGCATGGGTGTTTTGGTTTAGAGTTTTTTTTTTTGCACGGGTTTTGACCGGGTTTTGAGGGGCTTCTTTGGGAATTTGGGTGAGGGAGGCTGTATTTAAAACTTCCTGTGTCTGTGGTTTTCCCCCCCATCCCCCTCTTTCCCCCTTTCCCCTTTTTGTACCAACTCTTTTTTTTCCTTTTTTGCTTGTTTTTCTGTCGCTCAAGATAAAACCTTTCCTGAAAATGCTGACATGTCCCTTAATTTTGCTTTCTCCTGCAGGACCTTTTCCGAGTGGGATTCTGTTTTTGGGGAAGGTACTTTCACGGGCCCGGGGTTCTTTTTTTTAAAACCCCCCTATTCTCCGAAAATTTTCCAACTGGGCTGTCGTCTTCCCCTATTGCTTTCATGATGCTTTAAATTTGTTTTTTCCCCCCCTTTGGGTTTTTTTTGCTTCTTTATTTTTTCCCCCCCTTCCAACTTCCTGGAGCCCATACACAAAGACTGACCTAAACCCTTTCATGCTCCCACTGCATATCCCCCGGGTTTTATCCCCTCATTAAATTTTTTGGATTTCCTCCACTGAAAGTTTTTCCTTTCTTCTTTCACAAGCTAATTTTTGGGGTTGTGTGTGTGTGGGGTGGGGGAGGGGGGGTGTGTGTGTTGTGTGTTGTGTGTGTAACTCACCAAATTTGGGGTTAAAAGGGGCGAGACTCAGCTCCTGGCCCGTCCCCTTCACTGATCGCTACTGGGTTTCCTCTCCCTCCGGGTTTCCCCTGACTTTGTCATACCTTTTTAAAAACTAGGGTAGGGTTTCCTGCCTCCACTCCCTTCACTTGCTAGGCTTTTCCCATTTTTCCCTGAGACTCTATGACGGGAAAAAATTTTTCCTAACGCCCTGTGACTCGCCTGAGTCTTCAGCTTCCGTTGGACCCCCTTTTTTTCGGGTCCCCTCCGGAACTTCCTTTTCTCTGCCCCACCTTGCCCTATTCCCCGCAGTATCTTGTATGTCGTTATAAATGTCCCCCCCCCGACCCTTCTGTCCTCCAGTGTCGTCATTTCCGTTTTCCCCCCTCAACCTTTCCTGGGACACATCCCCTGACTCTGGGACACCCTTTTGTTGCAAACCTTTGTATTTTCCCTCAAATTTTCTTGACGTGCTTGACCAGGTGGGGGTTCCAGACGGGCGCATACTCCATAGGGCCCCTAAAAAATACACAGGGGTACAGTGCCCTTGAACGATTCCTTTTAAATTTTCGAACGCTTTTCCCCGGGGTTTCCCAGGCGCCCGTAGGGCTGCACCCAGTTATTTTTTTGAGGGTGTGCCCCCGGTGACGTGCTGGGTTTTTATGGTCACCCCCAAGGTCTTTCTCCCGAGTAAAGGTCGGTGTTTTTGGGCCCCTACCTATACCCCTTGTCTGGGGCCCTTTTTTTTCCCTCCCCAAACTTAAATGTTTGAAATTTGGCGGGAAATTTGAATTCGAGAAGCCACTTTTACCCCATGTCCACCCCTGTCCGGGTCTCTTTGCAGTCCTCCCTCATCCTAAATCCGATTTAACGAAACCATAAACCCCGTTGCTGCCCCCTGTCAGGTACCCGACCCTTGCAGGCCCCCCCTTTTAAAATGCCCTGATCCCCCAGTTTCTGCACAAAATCTCTTGGGGGGGAACTGTGTAAAAGGGCCCTTTCCGCATCTAGGAAAATGAAAATAAAACCCCAAACCCCCTCTCTCTCGGCCCTTACTTCTTTTCCCTTTGCAAAAAACTCCAGGAGGTTTTTGACACAGGATTTCCCTTTCCCAATGAACCCTTTCTGGTTTTCATTTAAAACTTGTTCCTTCCATTTTTGGGGGTTTTGGGGTGTGTGTGGGGTGTGTGTGTGTTTTTGGGTGTGTGTGTTTTGTCAAATGTCTTAAAATTTCTTTCTCATTTCTGCAAAATTTTTGGCAAACTCCTGATGTGTTGATCCCAACAAAAAAAGACTTAGAGCTTTATTCAACCCCCTTGTGGATGTTTTTGGAAAACCCGTGTCGCTTTTTTCGCGTTTCCTTACATATTATCCCAAAAAAGTTTGAAAGTCTGAAACCCAAGCAGAGTGGGGTTTTTTTAAAGATATCACCCAAAAGCCATAATCGGGATTTCCCTAATAAAACTGAGATCAACGCACACACGAACATTTACAAAAACCGGGTGACACCCAAAACCCATGTCAAAAAATTTGAAGCCGTTCGGATAAGGTTTTCCCTAAAGGGTATAAAGAAAAAACCTTTTCAGGACGAACAAAACAAAATCTGGCAACCACTTGAGACTACATTTTGGGGGATACCTTTTTTATTTTTTTCATTCCTTAGCTCGTTGCCCTCACCCTATCCCTCAGTGAAGCACAAGGGATATCGTTGTATTTTGTGGAACACGCCCCGTTCTGTAAAGGGAAAACCCCTCGTTGAGTCAGGTTAGTAACTGGGGGA
The DNA here is from genome assembly GCF_026875155.1 of Cherax quadricarinatus. Lineage (NCBI taxonomy): Eukaryota > Metazoa > Arthropoda > Malacostraca > Decapoda > Parastacidae > Cherax > Cherax quadricarinatus. The sequence goes on along the minus strand of NC_069410.1, from coordinate 3,375,050 downwards.
ATACTCGTCACTATTCCTTTTGGTAAAGGGTAAAACTCATGCATATCTTTTACTAAATAATCGAAAAATATAAATAATAACAAAGAAATGCGTTTAGGGCACTTTTTTAAAAAGGCGTTCCCCCGCCCACCAACAAATTTTCTCTCAGAAAGGGGAAAATAAAAAGCCACTGGTGGGCCCGGAAACGTCTTCCCCGAAAAAATGTTATAAACAGTATATGGTGTTTTTAAAAATCTGGTACTTTCAGAAAAACCAAACATTTTCTTCCCTAGAAAAACGGCATTTATCTATGGCCACATTTTTTTTTTTTAAATTTCTGTCCCAAAACCAAAGGGGAACAGATTCCAGGGGAAAACCATTAGAGGCAGCTTTTCCCACAGTTTTTTGGTAGCTATGTCACAGCCTTGCACACTGTGACCTGTTTAATATCCCAACGCAGCACAGAAATCTAAGTCACTTCACAGATTTTATCTCACTTTCAACAAAGTTTATCACATTAAAAGGTAAATTTGTTATCTTTTTCCCAATTTTATTTAAAAAAATTTTGCAAACGTCAGGGGAAAAAAGATAAAATTTGACACATCAAACCCACGAGGTACAAATTAAAATATATTAAAAAAATTTTTGATCTTATATATAAATATAATATATATATATAAATAATAAAAAATTATATATACCTGATCCCCCCCCCTGGCAAAGGGAGACTCGAACCAACGAACCTTAGAAAAGGGGGTACCAGGGGCTTTCCCAAAACTCCCCAATTTGGACAAAAATTTGGCGTGTACCTGCGCTACACTTTTTAAACCAAAGGGCAGCCAGCTTTCAGGGAGAAGGTTTAAACAGTTTTTTAAACCCACCATCCCCGAAATGCACCCGGGCCTTACTAGATAAAGTTTTGTGTAAAAATTTCCCTGCTCTCGCGAATTCCTTAAATTTTTTAAAAATCTCTAGAAAGGGGGCCGGATCCCTTCCCGGGGGATAAAACCCAAAAAACCTTGTAACCCTTCCCCCCTGAAAGCTGGCTGCCTTGGATCAAACGTGTAGCGCATGCTACACCCCAAAGGGTTTTGTCCATGTGGGTAGTTTGGTAAAGCACTGGTTCCCCTTGTAAAAAGGGTTCTAGGTTCAAAGTCCCCTTCAGCCAAGATCAGTTTTTTGTGTATTTTTCCCCCTGCTCTGGGGCGAATTCCTTGTAAAAAAATTATATATAATATTTTAAATATATATATATAAATATATATAAAATATATATATATATATATATTATAAATTTTATATATATAAATATATATATATAATAAGTCACAGTAAACAGGTGTTTTCCCGGAATTTTAAAACAACCACTCGGGAAAGGGGAAAAGAAAAATTTCCCCAAGCGTTTTCGTGAAACTCACTTTAAAACAAGGAACTATGAAAGTAAAGCATCCAAGGAAGCTAAAATAAGGGGTCTGGCCAGCACCTCACATCAGATCCCACAACGGTTAAAAACCCCGAAAGGCGCCGACCCAACTTTGGGTAGGTTTTCCTTTGCACAACTCACCCAAAAAACTATTCTAAAAACCCCAAAAAAATTTAAAAATTAAATTTTTTTGTCCATGTAATTTTTAAAATTTCTTCCCAAATTCTATTAATTATAAATGGATCAATTTATTTTAAACTCAAAGGAAATATTTATATTATTTTTCCCAAAAATGCTTTTTTTTTGAAACAAGAAAACAAAATATTCCTGTCGACCATGGACTTGCCCTTTATACTACTTTCTCAACTTTTTTAAAATTTAAATTTGGAAGGTTAAAATCTCTTACATGAAAAATAGAGGGAATTGGGGAAACTTGTCCCAAATTCCCAATGCTATATTTTTGTTGTTTTACTCCCTTTTTCGAGATTTTTAAACCCTTTTACCGTAATAAAAATTTATCCCCCAAATTTTTACAAGGGAAACTTATAGACACATCCCTCACATTTTTGGGGGGGAAATTTTTATCAAAAGTTTTTTTTTCTGTATCAAGATTTTTTTTAATACAACTTTTAAAATTAAAATCTTAAGAAAGAAGGGAAAACAACCCCAAATTTTTTATGGTAAGGGGGAACCAAAATATTTTTTTGTTGAATAAGGCTGGTTGTCCCTTTTTTTGGGTTTTTAAAAAAATATTTCTAGCAACTTTAAAAGATTTATCAATTTTCTTTGTTTTGGGTTTTTTTTTTTTTAAAAACATTACCTATTACAAAAATTTTTTGGGTATTTTTCCCCATCTATGAACTCAGGACTACAAATTCGTAAGCTCTCAAAAAAAATTGATGAGAAAACAGACAAATTTGACTCTATCTTGATGCGAGGAAAAATGGGGAACCCCTAGAAACAGTTTTTTTGTAGGTTTTTCTGTAAAATTTTAAAAATTTTAATTCATTATTACCCTTAATAATTAAAACATCTAGAAAAGGCAAAAGATTATTTTCTTTCCAAAATCAACAGTAAAGTTATAGAATGGGCTAAGCTATTTTTAATTTTCCCAAAGGGAAAAAATTATATCTACATTTTTTTTTGGGGATAAGACACAAAAAATCATCAACAAAATCTGAAAACCCTTTTTGCTCAATTTGGGGGAATTGTGTTTAACCCAAACTTGTTTCAAAAAATTCCCTGTATTGGTTTCTAAAAACAGTAAAGAGAAAATTTTCCCATTTTCCATAACCAAATTCTAGGTAAAACTTATCATTTAAAAACAAATTTTCATCAACATGGGAAAATTTTTAAAAAGTTTAATGATAGTAGGAACCCGGCAATGGAAAACATAGTTTAAACAGTTTTTTCAGATAAGAAAAATTAAAAAAAACACAACAGGGAAATTTCGTAAACAAAGGAAATAACCCAAAACAAAAACCCTGTTAAAATCATTTTTAAATCAGTTTAAGGAGCTTTAATTTTTCAACCAAGTCAAAGTTTTTTTTTAACATGAAAATTAGAAATTTTTTCCAAAAATATGGCTCAAAAAATCCCAAAAAACATTTGGTAGAAAAGTTTGTTGGGGGGTTGTGCAAAGGGCCTGGGCCCAAATTGGGGGGCCCGGGGCCCCAATTTAGGGTTTTAACCGTTGTGGAAACTGATAGTGAGTGTTTGGCCCGAAACCCCCTTTTAAAACCTTCCTTTGGGTGCTTTACTTTCATATTCCTTAAAAAAGTGGGGTAGTTTAAAGAAAGCCCCTTGGAATTTCTGTATTCTTTCAGGTGGTTGTTTTGCATTTATATATAAATATAAAATATATAAATATAAATTTTAAAATATATATATATTATTTTAATATATATAATATATATATATATATTTTATATACTCTAGGCCCTTTTTATGTTGCAATCAACACATCCCCAGGAACTTGCCCAAAAATTTGGGGAAAAAGGGGGATCTCCAAACAAAATACGTTTAAAAATAAAATTTTTTGTAAAAACGAACGAGTGGTATTTAACCAAAAACAACACTGCGACTAGCCGGGGACTCCCAACCCATGGAAAGGGGGGGCCAAAACGATATGGGCTCGAGTCCTCGCCTATTTCGCAGTGTTGTTACTGATTAAATACCATTCGTTCATTGGGTTTCAAATTTAAAGTATAATCTGCTCGTGGAGGTAGGGGGGGACCAAACCCCGGGGGGTAAAAGAAATTAGCTCAGAAGCACCCAAACCACCGTAAGTCCTCAAACCCCGGTAACACCTGCTCGGCTGGGTGGGTGATTCTTGTGGATTTGGTTGGGGACTGTGGGTTTTGAGCGTCATATAATTTTTGCTCACCATAGCAGGCCAATACGGCATGGGGTTTTGAGTCCACCGCCCAGTCGCAGTTTTTGTTTTGAATTTAAAAAACCGCTCGTTCATTGTTTCAATAATATAAAATGCTTTTTAAAATAAATAAAATAAAATAAATAAATATATAATATATATAAAATATATATCAAAAACAACACTGCACTAGCCCAAAGGGCCGAACCCAAGCTGCTTTGGCCTGCCTCATGGTGGTCGAAAACCCCATGAAATTCCTTATCCAATGAACCCTACAATCCTTAAAAGTAGGGCAACCAGCAGAACTGGGTGTTGTACTCGGGTACCCAAGGGGCACACGATGGTGGGGGATGCTAGGTTAATTTTTTTCTAGTCCCCCGTTTTGGTTTTACTAGTTCAACAGCAGTATTTTATATTATTGTGCCCACGAAAAGGTGGTTTTTGATCAAAAAAAACAAATTCCCCTAGGCAAGGGCTCCCAACCCATTTTGCTTTGGCCTGCCCGTTTTAACCCGTACCCCAAACAGGGACTAGAATGAAATTAAACCCCAGAGTCATCCCCCCCAACGTGGTCCTTTTGGGGAGCGAGTACAACATCCAGAACTGCTGGATCCCTACTCTTAAGGATCGTATGGGGTTTATTGGATAAGGGCTTTAAGTTTTTCGCCCCCCCATGAGGGGAACCAAAAACAGCATGGGTTCGAGTCCTTGGCTAGTGCAGTGTTGTTTTTTGATCAAACCCCCTCGTTTCGGGGGACACAAAAATATATATATAAAATATATATATATATATATATATAATTTATATATATAAAATTTTTATATAATATATTTTATATCGGCCGAATAAAGGGAGAACTTTTTTTTAAAAATTTGGGTTAAAAAAGGGAACGCTCATCTTGACATTTAGACAAGTTTAAAATTTTGGGGTATGCAACAATTTTTGCCAAAAAACATTCTGAACCCAAAGAAAAAAAAAAATATTTTATTTGTGTTGTTTAGTAAGTAAATTATTTTTAAACTATTAAAAAAGTATTTCGTTGGGTTGGCCAAAAAAAAATTTTTTCTTTTTTTATAAAAAGGTTAAAGGGAAGTTTTTTTAAGATTCTTTTTGGGGCAAAATTAAAAAAATTTTTCATTAACATTAATGAAAAAAAATATATATTTAAAAGTTAAGAAAAAATTTTTAGAAAGGACTTAATTTTAAATGATTCTTGCTAATTTTATCAGTTTTAAAATAAATTTGGGCCCAAAATAAAATATATTTATATAATATATATAAATATATATATATATAAATATATAATATATATATAAATATTTATATAAATATATAAAGAGAGAGAGAGAGAGAGGGGGGACTAAAAAAGTTTTCCCTTTGGGGTCAAATCTGTTGTAAATTTTGGGTTTACCAATAGTAATAATAAAAATATTTTTATTATTATTATTATTATTATTATTTTTTTTATTATTATTATAAATTTAAAATTAGTATTAATATTATTAAGCCTTTTTCAGAATTTTTTAAAAATAATTTATGATAAAACGCAAAAAAAAAAAAAACACCCAAAATATTTGTAAGTAATTTTTGTCGATTTTAAAGGGTCCGCGGGGCGCTAAAAAAACGCGTGGGGTCGGCATAGAGAAACAGGAAACTTGAAACCTCCGTGTTCTTTTAGCGCCCCACTATCTCCGTTTTCCCCAGGTAGCAGAGAAAAAGCGCAGCGCTCCAAAAAAAAAAATAATGCTTTGGGGGAAAAATAAGGTTGAAGAGGGAAAAAAAACGTCCAGCCTCCCCCTGGAGGGGAGACCTTTTGGGGTAGTTGCTGGGGCGTTTTGTTTTTTTATTGGGCGGTTTGGAAAGGAACACCCGATACCATTCCACTGTAGGGAGTGCTTAACCCCAGCCCCCAGAGTTTTTCTAAAACCAAATTTTAAAAATAGCACTTTCCCCACAGCCCCCATTCATTAAGCCCTGTTAAGAAAAAAAAATACTTCCCACAGACCACAAAAACTTTTTTTAAAACAAGTTAAGGGATTCCCCCTCCAGTAGAGTTTAAATTTTGTATTTTCCCCCGAAAAGGGGGGTATTTTAAAAGGCTGTTGATTTTTAAAACAAACTCCTCAAGGTTTCTTGTGCAAAATTTTAAATGCCTATTCTGATCGGTTTTTAAAAATTTCCCCGAAGGTTTTTAATTGTTATTGGGCAATGTAAATGTCAATCTGTCTCTTTCATACGTGAAAAAAAGGGCCCAGCGGTTTATTTGCCCTAACTTGAGAACGCTTCTTCTGATCGGTTTCAAACTTTCATCACAGGCTTATCACTGTGAAGATCGTCGGGATTGTTAACAGATTGTGTAGGTGCTAATTTACTAATTTTTACTTAGAAAGATCCATATTTTTTTACGTACGACTTGACAATGCCTCTTCCTATTGGCTTCAAACTTCTAATACTTGTGTATCATATTAAATGAAAGGTTCATTTTAGGTTCGAGCTGCGTGCGTACAAATTTTCTAATTTTCTAACAGTGTTCAGACATATGGGATTACCTGTTTCTGGGTAATAGCTAGAGGACGCCTCTTGTGATTGGCTTGAAACTTGCAACACTGCTCTATTTTGTTCGAAGAATATTTCACATTATTATAAGCCCCAGTTTACCAACTTTATTAAAATAAACTAGAATATTGGTTTCCCTGTGATAAATAGAAAATGCCTCTTCAGGTCGGCTTCAAACTTTCAACCATGGAGTGCATTAGTGGAAGATTTAGAGGATTTTTGCACAGAGTAACGTTTAATCTACCAGTGTAAATATAGTAATTACTATATTGATTAACGGGCTATTACTTGAGAATTCCCAGTTGACTGTATACGCCTAAAATTCTTGGATCTCTTAAAATTGTTAATCTCCAGCTCATGGCCCTCTTGGAAGAGTTGAGTTATAGCTCATAATAATGTTGAAGCTCGTCTGCTTATCGAGGGTTTTGACATACGGGTAGAACATGTCTTGTGTGGGTTGAGGAAGAGGGGGGTGGGTACACCTGGAGTATACCTGGAGAGGGGTTTTGGGGGTCAACATCCTCGCAGCTCGGTCTGTGACCAGGCCTCATATGTCATACCAGGAGTACCTCTTTCCTGTCATTGAGGTTGAGGGGCTGAGACAAGGGGTATGTGATAAGAAAAGCGTTGTAGAGCTTTAAACCAAACTGCTGACAAGGATGAGGAGAGGGAAGACTAGAGAGAGAGAGAGAGAGAGAGAGAGAGCTCTAACTTCATCCTGTTCCTTACTTGTATGTTTCACAACAATAAAAATACTTGTATGTCTCATAACAATAAAAATGCTTTCAAATGAGCTGATGTAGGTAACAGCTCTTAGCTTATCAATAAAGTTAGGAATCCTTAACCTTGTCAAACCCTGTGTAAAAAATAAAAAGATAGAGAGAGAGAGCAGCGAGGACGATTTTGAATATGTCTAGGGGAAGGGTGACGTTTTAGAGAGTAAGTGTCTTGGCCACTTGGGGGTTTAGTTATGAGAGAGAAAAAGTGTTATTGTTACGTATTGACGAGTTTGATGACTTTGAAAGTATTACAACTTATACAACAACATAATAAAAACCCACAACAACTTGGACAAATTAATGTAAATTCCAGCTCTACCACAGCTTTTATAATTCTATTTAAACTCTGATACAGATTATAATTATTAAAACTATAAGCTGCACCCGACAGCTGGAATGCATGACTGAAAAAAGAATATAATTTTCGATAAACATCAAAATATTGAGAAGAATGTCTCTTGTGGGAGTGACAGCTCTTTCTCTCTCTTTAATAAAGAAGAAATGTTGAAAAATAGAGAAAGAGAGAGAGAGAGAGAGAGAGAGAGAGAGAGAGAGGAGAGAGAGAGAGGAGAGAGAGAGAGAGAGAGAGAGAGAGAGAGAGAGAGAGACAAAGATGGGACGGGAGGATGAAGACTTCGTTTTTAGAGTTTATCTCCCAGATGGGTAGCCAATTATGCACCATCAGGTGATGATTGTATCTCTGAACCATCAGGTGATGATTGTATCTCTGAACCATCAGGTGATGATTGTATCTCTGAACCATCAGGTGATGATTGTATCTCTGAACCATCAGGTGATGATTGTATCTCTGAACCATCAGGTGATGATTGTATCTCTGAACCATCAGGTGATGATTGTATCTCTGAACCATCAGGTGATGATTGTATCTCTGAACCATCAGGTGATGATTGTATCTCTGAACCATCAGGTGATGATTGTATCTCTGGACCATCAGGTGATGATTGTATCTCTGAACCATCAGGTGATGATTGTATCTCTGAACCATCAGGTGATGATTGTATCTCTGAACCATCAGGTGATGATTGTATCTCTGAACCATCAGGTGATGATTGTATCTCTGAACCATCAGGTGATGATTGTATCTCTGAACCATCAGGTGATGATTGTATCTCTGAACCATCAGGTGATGATTGTATCTCTGAACCATCAGGTGATGATTGTATCTCTGGACCATCAGGTGATGATTGTATCTCTGAACCATCAGGTGATGATTGTATCTCTGAACCATCAGGTGATGATTGTATCTCTGAACCATCAGGTGATGATTGTATCTCTGAACCATCAGGTGATGATTGTATCTCTGAACCATCAGGTGATGATTGTATCTCTGAACCATCAGGTGATGATTGTATCTCTGAACCATCAGGTGATGATTGTATCTCTGAACCATCAGGTGATGATTGTATCTCTGAACCATCAGGTGATGATTGTATCTCTGGACCATCAGGTGATGATTGTATCTCTGAACCATCAGGTGATGATTGTATCTCTGAACCATCAGGTGATGATTGTATCTCTGAACCATCAGGTGATGATTGTATCTCTGAACCATCAGGTGATGATTGTATCTCTGAACCATCAGGTGATGATTGTATCTCTGAACCATCAGGTGATGATTGTATCTCTGAACCATCAGGTGATGATTGTATCTCTGAACCATCAGGTGATGATTGTATCTCTGGACCATCAGGTGATGATTGTATCTCTGAACCATCAGTGTTGATTGTATCTCTGAACCATCAGGTGATGATTGTATCTCTGAACCATCAGGTGATGATTGTATCTCTGAACCATCAGGTGATGATTGTATCTCTGAAACCATCAGGTGATGATTGTATCTCTGAACCATCAGGTGATGATTGTATCTCTGAACCATCAGGTGATGATTGTATCTCTGGACCATCAGGTGATGATTGTATCTCTGAACCATCAGGTGATGATTGTATCTCTGAACCATCAGGTGATGATTGTATCTCTGAACCATCAGGTGATGATTGTATCTCTGAACCATCAGGTGATGATTGTATCTCTGAACCATCAGGTGGTGATTGTATCTCTGAACCATCAGGTGATGATTGTATCTCTGAACCATCAGGTGATGATTGTATCTCTGAACCATCAGGTGATGATTGTATCTCTGGACCATCAGGTGATGATTGTATCTCTGAACCATCAGGTGATGATTGTATCTCTGAACCATCAGGTGATGATTGTATCTCTGAACCATCAGGTGATGATTGTATCTCTGAACCATCAGGTGATGATTGTATCTCTGAACCATCAGGTGATGATTGTATCTCTGGACCATCAGGTGATGATTGTATCTCTGAATCCATCAGGTGATGATTGTATCTCTGAACCATCAGGTGATGATTGTATCTCTGAACCATCAGGTGATGATTGTATCTCTGAACCATCAGGTGATGATTGTATCTCTGAACCATCAGGTGATGATTGTATCTCTGAACCATCAGGTGATGATTGTATCTCTGAACCATCAGGTGATGGATTGTATCTCTGAACCATCAGGTGATGATTGTATCTCTGGACCATCAGGTGATGATTGTATCTCTGAACCATCAGGTGATGATTGTATCTCTGAACCATCAGGTGATGATTGTATCTCTGGACCATCAGGTGATGATTGTATCTCTGAACCATCAGGTGATGATTGTATCTCTGAACCATCAGGTGATGATTGTATCTCTGGACCATCAGGTGATGATTGTATCTCTGAACCATCAGGTGATGATTGTATCTCTGAACCATCAGGTGATGATTGTATCTCTGAACCATCAGGTGATGATTGTATCTCTGAACCATCAGGTGATGATTGTATCTCTGAACCATCAGGTGATGATTGTATCTCTGAACCATCAGGTGATGATTGTATCTCTGAACCATCAGGTGATGATTGTATCTCTGAACCATCAGGTGATGATTGTATCTCTGAACCATCAGGTGATGATTGTATCTCTGAACCATCAGGTGATGATTGTATCTCTGAACCATCAGGTGATGATTGTATCTCTGAACCATCAGGTGATGATTGTATCTCTGAACCATCAGGTGATGATTGTATCTCTGAACCATCAGGTGATGATTGTATCTCTGAACCATCAGGTGATGATTGTATCTCTGGACCATCAGGTGATGATTGTATCTCTGAAACCATCAGGTGATGATTGTATCTCTGAACCATCAGGTGATGATTGTATCTCTGAACCATCAGGTGATGATTGTATCTCTGAACCATCAGGTGATGATTGTATCTCTGAACCATCAGGTGATGATTGTATCTCTGAACCATCAGGTGATGATTGTATCTCTGAACATCAGGTGATGATTGTATCTCTGAACCATCAGGTGATGATTGTATCTCTGGACCATCAGGTGATGATTGTATCTCTGGACCATCAGGTGATGATTGTATCTCTGAACCATCAGGTGATGATTGTATCTCTGGACCATCAGGTGATGATTGTATCTCTGGACCATCAGGTGATGATTGTATCTCTGGACCATCAGGTGATGATTGTATCTCTGAACCATCAGGTGATGATTGTATCTCTGGACCATCAGGTGATGATTGTATCTCTGGACCATCAGGTGATGATTGTATCTCTGAACCATCAGGTGATGATTGTATCTCTGAACCATCAGGTGATGATTGTATCTCTGAACCATCAGGTGATGATTGTATCTCTGAACCATCAGGTGATGATTGTATCTCTGAACCATCAGGTGATGATTGTATCTCTGGACCATCAGGTGATGATTGTATCTCTGAACCATCAGGTGATGATTGTATATCTGAACCATCAGGTGATGATTGTATCTCTGAACCATCAGGTGATGATTGTATCTCTGGACCATCAGGTGATGATTGTATCTCTGAACCATCAGGTGATGATTGTATCTCTGAACCATCAGGTGATGATTGTATCTCTGAACCATCAGGTGATGATTGTATCTCTGGACCATCAGGTGATGATTGTATCTCTGAACCATCAGGTGATGATTGTATCTCTGAACCATCAGGTGATGATTGTATCTCTGGACCATCAGGTGATGATTGTATCTCTGGACCATCAGGTGATGATTGTATCTCTGAACCATCAGGTGATGATTGTATCTCTGAACCATCAGGTGATGATTGTATCTCTGAACCATCAGGTGATGATTGTATCTCTGGACCATCAGGTGATGATTGTATCTCTGAACCATCAGGTGATGATTGTATCTCTGAACCATCAGGTGATGATTGTATCTCTGAACCATCAGGTGATGATTGTATCTCTGGACAATCAGGTGATGATTGTATCTCTGAACCATCAGGTGATGATTGTATCTCTGAACCATCAGGTGATGATTGTATCTCTGAACCATCAGGTGATGATTGTATCTCTGGACCATCAGGTGATGATTGTATCTCTGAACCATCAGGTGATGATTGTATCTCTGAACCATCAGGTGATGAATGTATCTCTGAACCATCAGGTGATGACTGTATCTCTGAACCATCAGGTGATGATTGTATCTCTGAACCATCAGGTGATGATTGTATCTCTGAACCATCAGGTGATGATTGTATCTCTGAACCATCAGGTGATGATTGTATCTCTGAACCATCAGGTGATGATTGTATCTCTGGACCATCAGGTGATGATTGTATCTCTGAACCATCAGGTGATGATTGTATCTCTGAACCATCAGGTGATGATTGTATCTCTGAACCATCAGGTGATGATTGTATCTCTGAACCATCAGGTGATGATTGTATCTCTGAACCATCAGGTGATGATTGTATCTCTGAACCATCAGGTGATGATTGTATCTCTGAACCATCAGGTGATGATTGTATCTCTGAACCATCAGGTGATGATTGTATCTCTGAACCATCAGGTGATGATTGTATCTCTGAACCATCAGGTGATGATTGTATCTCTGGACCATCAGGTGATGATTGTATCTCTGGACCATCAGGTGATGATTGTATCTCTGAACCATCAGGTGATGATTGTATCTCTGAACCATCAGGTGATGATTGTATCTCTGAACCATCAGGTGATGATTGTATCTCTGAACCATCAGGTGATGATTGTATCTCTGAACCATCAGGTGATGATTGTATCTCTGAACCATCAGGTGATGATTGTATCTCTGACCATCAGGTGATGATTGTATCTCTGAACCATCAGGTGATGATTGTATCTCTGAACCATCAGGTGATGATTGTATCTCTGAACCATCAGGTGATGATTGTATCTCTGAACCATCAGGTGATGATTGTATCTCTGAACCATCAGGTGATGATTGTATCTCTGAACCATCAGGTGATGATTGTATCTCTGAACCATCAGGTGATGATTGTATCTCTGAAACCATCAGGTGATGATTGTATCTCTGAACCATCAGGTGATGATTGTATCTCTGAACCATCAGGTGATGATTGTATCTCTGAACCATCAGGTGATGATTGTATCTCTGGACCATCAGGTGATGATTGTATCTCTGAACCATCAGGTGATGATTGTATCTCTGAACCATCAGGTGATGATTGTATCTCTGGACCATCAGGTGAATGATTGTATCTCTGGACCATCAGGTGATGATTGTATCTCTGAACCATCAGGTGATGATTGTATCTCTGAACCATTAGGTGATGATTGTATCTCTGGACCATCAGGTGATGATTGTATCTCTGAACCATCAGGTGATGATTGTATCTCTGGACCATCAGGTGATGATTGTATCTCTGAACCATCAGGTGATGATTGTATCTCTGAACCATCAGGTGATGATTGTATCTCTGAACCATCAGGTGATGATTGTCTCTCTGAACCATCAGGTGATGATTGTATCTCTGAACCATCAGGTGATGATTGTATCTCTGAACCATCAGGTGATGATTGTATCTCTGGACCATCAGGTGATGATTGTATCTCTGGACCATCAGGTGATGATTGTATCTCTGAACCATCAGGTGATGATTGTATCTCTGAACCACCAGGTGATGATTGTATCTCTGGACCATCAGGTGATGATTGTATCTCTGAACCATCAGGTGATGATTGTATCTCTGGACCATCAGGTGATGATTGTATCTCTGAACCATCAGGTGATGATTGTATCTCTGAACCATCAGGTGATGATTGTATCTCTGAACCATCAGGTGATGATTGTCTCTCTGAACCATCAGGTGATGATTGTATCTCTGAACCATCAGGTGATGATTGTATCTCTGAACCATCAGGTGATGATTGTATCTCTGAAACCATCAGGTGATGATTGTATCTCTGAACCATCAGGTGATGATTGTATCTCTGGACCATCAGGTGATGATTGTATCTCTGGACCATCAGGTGATGATTGTATCTCTGAACCATCAGGTGATGATTGTCTCTCTGGACCATCAGGTGATGATTGTATCTCTGAACCATCAGGTGATGATTGTCTCTCTGGACCATCAGGTGATGATTGTATCTCTGAACCATCAGGTGATGATTGTCTCTCTGGACCATCAGGTGATGATTGTCTCTCTGGACCATCAGGTGATGATTGTATCTCTGGACCATCAGGTGATGATTGTATCTCTGAACCATCAGGTGATGATTGTCTCTCTGGACCATCAGGTGATGATTGTATCTCTGGACCATCAGGTGATGATTGTCTCTCTGGACCATTCAGGTGATGATTGTCTCTCTGGACCATCAGGTGATGATTGTCTCTCTGGACCATCAGGTGATGATTGTATCTCTGGACCATCAGGTGATGATTGTCTCTCTGGACCATCAGGTGATGATTGTCTCTCTGGACCATCAGGTGATGATTGTATCTCTGGACCATCAGGTGATGATTGTCTCTCTGGACCATCAGGTGATGATTGTCTCTCTGGACCATCAGGTGATGATTGTCTCTCTGGACCATCAGGTGATGATTGTCTCTCTGGACCATCAGGTGATGATTGTATCTCTGGACCATCAGGTGATGAATGTCTCTCTGGACCATCAGGTGATGATTGTCTACTCTGGACCATCAGGTGATGATTGTCTCTCTGGACCATCAGGTGATGATTGTATCTCTGGACCATCAGGTGATGATTGTCTCTCTGGACCATCAGGTGATGATTGTCTCTCTGGACCATCAGGTGATGATTGTCTCTCTGGACCATCAGGTGATGATTGTCTCTGTGGACCATCAGGTGATGATTGTCTCTCTGGACCATCAGGTGATGATTGTCTCTGTGGACTATCAGGTGATGATTGTATCTCTGGACCATCAGGTGATGATTGTCTCTCTGGACCATCAGGTGATGATTGTATCTCTGGACCATCAGGTGATGATTGTCTCTCTGGACCATCAGGTGATGATTGTCTCTCTGGACCATCAGGTGATGATTGTATCTCTGGACCATCAGGTGATGATTGTCTCTCTGGACCATCAGGTGATGATTGTCTCTCTGGACCATCAGGTGATGATTGTCTCTCTGGACCATCAGGTGATGATTGTCTCTCTGGACCATCAGGTGATGATTGTATCTCTGGACCATCATGTGATGATTGTATCTCTGGACCATCAGGTGATGATTGTCTCTCTGGACCATCAGGTGAAGACTACTCTGTCTGGACCATCAGGTGATGATTGTCTGCCTCCAAGGTGTGAGTTCTAGGCACTCTGAAGGACTTGTTATACACAACAGCTGAGAGCTGCTGACAATGTACACAACAGCTGAGAGCTGCTGACAGTGTACACAACAGCTGAGAGCTGCTGACAGTGTACACAACAGGTGAGAGCTGCTGACAGTGTACACAACAGCTGAGAGCTGCTGACAGTGTACTCAACAGCTGAGAGCTGCTGACAATGTACACAACAGCTGAGAGCTGCTGACAATGTACACAACAGCTGAGAGCTGCTGACAATGTACACAACAGCTGAGAGCTGCTGACAGTGTACACAACAGCTGAGAGCTGCTGACAGCGTACACAACAGCTGAGAGCTGCTGACAGTGTACTCAACAGCTGAGAGCTGCTGACAGTGTACACAACAACTGAGAGCTGCTGACAGCGTACACAACAGCTGAGAGCTGCTGACAGCATACACAACAGCTGAGAGCTGCTGACAGTGTACACAACAGCTGAGAGCTGCTGACAGTGTACTCAACAGATCAGAGCTGCTGACAGTGTACTCAACAGCTGAGAGCTGCTGACAGTGTACACATTGCCTTAGTCTGGAGACTACGTGTCAGTACAGTAGAAAGTCAAATCTGACTAAATCTCACTACATAGGCGCTGTATGATCCATGAGGGTTTAGTGTTCAAAGGGATGATAATAATAATAATAAATTTGTGATAAATGGAGAATGTATCTTCTGGTCGGCTTCAAACTTAGTTTCTGTGCAGTAACTGAAGAATGGCTCTTCTACTTACCTTTAAACCTTAATTGGTGGCGAATCTCATTTAGAAAAAGGTGGTTTATTAACTTCGGGGCGCTGTAGGTGCCAAAATTGTCAATTTTGCTGAAGAAATTGGTTTTCGTGAGATAATTTATGAATACCTGGTTGATAAGTCTTTGTTCCACTAAGAGGTCTGGTCTGGGACTGGATCGTGGGGACGATGACCCCCGAAAGAATCCTCTAGACATCCTTCATGTATGCCTCAGCCGATGGGCATCAAACCTTAAATTCCAATAATTTGAGACGGCATTTTTTGATTGGCTTCAAGCTTTCAGTGTTGATGTATCTTAGTGAAAGTTCGAGAGAAAATTTGGAGCTTTCCCCTGATTATAATCAATGTATTAACCGATCTATCTAAAAGAAAAAAAACGACATGTCTTAGCATTGAACTCTATATGTGCACAGTTTGTTGGCTTCTGTGCAATAACTGAAGAATGCCTCTTCTGGTCGGCTTTAAACTTTTAGTGCTGATGTATTTTCCTTAAAAGGAAGCTTCACCTTGATTTCAGGTCGTGCAAGGCTTAATGTACCAATTTTTTTAGTCAATTTGGTTTCTGCGAAATAATTGGAGAATGTCTCTTCTGATCGTTAATAAGTTTCTGTGTTTGACTTGACTGTTTTTGATCTGACTATGTTTGACCTGACTGTGTTTGACCTGACTGTGTTTGACCTGTGTTTGACCTGACTATGTTTGACCTGACTGTGTTTGACTTAACTGTGTTTGACCTGACAGCATTTGACCTGACTGTGCTTGACCTGACTGTGTTTGACCTGACTGTGTTTGACCTGACCGTGTTTGACCTGACTGTGTTTGACCTGATTGTGTTTGACCTGACTGGGGTCCACCTGTTGTGGACCGTTGACTCAGTCGCAACAAATGTACAAATGTACATTTATTTCTTACTGTGCAGGAGGTTAAGTCGTAGTGACGAATTCATTTCTGTCTTTCACAGTTTAAATAGCACAGCTGGAACCCGCACGACGAGTCATGTCACTGCAGGAACTACTGACGAAGGCGTACATAGGAGGGTCTTGGAGAGCGGGGCGGGGCGGGACCTTCCCCGTCTACGACCCAGCTACAGGAGAGGAGATAACCAGAGTGGCGGACTGCACCGTTGAAGACCTCGACGAAGCCATTGGTAAGTTGAAGATTTCGAAGAAAGTTGAAGATGTCGTCGAAGCCATAGGTAAGTTGAAGATCTCAACGAAGCCATAAGTAAGTTGAGAGCAACAAGCGAGTGATGTCTCATCTTAGAACCTTCCTGAAGTGCAGACATGTGTGCATAGCCAAGACATTTACTGAAGGAGAAGTTCCGTTGGTGGCTTTTCCATGTCAGTCTTTTGGATTGACAAAGTTACCAGTGGAGAAACGTTTCATTTATGTCTTGAGGGTGCATGTGTCTTATTCCCACGTCGGTTTAGCATCTCAAGTAAATATAATAGTTGTAGTAGTAGTAGTAGTAGTAGTAGTAGTAGTAGTAGTAATATTATTATTATTATTATTATTATTATTGTTATTATTATTATTATTATTATTATTATTATTATTATTATTATTATTATTATTATTATTATTATTATTATTGAGCAAGTGTAAGGACAACCAGCAACATAATTATGATATCATAAAAAATACACATTAGAAGGATACCCCAATGTGGGGATACCCCTCATATGTGGCCCTTTGTGTATCCCTGTGCTTTTACACTACCGTCCACTGGATGGATACGTGGAGACCAATAAACTAACCAGCCGTTTCGGCGGCAAAATATTAATCAAATTCCCTTCCCTGAAAGACAGAAGCTCGTGAATAAGAATATAGCAAAAGTGGAGGTGCATTTTGCTTGTAAAAACGACGCTATCTTCAATCTCTCTCAAAAACTACAATACCAGATTTGCGTATGTATATATTTCTAAATCTATTTAAACTCTTTTTCACATTCGATTGCAATTAATACATTTTTAAGATTTCATGTTTCAAGACTTTTTTCAGTTATATATAAACACAGTTACATACATTGAAGGGTGTATATCTCTCAATGTACATACCCAGAAATATATCTCAGAGTATATACACTGATAAGTTATATCCGCGATATAACGCAAGCCAGCAGGAGTGGGGACACACTGAAGTATTAATGTGTGTGTTTACAGAGGCGGCGTCGGAGGCTTACAGTTCTTGGCGTCACACCACAGTGAAGCAGAGAGCCACACTGCTCCACAAGATCCAAGTTGCTCTCTTAGACAACAAGGACACCATCGCCACCACTCTCACCAGAGAAAATGTAACGTTCATTGATCTTAAGTGATTTTTTTTCCTTTCCTGTGAAATTTATTGATTCCGAATTTAATGTCTTTGCCTCTAACACAAGAAAATGCACGATAGTTCTAGATCTAAATAGAAATAGATAGCTCCTCTCAGCTGATAGCCTCGGGGTGGAGTCATAGGTCCTCTGCTCTCTCTTTCCCATGTATTATCATGCCTTCCCAAGTATTCTCATGTACTCTCCTGTATAAACATTACATCCCGTGTCACCGTAAGAGTCTCTTACACATTCTTTAAGAAGAATGCGTTACTGAGATCAGCTTAGCCACTTACGTCGAGATCATTGAGTTTTGGAGTGTTTGCCTACTGATGATGGTCTCACTGGTCAGAGACGCTTGAGACGAGTGGACGAGACTCCAGTCTCCAGTATTCGACATGGCGCATGACCCGCACAGGCTTAGCTGGTAGTGGAGCTCTGGTCATCACGAAAAAAGGTGTCTCCTGAATCACGAAATCATAATAATACGATTGCAAACAAATCAAGGAACGGGTGGGACTTGAACCCAAGGCAACTGAGTCTTATAACTCACTTGCCATGTGTTCAAACCCCTACCCGTTCCGTGATTGTCTCTTGGCAAGTGATGACCTGTTCAAGAATTATGCATAAGCTGGTATATTTATGGTATACCAGTATATTGGTGGATATGTATATTTCAGATTATATACATCACGAGGTGTTTAATTTTCAGGGTATACAGATATAGAGGTACATAGATCTAGGGTATATAGATCTAGATTCTAGAGGCATACAGATCTAGGGTATATAGATCTAGAGCGCATATACACTAGGAGATATGTAACTCTTAGAATATATACACCAAGATGTAAATATCTCTCAGACTATATATATATATCAAAAGGTGTGTATATCTGAGTATATACACAAAGTGGTGTATATATCTCATAATATAAACAACAAGAGGTACATATACCTCGGTGCACATATATAGATGTGTCAAAGTATACGTATACATGAAGGGGGGTGTATCCCTCTGTGTAAATGCACAAAAGTGTGTATGTCAGTGTAAATACAATGAAAGGTTTGCATCTGTCTGTGGGAGACCACAAACAATACATCACCACTCTGTAATATCCTAGTATGATGCCATTTCAGCGCTGCCTACAACACAAATTCCTACTGTTGACATTCCAACAGTACTGATATAAAAAAAACCAGAGCCATGACAGGCGCATGAGGAAACAAGAACAGGCATGGGATGAAGACGGTGTACAAGATGTATTCATTATGACAGAATTTTTTTCCATAGTTTGTTCAAAGCCTATTTCTGAGGCCTCAGAAATGTGAACACTTTGTACAATTCTGTATTTGAACCTTAATTCACAAACTCACATAAAATACACAGGCTTCCTACACCAACTAAATATTCCTCGTTATTTATGTAGTAATATTTATATATATAATATATTATAAATATATAATTATAATATATATATATATATATATTAATATATAATATATTATATAAATATATTCTATTATATAATATATATATATATATATATATATATATATATATATATATATATATATATATATATATATTATATATATATATATATATATATATATATATATATATATATATATATATGCTGCTTTGTGGTGACCTTAATGGAGGGAGCAAGGCCGTTCAACCCAGACAGAAAATTCTCTAGAGATTTATTTACGGTCCACGAACAAGTTTCATCAACATATCTGAACTATTTTCCAGCGTCAAAATAACTCCGTAGATTGGCTGATAAAAAAAAAAAACAGTCGTTGGACATGAACGTAGAATACACTATGAATTGGTATTTAATAAGCTCAATGATTAGAGGGAGTATGTATATTACATTTGTAGAATATGTAAATGTTAGGATACTTACTGAGGATGCGTTATGCCCCCCTGGTGAGCCTTGATTTTTTTAGTCTATATTTAATTAATTATTAACCCAGAATTATTATACAGAATATGTCATCCTCTTCTTTTTCGTCTAGCACTTTGAGCATATCCATTCTCTCTGGTACGACACATTCTCAGATGTACTGTTTCCTTCAGGGTAAGCCCAAAGCTGAGGCAGCGGGAGAGGTGATGTTCGCAGCATCGTTCTTCGAGTGGTTCGCTGAGGAAACTCGTCGCCAGTATGGAGAGACCATCCCCAGCGCTGCGGCAACCAAACGCATGATCACCGTCAGACAACCTGTTGGCGTAGCCGCTGTCATCACCCCGGTAATACCTTATTATTTTTTTTTTTGACCTATTTGTAGCTACGGGATCAGAGCTACGTTCGTAATGTACCAGTCTTTAGTAATTTGCAGCTACAGGGTCAGAGCTGCGTTCCGTAGTCATTCCACTCTTCAGTATTTTATAGTACAGGGTCAGAGTTATGCTCGTAATGTTCCAGTCATCAGTAATTTGTAGCTACAGGAGCAGTGCTACGTTCGTAATGTTCCAGTCTTCAGAGTCTGGACTCACTCTAACCACTTCTGGGACAATAGGGTGCTCTAGCCATTCAATGAGACAATGAATCAGGAACGCTGTAACCTCTCGAGGGTTCATTAAATCCGTGACGCTATAACTAACACTGGGGTGACAATAACGTACTCCCTAGACTAGCCAGACATGGTCAACACTTCACTATATTGATGACACAGTGATCAGCAATCAGTCCAGTGAAAGCCAGAGTTTAAATACTGCACGAGGGTCAATACTGCGTCAACTGCAATATCTGGAATCTGAATGGTCTCCAACTCTCTCATTTAATATAGAAATAGATGATCCTTCCCAATACATAGCCCTGCGACGATTCTAGTCCTCTTCTGTCTTTCGAATGTACTCCCAGTGGTCGATGTCAGTGTTGACCGGCGGCTATTAATTTCTTCTAATACTATGTCTAGTGGCCAACATGTTCAAAAATATATAAATACGAGGTCACTATTTCTGCCACTACACAACCAGGTCATTTTTTCCACCGCTTCACCATCCAAAGGTCACTATCGGCACTGCACCTAATCAATAGTGACCACCACACCACAATGAGGCTGCTCCCTCCTTCACTGAAACATCACTATGACCAGTACCACATGACATAGTCAATACTCCTTACAATACCTTCATTATTACCACTGTTGCTGCTGCCGATACTATTACTACTGTCTTACCACTACTGTATTACTACTACTACTCTATTACTACTCCTGCTATTATATTACTATTACTACTGCTACTCTATTACTACTACTGCTACTATATTACTACTACTACTACTCTATTACTACTACTGCTACTATATTACTACTACTACTACTACTACTACTACTACTACTACTACTACTCTATTACTACTACTGCTACTATATTACTACTACTACTACTACTACTCTATTACTACTACTCCTATATAATCTACTACTAAATCCCTTTCTATAACACTGCTCTATAATTATACTACTACTATACTCTTTTAACTACTCTGAAATTATATTACTACAAAACTTTTTTCTACACTCTCTATTTACAACTACCTACTTTTTATCCCCTTTACTTTTAATACTATACTACTCTATTACACTACTGCACAATATTACTCTATTTACTACACTACCTATTACACTCGCTATTATATTACTACTACTACTTACTACTACTCTATTCTATACTGCTACTTTTTTCTACTATACTACTATTTCTATCTACTACTGAACTATATTACTACAACTACTACTATTTTTACTACTATTTCTATTTCTATACACTACTATATTCTATACACTATATTCTACACGCTACTATATTCCTATTTTATTTTTTTTTTTTTTTTTTTTTTTCTACTGCTACTATATTCTACTACTGCACTATTTTACAAAACTGCTACTATATTACTTACGCTACTATTTACTATACTCTATATTTATACTATTTATATTAAAATACTATCTTATAAACTACTACTCTATACTACTTACTACTATAAATAATATTAAATTAAAATATATAAACTACTACACTATCTCTACTATTATCTAAAATACTACTATAACTAACTATCTACTACTAATAACCACAACTACTACTTTTTTACAATAAACTCTATACTACACTACTACTATACTAACTAAAACTCAATACTACTACTACTACTATTACTATACAAATTACTACACTACAATAAACTCCATCTACTACACTACTACTACTACTACTACTACACTACAACTACTACTACTACTAAACTACTACAATTCACATACTACACACCTACTACTACAACTAACAACTCTACTACTAAACTACTACTAAACTACTACTACTACAAACTACAACTACTACTACAACTACAACTACTATTTAACTACTACACTACTAACTACTACTATACTACAACACTTACAAACTACTAAACTATACTACTACAAAACTCTACTACTCCCAAACTACACTACTACTACAACTACTACTACTACTATTTTTTAACTACTACTAATACTACTACTACTACAACTCTACTACTACTAAAAACACACTCCCTACTACTCTACTACTACTACTCAACAACTATACATACTACAACACAACTACTGCTAACACTACTAAACTACTACACTACTACAACACTATTATACACAACTACTTACTACACTATACTATACAAACTACTACTCTCAACAAATACTACTACTATACTACTGCACTACTACTACTATACAAAACTCACAATTTTAACTACTACAACTACTATACTCTACTATACTACTACTATACACTACACTACTACAACTACTACTACTACTACTACAACACTATACAACTCCACACACAACTACTACTATACTACTACAACTACTACTACAACTACTACTACTACAACACTACTACAATACTACACTACTACACTATACAAAACTACAAATATTATCAAAATTATGTAAATAAACCATAATCCCAAGATTTTAGAACAAAAAAAACAAAACACACACAAACACACACACACACACACAACACCACACACCACACACACACACCAACACCCCCCCCCCACACACACACACACACACACACACACACACACACACACACACACACACACACACACCCACACACACCACACACCACCACACACCACACCCACAAAACACACACAAACACAACACACCCCACACCACACACACAACACACACAACACACACACACAAACACAACACACCACACACACCCCACAACACACAACATTCCAACTCTTAAAAAGGGAAAATCATTCGGGACCCTGTACCCCCGTGTACGTTTAGGCCCAATTGGAGATGCGGCACCGTTTGGAACCCACACCTAGCCAAGCACGAAAAGAAATTTTAAAAAGTGAAAAGGGTTTGCAAAAGATATCCCAGAGCTAAGAGGTATGCCAAAAGGGAGGTTAAGGGGGAAAACACCTGACGACACTGGGACAGGAGAGATAGGGGGGGCATGATAACACATACAAAAAACTGAGAGGAATTTACAAAGGGGGACAAAAACAGGATGTTCCAGAGATTGGACACAGTAACAAGGGGGGCACAGTTGGAAGCTGAAAGACACAGAGAAACACGGGGTGTAGGAAATATTTCTTCACCACAGAGTAGTCAGAAAGGGAATAGTTTGGGAAGCGATGTAGGGGAGGCAGGACCATACAAGTTTAAGCGGGGTATGAAAAAAAGCTCAGGCTCGGGAGAGTGACCTAGTGGCGATCGTGAAAGGCGGGGCGGGAGCTCGGACTGACCCCGCAACCTCAACAGGGGGTACAACTAGGTGAGTACACACCGCACACACACACACACACACACGCCACCACCACACACACACGCCCCAACAACAACAAACACCCCCAACCACAACAACCACACACACACACACACGACACCCACAACAACAACACACCCCCCTCACAAACAACTCACACACAAAACCACACACCACACCAAAAAACACACACACACACACACACACACACACAAAACCCCACACACACACACACACACACACACACAACACAACACACACACACCCCAACACACACACACACGCCAACCACCCACACACACACAACCACCCACCCCACACACCACACACACCCCAAACACCGCACACGCAACACACACACAACGACACACCCCCACACGCACACACACACACACATGCAACAAAAGAAGGGGGCCAGGAGAGGTTTGTACCAAGGGTAACGGGAAATAATAAAAAAAGTAGGATGAGCCCATGTTTCCCCAAAAGGGGCAGGAGGAAAAAAACCAAGTGTGCTGGGGAAAAATGGAAGAAATTAGAAGGCAAAGGACAAAGGAGAAAAAGGGGAGAGCGTCGTAACCCCAAACGAAATTGCACAGATAAGTAAGGGCCCAAAGACAATTGAAAACACATAGCAGCAAAACCCAAATCGACCGAAACTGTTTACAGCCACATCAGGGGGAAAAACAACAATAAAGGCGGGAAATTTGGCTAAGGAAGGAAAGGAGAGACAAAAAAAATCCCGTGAAGTATGTGAGGAACTAAACAAGAGTTTTCAAAAAAAGGGTTAAACAGAGGAGACAAAAGGGCTCCAAAAGGACGGAGGGGTGGGGCACCCCACCATGTGCTGGACACGGCACAAAACCCGGGAAGAAGTGAAGAGGTTCTGAGTGAGCAGACCCAAAGGGAAAGGGGGGCCCCAGAAAACTTTCCCCCCAGGGTTTATTGAGAGAGGGAGAGGGGCACTTGTGTACCCCTAACAACAATTTAAATACATCATGCCTGGGCAGGGAAAAACAGCAAATGTAGTCCCAATTTTTAAAAAAAGGGAGACAGACATGAAGCATTGAATACAGCCGTGTCATGACTGTACGTATGCAAAATCATGGGAAGATTATCGGGCAAAGAGGGGTAAAACCCCTAAAAGGGAAACGATCTCTCAACAGACCCAAAATTTGGGAGGGAAACCCTGTGCACAAACCTAGGGAGTTCTAGACTGGTGACGAGTAAGACAAAGAGGAGGGGTGGGTGGATTGCTTTTTCTTGGACGCAAGAAGGCTTTTTGACACATTCCACAAGAATTGGTGCAAAAAGGGAGGACCAAGCGGGGAAAACGGGGAAGGCACTACAATGGATCGGGAAAAATACTTGTCAGGAAGCAGCAGCGAGTCTGGTACGTGGGGGGTGTCAGAGGGGCCCTGTGACCGCGGGGTCCCACAGGGTCAGCCCTGGGACCGTGTTTTGGTTTTTGAACGAATGACGAAGGGAAATAGACTCTGAGGTGCCCCTGTTTGCAGATACGTGAAGTTGATGAGAAAAAAATTCACTCGACGAAGCCCAGGCGAACTAAAAAGGGTTGGACGGCTGCGGGCCCTGGCCCAGAATTGGCTCCGGGAGTTCAATCCCACCAAGGCAAAGTCATGAAAATTGGGGAAGGGAAAGAAAACGCAGACGGAGTACAGCGGGGGGCCCAAAAACAAACCTACTAAGGAAAAAGATTTGGGGGGAGTAAACACGGCCATCTTGAAACGCACATCAACCAAAAAATGCTGCCATTGGGCGCCTAGCAAACCTCAGAAAAAGCATTCCGACACTTAATAAGGAATATTCAGGACCCCGTACACCCTGTACGTTAGGCCCCTTTGGAGTATGCGGACCGTTTGGAACCCACACCCAGCCAAGCACGTAAAGAAAAATAGAGAAAGTGCAAAGGTTTGCAACAAGAATCCCCAAGGAGAGGGTTAAGGGAAAACAACCGACGACACGGAGGACAGGAAATAGGGGGGAATGATAACCATACAAAAAACTGAGGGAATTGACAGGTGGACAAACAGGATGTTCCAGAGATTGGGCACAGTAAAAAGGGGACCAGGGAAGTTGAAGCACAGTGAATCACAGGGGGTGTTAGGAAGTATTTCTTCAGCCAAGAGTAGTCAGTAAGGGAAAAGTTTGGGACGCGATGTAGTGGAGGCAGGATCCATACATAGCTTTAAGCAAGGGATGTAAAACTCACGGTCAGGGGGGAGTACCTAGTAGCGATCAGTAGAGGCGGGGCCCGGAGCTCGGACTCGACCCCCCCAACCCCAACTAGGGGAGTACACGCCGCACACGCAACGCAACCACAACACACTCACCACACCACACACCACACCCAAAAAACACACCACACACACAACACACACAAACACCACAACACACACGCACACACACACACACCAAAAAAAGTGTTGGTGACATCGAAAAACCCGGGGGGAGGTGCAAAGCTGCTAAGTGACCTTAACCTCAAAGGCGATGGGGCCGGAATCTCCCCCGGGGGCCCTTTGAGAAAAAGCAGAAATGCTGTGTGTGCCCCTAACCACATCTTCACCACATCCCTTGAAATGGGCAATACCCCGAGAAATGGAAGACAGCAAATGTAATCCCCATATTTAAGAAAGGAAAAAGAAATGAGGCACAAGCTACAGACCTGTGTCTTGAATGTATTTGTGCAAAGTCATGGAGAAGATTATCAGGAGGGGGGTGGCGAAACCTGGAACGGAGCAAGATTATAAATAAAACCCGCATGGGGTTATGGGAAGGGAAAACCTGTGTCACAAAACCCTTTGGGGTTTTTTTGAAAGGAAAAAAGAAGTAAGCACGAGGAAGAGGGGGGGTTGATTGCGTTTTCCTAGACTGCAGGAAGGCCTTTGACACAGTTCCCCACAAGAGTTTAGTGCAAAGTGAGGATCAGGCCCAATAACAGGGAGGGGCCCGCAATGGATCAGGGAATCCCCGACAGGGAGGAACAACGAGTCAGGTACGTGAAGAGGGATACAGTGGCGCTTGACGACGGGGTCCCACAGGGGCAGTTCTAGGACCAGTTTCATTTTTGATATATGCGAACGACATGATGGAAGGGAAAAGACCTGAAGTGTCCTGTTCCAGATGATGTTAAGTTGATGAGAAGAATTAAATACTGAGAGGAATTGACAAGGTGGACAAAGACAGGATGTTCCAGAGATTGGACACAGTAACAAGGGGACACAGTTCGAAGCTGAAGACACAGATGAATCACAGGGATGTTAGGAAGTATTTCTTCAGCCACAGAGTAGTCAGTAAGTGGAATAGTTTTGGAAGCGATGTAGTGGAGGCAGGATCCATACATAGCTTTAAGCAGAGGTATGATAAAGCTCACGGCTCAGGGAGAGTGACCTAGTAGCGATCAGTGAAGAGGCGGGGCCAGGAGCTCGGACTCGACCCCCGCAACCTCAACTAGGTGAGTACAACTAGGTGAGTACACACACACACACACACACACACACACACACACACACACACACACACACACACACACACACACACACACACACACACACACACACACACACACACACATCACACACATACACACACAACACACACATACACACACACACACACACAAACATACACACACACACACACACACACACACACACACACACATACACACAACACACACACACACACATCACATACACACACACACACACACACACACACATACACACACACATACACACACACACACACACACACACACACACTACACACACACACACACACACACATACACACACACAACACACACACACACACAACACACACACCACACACACACACACACACACACACACACACACACATCACAACACACACACACACACACACATACACACACACACACATACACACACACACACCACACACACACACACACACACACAAACACACACACACACACACACACACACACACACACACACTGCATGGTGGCGCAGATAAACTATAACATCAACCTTACTCATGTATTTCGGTCAGGTTCAAAATGAAATTATTTTGTTTCAGTAGTAAAGCGTCGACACTTTCCGCACGTTTACAAAATATATCTCGTTGGCCAGTTTGTCATTTACAGAAACTTTTTGGTAATGCTTCCAAAAATATAAAATGCGAAACATAAAAACACATTGAAAGCGTCAGAATTAAGCTCATGTTTTAGTAATTTCAGAACAATATTTACTTCATGAAATATTGTGCAATATTACATATATATATATATATATATATATATATATATATATATATATATATATATATATATATATATATATATATATATATATATATTATATATATATAATGGGATTGAAAGATAGCTCTAGGCTATCGAGACTGTAGGACCAGAGATGTACTCTATATAAAATTTTCGGCACAACTTCTTGCTGTTTAGTAAAGCCGGTTTTCATGTCTCTCCCAGGACGGACGTCGCTAAACACATGTTATCAGAACAATAAATGTATGTCCCTAAAAGATGACAACTTCATCCGTCTTCCCTCTAATGTCATAAACACCGCCAGGAAAATGCAAACAAAAGAACAAGAACATAAATTAGTAAGAAAACGAAAGGGGGAAATATCACTGGAGCGCTTTAGCTAAATAACTAGCGAGATATCATTGCCCCTAGAGGTTCCACTATAACACAAGCTCTGCAGAACACACGCTCGCCTAGAGTTCCTAGAGCTCACGACACTAACACTGATCTTCCTGACAGTGCTACGGGAGTAGAACCCTGAATTCTTCAGAATGCGGACGTGTATAAAGCTTCTATGTCATTCCCATCGCTCTGAGCAGGTTTCACAGGTTTTTAAGCCACAACACGTACAGCAAATTCTCAAGCCAACACTATTTGTTCAAACAGTCTGAGCACACCAGATTTTCCGGTGTTTTTTTCACCACTTACATTGTGTGTATTATGTACAGCGCTCGTTGTACGAGAATGGTATACAATACCGACAAGATGAAATTGAGACACATGTGCACATGTTGCACATGTGTCTCAATTTCATCTTGTCGGTATTGTATACCATTCTTGTACAACCTGTCAGACACTGCAACATCATGGAATCTTGATTCTGAGGACATAACCTTCACGACTACGACATCTACTACTACAACTAACCCATCTCTTTGGGTAGGACCTACTTCCACTGGGAATCCCGCCTACCAGTGACTATGCCCTTGTCTGCTACCCGTCCCAGTTCCACCTGACGTTACTACATAAGCGTCAGGCGCCTTGCTTCTGCTTCAGATTCCACGACATGGTGCTCTTCGCACCTACTGCTAGGTTGAGGGACTGATTACCTCATCTTCTGTACATAGTTCTCCTGTCTTCAAGTTATGTCCTGGAATTTGTATTGATAAAGCCACTGGATGGCGAAACGTCTACAATAAAGATACCCAGATGTTGCACATGTGTCTCAATCTCATGTACAGCACTCGTTGATGCACTCTTCCACTTTGAATCTCTGGTAAATACCCTTATTGCCTCCTAGAATACCTCATCAAATCGTTTATTCAGATCCTCGAAGATTTCTTGGTTGTGTGTGTGTACTCACATATTTGTACTCACCTATTTGTGATTGCAGGGGTCGAGTCTTAGCTCCTGGCCCCGCCTCTTCACCGGTTGCTACTGGGTCCTCTCTCTCCCTGCTCCATGAGCTTTATTAAACCTCGTCTTAAAACTATGTATGGTTCCTGCCTCAACTACGTCACTTTCTAGGCTATTCCACTTCCTGACAACTCTGTGACTGAAGAAATGTGCGTGTGTGTGTGTGTGTGTGTGTGTGTGTGGTGTGCGTCCGTTGTGTGTTGTGTGGGGTGGTGTGGTGGTGTGTGTGTGTGTGTGTGTGTGTGCTGGCTGAGGTCAGTATTCTGGAAAGTAGACCTTCTTTGTTGAGACATGTATATGGACCTCCCGGTCCAAGTAAGTATTTTGGTATATTGGGCTTCAAGATAACAATATTGATAGGTTGGGAACTGGCGATGTTTGTCCAGCTGACACTCACTGATATATTCTGTGAGATTTGAGATCTACTGTGCAACCCCCTTCAATACTTATATCTATACATGTACATGTGTGTACCCCCCTGACGAGGTCACTAACCCAGTATACTTCCTGACGAGGTCACTAACCCAGTATACTTCCTGACGAGGTCACTAACCCAGTATACTTCCTGACGAGGTCACTAACCCAGTATACTTCCTGACGAGGTCACTAACCCAGTATACTTCCTGTCGAGGTCACTAACCCAGTATACTTCCTGACGAGGTCACTAACCCAGTATACTTCCTGACAAGGTCACTAACCCAGTATACTTCCTGACGAGGTCACTAACCCAGTATACTTCCTGACGAGCTTACTAACCCAGTATACTCCCTGACGAGGTCACTAACTCATTGTACTCCCTCACGAGGTCACTAACCCAGTATACTCCCTAACGACGTCACTAACCCAGTGTACTCCCTCATGAGGTCACTAACCCAATTTTCTCCACAGTGGAACTTCCCCATCGCCATGCTCGCCAGGAAGGTGTCGGCTGCCCTGGCCGCCGGCTGCACCTGCGTCATCAAGCCTGCAGAAGACACACCCCTGGTCGCCCTGGCCTTCGCCAAGGTAAATCCCAGTCCACTGTACCTGGGTGCACGCATCAGGGAACTCCAAAAATGTAGCATACATATCCGATGCAGTTAAAGTTATGAGATGGAAACTAATATTCCAGTTTCGTCACTAAAAAACTGGCAAATTATAACATTCAAGCAAAAAGCTAATTAAAAATTTTCCCATAAAAAAACAGCAGTTTTTAATCCAAACTGAAGAGGAATTTTCTTGTTATTTCAGAGAGACCGATATTGAAGTCATTTAAAATTTGTGAAGTGATACGTCACTGAGTTAAGTAGCACCTCACTTTGCGAGTTGCCACCTCTGAGGTGCCACCTCTGAATGAGGTGATTTTCCACCTCTAATGAGGTTCACCTCAGTATTTAACATTCAAAATGTTTTTTTTTCTTCTTCCTATTCCTCTGAGGATGTGTGTAAGAACACGAAAGCGATCAGGATTTTTTCCTATTTTCAACAAGGTATATATATCGTGCCGAATAGGAAAAACTTGCGATTTTGTTTTAAGTAGCAACGGTCTTCTTGCAGATTAAGGCAAGCGAAAAAATGTGTATGCAGTATTTTCGCAAAAATCATTCTGACACTAACGACAAAAATATATTTCATTGTATTTGTTTATAATTAAATTATTCTAAACTTATTTAAAATATATTTAGTTGGATTAGGCTAAATTAAATTACGCTTGTTATAATAAGGTTAGGTAAGATTTCTAAGCTTTTTGGTACAAAATTATAAATTTTTACATCAACATAAATGAAATATATGTATATATATATATATATTTTATATATATATATATATATATATATATATATATATATATATATATATATATATATATATATATATATATATATGTCGTGCCGAATATGTAAAACTGGTCAATTAGCAAGAACTCATTTAAAATTAAGTCCTTTCTAAAATTTTCTCTTATACATTTAAAGATATATTTTTTTCATTAATGATAATGTAAAAATTTATAATTTTGCACCAAAAGAATCTTAGAAAACTTACCTAACCTTATTATAACAAGGAAAATTTGTTTTAGCCTAACCTAACTAAATATATTTTAGATTTGTTTACAATAATTTAATACTAAACAAACACAGTGAAATATATTTTTTTCGTTAGGTTCAGAATGATTTTGTCGAAATTATTGCATACACAAATTTTCACTTGACCTATACGGCAAGATGAGCGTTGCTATTTAAGCCAAGATGGCAAGTTCTGCCTATTCGGCCACGACATATATATATATATATATATTTATATATATATATATTTATATATATATATATATATATATATATATATATATATATATATATATATATATATATATATATGTATATATATAATATATATATATATATATATATATATATATATATATATATATATATATATATAAACACTGATCTCTGGCTCAAGGAGACTCGAACCTACGAACCTTCGAACAAGGTACGCAGTGCTTTACCAATCAAAGTCTAGCGCAAGCTGGACTCCAAGGTATTGGTCCAGTATGGGTACATTGGTAAAGCACCGTGTACCTTGTTCCAAGCTTCGTTGGTTCGAGTCTCCTTAAGCCAGAGATCAGTGTTTGTGTATATTTCGCCTGCTCTTGCGAATTCCTTGCATATATGTATATATATATATCTATTATATATTATATATATAATATATATATATATATATTTATATTTCGTGACATATCACGTCACAAATTATATCAATGAACTGGCCGTATCCCACCGAGGTAGGGTGACCTAGAAAGAAAGACGAAATTTTTTTCTTTTTAAATTTAGTAATTTATACAGGAGAAGGGGTTTAATATCCCCTTGCTCCGGCTTTTGGAGCCTATATGACACACAGGCTTACGTGGGAAAGGGTTCTTCTCCACTTCTTTTTTCACTCATATATATATTATATTATATTATATTTTATATATTTATATATATTTTATTTATATAATTTATATATATATATTATATATTATTGAAATAAGATCACAGTAAACAGGTGATTTCGGAATATGAAAAACAACCACTCTGAAAAAATAGAGAAATTCCAAGCGCTTTCTGACTCTCACATTTCAAGGAACTATAAAAGAAAAGATCCAAGGAACAAAATTAAGGGGTCGGGCCCAGCACCTCACTACAGATCCCACAACGGTTAAAACCCCTTATATTTTTTATATATATTATTATAATATTATTTATATATATATTTATATATTAAAATATTTTTCCCCTATTATATAAAAATATATTATATATTTATATATTATATAATATATATATATATATATATTATATATATATATTATTATATATTATATATTATATATATATATATTTATATATATATATATATATATATATATATATATATATATACTATATATATATATATATATATATATATATATATATATATATATATATATATAAATGAAGCAACGGTCGTTAAAGATTATTTAGTGGGCGGAATATTTACCTGTTAGTAGAAAAGATAAATGTAATTAGGGATTTATTTGCATACTTTGCTGTGAAGTTTAATGAGGTGGTTATTGTAAGAGCTGCCAGGTTGCTTGTTGGTTCTGAGTGCAGGGTTCAGTTGTTGTTCTGAGTCGCCTGGGTTGTATGTGTGTTCTGATTGCCAGGGGGTTGCTTGTGCTGTTCTTCAGTGCCTGGGTAGTATGTGTTCCTGAGTACCAGGCGTGCTGTGTGTTCTGAGTGCCGTGGTTGTATGGTGTTCTGAGTGCCACGGGTTGCTTGTGTGTTCGAGTGCCGGGGTGTATGGTGTTCTGAGTACTCAGGGTTGCTTTTGTTTCTGAGTTTGTGTTGTATGTGTATTCTGAGTGCCAGGGTTGCTATGCGTGTTATAGTGCCAGGGTTGTTGTGTGTTCTGAGTACCACGGGTTGTTGTGTGTTCTGAGTGCAGGGTTGTATGTTGTGTTTCTGGAGTGCCAGGGTTGCTTGCGGTTCTGAGTGCCAGGTTGCTTGTGTGTTCTGAGTTACCAGGGTTTCTTGTGTGTTCTGAGTCTGGGTTTTGTATGTGTGTTTCTGAGTGCCAGGGTATGCTTGTGTGTTCTGAGTGCCAGGGTTGCTTGTGTGTTTGAGTGCAGGGTTGATTGTGTGTTTGCTAGTGCCAGGGTTGCTGTGTGTTCTGAGTGCCAGGTGCCTGATGCGTTCTGAAGTGCAGGATTGCTTGTGTTTCTGGTGCAGGGTCTTTGTTGATATGTTCTGAGTGACAGGGTTGCTTGTGTGTCTGAGTGCCAGGGTTGCTTGTAGTTCTGAGTGCCAGGGTTGCCTGTGTATTCTGAGTTGCCAGGGTATGCTGTGTGTTCTGAGTGCCAAGGGTTCCTTGTGTGTTTATGAGTGCCAGGGTTCCTGTGTGTTCTGGATGCCAGGTTGCTTGTGTGTTCTGAATGCAGGGTTGCTTGTGTGTTCTGAGTGCCAGGGATGCTGTGTGTTCTGAGTGCAGGGTTGTTGTGTGTTCTGAGTGCCAGAGGTTGACCTGTATGTTCTGAGTGCCAGGGTGTTGCTATATGTGTTTCTGAGTGCCAGGGTTGCTTGGTGATGTTCAGAGTGCCAGGTTGCTTGTGTGTTCTTGAATGACAGGGTTGCCTGTGTGTTGAGTGCCAGGGTTGCATGTGTGTTCTGAGTGCCAGGGTTGCTTGTGTGTTCTGACTGTCAGGGTTGCTTGTGTGTTCTGAGTGCCAGGGTTGCCTGTGTGTTCTGAGTGCCAGGGTTGCTTGTGTGTTCTGAGTGCCAGGGTTGCTTGTGTGTTCTGAGTGCCAGGGTTGCCTGTGTGTTCTGAGTGCCAGGGTTGCTTGTGTGTTCTGAGTGCCAGGGTTGCTGTGTGTTCTGAGTGCAGGGTTTGCTTGTGTGTTGTGAGTGCCAGGGTTGCCTGTGTGTTCTGAGTGCCAGGGTTGCCTGTGTGTTCTGAGTGCCAGGGTTGCCTGTGTGTTCTGAGTGCCAGGGTTGCCTGTGTGTTCTGAGTGCCAGGGTTGCTTGTGTGTTCTGAGTGCCAGGGTTGCTTGTGTGTTCTGAGTGCCAGGGATGCCTGTGTGTTCTGAGTGCCAGGGTTGCTTGTGTGTTCTGAGTGCCAGGGTTGCCTGTGTGTTCTGAGTGCCAGGGTTGCTTATGTGTTCTGAGTGCCAGGGTTGCTTGTGTGTTCAGTGTGCCAGGGTTGCTGTGTGTTCTGAGTGCCAGGGTTGCCTGTGTGTTCTGAGTGCCAGGACTGCTCGTGTGTTCTGAGTGCCAGTGTTGCATGTGTGTTCTGAGTGCCAGGGTTGCTTGTGTGTTCTGAGTGTCAGGGTTGCTTGTGTGTTCTGAGTGCCAGGGTTGCCTGTGTGTTCTGAGTGCCAGGGTTGCTTGTGTGTTCTGAGTGCCAGGGTTGCTTGTGTGTTCTGAGTGCCAGGGTTGCTTGTGTGTTCTAAGTGCCAGGGTTGCTTGTGTGTTCTGAGTGCCAGGGTTCTGTGTGTTCTGAGTGCCAGGGCTGTTGTGTGTTCAGGAGTGCCAGGGTTGCCTGTGTGTTCTGAGTGCCAGGGTTTTGCTGTGTGTGTTGTTGAGTGCCAGGGTTGCCTGTGTGTTCTGAGTGCCAGGGTTGCCTGTGTGTTCTAAGTGCCAGGGTTGCTGTGTGTTCTGAGTGCCAGAGTTGCCTGTGTGTTCTGAGTGCCAGGGTTGCTTGTGTGTTCTGAGTGCCAGGGGTGCCTGTGCGTTCTGAGTGCCAGGATTGCCTGTGTGTTCTGAGTGACAGGGTTGCCTGTGTGTTCTGAGTGCCAGGGTTGCTTGTGTGTTCTGAGTGCCGGGTTTGCTTGTGTGTTTGAGTGCCAGGGTTGCTGTGTGTTCTGAGTGCCAGGGTTGATGTGTGTTCTGAGTTGCCTGGGTTTGATGCGTTGCTGTGTGTTCTGAGTGCCAGGGTTGTTTGTGTGTTCTGAGTGCAGGGTTGCTTGTGTGTTCTGAGTGCCAGGGTTGCCTGTGTGTTCTGAGTGCCAGGGTTGCTTGTGTGTTCTGAGTGCCAGGGTTGCCTGTGTGTTCTGAGTGCAGGGTTGCTTATGTGTTCTGAGTGCCAGGGTTGCTTGTGTGTTCAGAGTGCCAGAGGTTGCATGTGTGTTCTGAGTGCCAGGGTTGCCTTGTGTGTTCTGAGTGCCAGGACTGCTCGTGTGTTCTGAGTGCCAGGGTTGCATGTGTGTTCTTGAGTGCCAGGCCAGGTGTTGCTTGTGTGTTCTGAGTGTCAGGGTTGCTTGTGTGTTCTGAGTGCCAGGGTTGCCTGTGTGTTCTGAGTGCCAGGGTTGCTTGTGTGTTCTGAGTGCCAGGGTTTTGTGTGTTCTGAGTGCCAGGGTTCTTGTGTGTTCTAAGTGCCAGGGTTGCTTGTGTGTTCTGAGTGCCAGGGTTTTGTGTGTTTTGATGCCTCATTGCTGTTGTGTGTTCTGAGTGCCAGGGTTTGCTGTGTGTTTGAGTGCCAGGGTTGCTTGTGTGTTGTGAGTGCCAGGGTTGCTGTGTGTTTGTGTGCCAGTGGTTGCCTTGTGTGTTCTGAGTGCACAGGGTTGCTTGTGTGTTCTGAGTGCCAGAGTTGCCTGTGTGTTCTGAGTGCCAAGGTTTTGCTTGTGTGTTCTGAGTGCCAGGGGTGCCTGTGCGTTCTGTAGTGCCAGGATTGCTGTGTGTTCTGAGTGCCAGGGTGCTGTGCGTTCTGAGTGCCAGGGTTGCTTGTGTGTTCTGAGTGCCAGGGGTGCCTGTGCGTTCTGAGTGCCAGGATTGCCTGTGTGTTCTGAGTGCTAGGGTTGCCTGTGTGTTCTGAGTGCCAGGGTTACTTGTGTGTTCTGAGTGCAGAGTTCTTGTGTGTTCTGAGTGCCAGGGTTTGCCTGTGTATTCTGAGTGCCAGGGTTGCCTGTGTGTTCTGAGTGCCAGGGTTGCTGTGTGTTCTGAGTGCCAGGGTTGCCTGTGTGTTCTGAGTGCCAGGGTTGCTTGTGTGTTCTGAGTGGGGCCAGGGTTGCTTGTGTGTTCTGAGTGCCAGGGTTGCCTTGTGTGTTCTGAGTGCCAGGGTTAGCTTGTGTGTTCTGAGTGCCAGGGTTGCTGTGTGTTCTGGAGTGCCAGGGTTGCTTGTGTGTTCTGAGTGCCAGGGTTGTTGTGTGTTGTGGAGTGCCAGGGTTACTTGTGTGTTCTGAGTGTCAGGGTTCTTGTGTGTTTGAGTGCCAGGGTTACTTGTGTGTTCTGAGTGCCAGTGTTACTTGTGTGTTCTGAGTGCCAGGGTTGCTTGTGTGTTCTGAGTGCCAGGGTTACTTGTGTGTTCTGAGTGCCAGGGTTACTTGTG
Organism: Cherax quadricarinatus; assembly: GCF_026875155.1. Lineage (NCBI taxonomy): Eukaryota > Metazoa > Arthropoda > Malacostraca > Decapoda > Parastacidae > Cherax > Cherax quadricarinatus. The sequence continues at coordinate 3,338,356 of NC_069410.1, read as the reverse complement.
TGTTCTGAGTGCCAGGGTTACTTGTGTGTTCTGAGTACCAGGGTCACTTGTGTGTTCTGAGTGCCAGGGTTACTTGTGTGTTCTGAGTGCCAGGGTTACTTGTGTGTTCTGAGTGTCAGGGTTACTTGTGTGTTTTGAATGCCACGATTGCTTGTGTGTTCTGAGTGCCAGGGTTGCTTGTGTGTTTTGAGTGCCAGGGTTGCTTGTGTGTTGTGAGTGCCACGGTTGCTTGTGTGTTGTGAGTGCCAGTGTTACTTGTGTGTTCTGAGTCCCAGGGTTGCTTGTGTGTTCTGAGTGCCAGGGTTACTTGTGTGTTCTGAGTGCCAGGACTACTTGTGTGTTTTGAGTGCTAGGGTTGTTTGTGTGTTCTGAGTGCCAGGGTTACTTGTGTGTTCTTAGTGCTAGGGTTGTTTGTGTGTTCTGAGTGCCAGGGTTACTTGTGTGTTCTTAGTGCTAGGGTTGTTTGTGTGTTCTGAGTGCCAGGGTTACTTGTGTGTTCTGAGTGCCAGGGTTACTTGTGTGTTCTGAGTGCCAGGGTTACTTGTGTGTTTCTGAGTGCCAGGGTTAGCTTGTGTGTTCTGAGTGCCAGGGTTACTTGTGTGTTCTGAGTGCCAGGGTTACTTGTGTGTTCTGAGTGCCCGGGTTACTTGTGTGTTCTGAGTGCCAGGGTTACTTGTGTGTTCTGAGTGCCAGGGTTACTTGTGTGTTCTGAGTGCCAGGGTTGCTTGTGTGTTCTGAGTGCCAGGGTTACTTGTGTGTTCTGAGTGCCAGGGTTACTTGTGCGTTCTGAGTGCCAGGGTTACTTGTGTGTTCTGAGTGCCAGGGTTACTTGTGCGTTCTGAGTGCCAGGGTTACTTGTGTGTTCTGAGTGCCAGGGTTACTTGTGTGTTCTGAGTGCCAGGGTTACTTGTGTGTTCTGAGTGAACAAGTTTTGCTTTAAAAGGAATGTGTGTTTTAGTTAGCTCACTGGTGTTCAGATAGCATCAGTGTTCACTAGAGTCTTGGAGTTAACAAACATGCGCTGGTGGATCTAACCTTCCTTATACTCTCCTAGTTAATATTTCTTAAACGTACTGTATAAGATTTATAAGCCAGCTTTAGTGTTTGTGTTGTTGGTTTTAATACAATTTTTTTTCAGTATCTGTATTGCCGCACTCTTACGAGGTGTCGGGTCAGCTGGTAAATGTCAAATTTTTGACTGATATCCAGTCTTTTGTCAGGCAGGTTGTAGGTTATTCTTTTAGCCGATATAACCTGCAAGGAATCCGACAAACGCTGGCTCATGATGCTCACGACACATGCAAACACAACTAAATGAGAAGCTTGTAGAATATTTCTTTCTACATCAGTACACTTCTGTTGTGTAAGTAATATTTCATTTGAATTCTTCCTGAGGTGTGTGAGAGTGTGGGCGTGCCGGTGGGCGTGGTCAACGTGGTACCGTGCTCGCGTGGGCGTGTACAGCAAATAGGAAGTCGTCTGTGTGAATCACCCAAGGTCCACATCCTCTCTTCACCGGATCAACCGCAGTAGGAAAGGTAATGCAAATTACCAGTCTCTGTGCACCAGAACACATATGATTGCTTACTTTTAGCTGTGGGTGGAGCAGCAAAGTGTTTATGAAAGCAGGTATATCCTAAATTTCAGATTTTTCTAAACTTTTTCTTTTACATACCCGCAGTTTCCATGTTCATTAATACATTATTTTCAGTCTATTGTAAAAAGATGTTTATTGTAAAAGATTATGGGGAGGGTAAATGACTCTGTTTGTGCATAGCGAGGAACGAGCGCAGTGAATAACCCGGGGCTTGAAGGAGGGTAACTAGTCCGGTTATATTAATTATAATTATCAGCAGTGGATTGAAGACTTATTCCTAAGTGTTGGTGAGTGAGACTGCTGGTGTGGGAGGAGTGATGGTGAGTGGTGCTGCAGGTGTTGGAGAGTGACCCCTGCTGGTTTTGTAAGTTTTGGAACAATGTTGAAAGAATGTTGTAGGAGCAGTGTTGGAGCAATGTTGAATAAATGTTGGAGGAGCAGTGATGGAGGAGTAGTGTTGGAGAAGCTGTGTTGGAAGAGCAGTTTTTGAGCATTATTGGAGGAGCAGTGTTGGAGGAGCAGTTTTGGATGAGCAGTGCTGGAGGAGCAGTGTTGGAGGAGCAGTGCTGGAGGAGCAGTGTTGGTGGACCAGTGTTGAGTAGTAGTGTTGCACGAGCAGTGTTGGAGGAGCAGTGTCAGAGGAGCAGTGTTGGAGAAGAAGTGTTGAAGGAGCAGTGATGGAAGAGTAGTGTTGGAGGAGCAGTGTTGGAGGAGCAGTGTTGGAGCGGTGGTGTTGGAGGAGTAGTGTTGGAGGAGCAGTGTTGGAGGAGCAGTGTTGGAGAGGTAGTGTTGGAGGAGCAGTGCTGGAGGAGCAGTGTTGGAGGGGTAGTGTTGAGGAGCAGTGTTGGAGAAGCAGTGTTGGAGGAGCAGTGTTGGAGGAGCAGTGTTGGAGGAGCAGTGTTGGAGGGGCAGTGTTGGAGGGGTAGGTGATTGGAGGAGGCAGTGTGGAGAAGCAGTGTTGGAGGAGCAGTGTTGGAGGAGCAGTGATGGAAGAGTAGTGTTGGAGGGGCAGTGTTGGAGGGGCAGTGTTGGAGAAGCAGTGTTGGAGGAGCAGTGTTGGAGGAGCAGTGTTGGAAAGGGCAGTGTTGGAGGGGCAGTGTTGGAGGGGCTGTGTTGGAGGAGCAGTGTTGAGGAGCAGTGTTGGATTGAGCAGTGTTGGAGGAGCAGTGTTGGAGGAGCAGTGTTGGAGGAGCAGTGTTGGAGGGGCAGTGTTGGAGGAGCAGTGTTGGAGGAGCAGTGTTGGAGGGGCAGTGTTGGAGGAGCAGTGTTGGAGAAGCAGTGTTGGAGGAGCAGTGTTGGAGGAGCAGTGTTGGAGGGGCAGTGTTGGAGGAGCAGTGTTGGAGGAGCAGTGTTGGAGGGGCAGTGTTGGAGGAGCAGTGTTGGAGGAGCAGTGTTGGAGGATGAGGTCTGCTTGTGAATGCCTGGCCGCTGTGAGAGACGTGATTTATCTATATTTTATTCATGAAAAAAACGTTAAAATCGCATGGGTCACAGTGCGGAAACTTTAACCAGTGATGAAATATTCTCGCCGCTTTAAACAAAAGAAAATACTGTCCTTTTTGGTGCATGGAGTGTACGTAAATGGCCTCCCAAGTACACTCCACGGACCCACCCACAGCTGACGCCCAGCACGGGGGAATCCGTCCGTGCATATTTTGGAATCGTAATGATTCATGGGGGAGAGAAAAAATAAATTCCCGTCCTGGGAGCAGTGGGAATCAGTAACAGCTGACAGTCAATGTAGTTTATTCTCGATATATTTCTCCAGTTTTTTCTGGAACTGTCAGTGGGACTCGTTGTGCTAAAGTGATCCCTATTTAGGACACCACAGCACACTCCTGACTCTAATATAACTCCACAATTATATAATATATATATATATATATATATATATATATATATATATATATATATATATATTATATATATATATATATATATATATATATATATATATATATATATATTGTCGTGCGAATATGTAAAACTGGTCAATTAGCAAGAACTCATTTAAAATTAAGTCGTTTCTAAAATTTCCTCTTTTAAGTTTAAATTTTTTTTCATTTATGGAAATGTAACAATTAATAATTTTGTACCAAAAGTACCTTAGAAAACTTACCTAACCTTATTATAATTAGCGCAATTTAATTTAGCCTAATCCAGCTAAAGATATTTTAGATAAGTTTACAATAATTTAATAATAAACAAACTTAATGAAATATAGTTTTTTCGTTAGGCTCAGAATGAGTTTTGCGAAAGTATTGCATTGAAAAATTTTCGGTTGCCTTATTCGGCAAGAAGAGCATTGCTATTTAAGCCAAAATCACAAGGTTTACCTATTCGGCACGACATGTTGTCCATGGTAGTGGGCAATTATTTGGGTTATTAAAGAGACTAGATAAAACAGGGGAGCCATGAGCGCCTGATTAACCAGGCTGTGATAAGAACTCGTAAGGCTACATGTTGTAATAGTTATCACTAGAGGTCTACAAAAGTTATGTTCGAGTTACAGGGTGAGTTGGCTTGCCTTGACACTAGCAGTCTCTCTCTCTCTCTCTCTCTCTCTCTCTCTCTCTCTCTCTCTCTCTCTCTCTCTCTTCTCTCTCTCTCTCTCTCTCTCTCTCTCTCTCCCACAGTGGCCGAACACTCGCTCCAGGGCCACAGGGTGAATGGATTTGCTGTGTCAGCAACGGTATGTGTCTCTCTCCACAGTGGCTGTACTCGCGCTGCGGGTCCACCTTGAAGAAGGTGTCGCTAGAGCTGGGAGGAGATGCTCCCTTTATCGTCTTCCCCAGTGCCAACATGGACACTGCCATCGCTGGCACCATGGTCTGCAAGTTCCGCAATACCGGACAGGTAATTGTACTCTTTCCTCATCTTTCCTCTTGTACTCCAGCATTCGGATCACCTGAAGCTTACACTGCTGGTAGCGTAATGAGCACTAGTCAGAGAGAATGTAGAAACCCACTCGGGGGCGTAAGTGAAACGAGGTATGAAGAGGGGAGCCTGAAATATTCAAGTTAAGAAATGTACAACCTCGAATTCATTTGTTGTTTCATTTCCGTCTCCAACTAGGTTTCTCCATTCCCATCTAATCTTTCCAAAAAGAAAGCTTGCCTTCAAAACTGCTAAGTAATATCTTGTCTGGTGATGTTACTGAGTGAGGCACCTCCCTAATGACCTACTTGTAAATGTATATCACTACAATTATATACCTACAATTATGTTAATAAGACATAATATGCGTTTATGGCATTTTACTGAGTCCACCAGCGATTTTATCAATTGATAAAGCCCCTAGCGGGCGAAACGTCTTCACAATAAAATGCCTTACACTGTGGAAGCGAACAAAGGTCGCAGTCTATGACAACATACGTCTCCCTGGTGTGTACAGACTTGCGTCACGGCCAATCGTATCTTCGTCCACGAGAGTGTCTACGAGGAATTCGTGTCACGCCTGGCCAAGACCATGGACTCTGAACTCAAGGTGGGGAACGGTCTCGACCTCGGCGTCAACCAAGGCCCTATAATCAACCAGCGACAGCTTGAACGAGTCAGTACACACCACCAGTCTTGCAGACTCTATCATACCATAGTTAAGCTTTCTTTGTAATAAGCAGATGTCTATTTTGATTTGACAACTAACCCACAAATGGGAAATGAAAGCTGGTGTAGGTCCCAGAGGGACCGAAAAGTCGTCAGCTTTTTATTTCCACTTTGTGAGTTGAGAATTTTTCAATTACGATAATGTAACTTTATTCTTCCCCATGTGAGATGTTTGATATTAATCTGTAATTATTTCAAAGAATTCCACTGAGATAGATCCGGTTCATTTATCATGGACAATATGAAGGAGGGGTGTTAATGATGCAGTTTAAAAACTGTAGTGTAAAGCACCCTTCTGGCAAGACAGTGATGGAGTGAATGATGGTGAAAGTTTTTCTTTTTCGGGCCACCCTGCCTTGGTGGGAATCAGCCAATGTGTTAATAACATAAAATAAAATATGATTCTTAGTAACATTTGGGTTCACAATCCTGGGTTCACTCGTGGCTGTGGCACCTAACAGCTGGATAAGATGGTGAGGGAGACGGTGTCAGCTGGGGCGCAGGTGGTACGGGGCGGGGCTAGTCAAGGAGGTCTCTACTACGCCCCAACACTGCTCACCGGCGTCACCCCTGATATGGCCCTGGCCAAGAACGAGATATTTGGCCCTGTGGCTCCCATTATCAAGTTCAGCACGGAGGAGGAGGTGGTCAGTCTGGCCAACACCACGGACAGGGGACTGGCAGGTGAGTCTTCATGGTAGTGTATTTCCCACCTCCGAAACTGAAGCCCGACTAGCTAGTTTTCCTAAATCCCTTCTTAGATATAACCACATTTACTCTCCTACTGCAAGTTAAACCCTCCAAAACCACTTGCTTCCACTTTGATCCAACACCTTGACACTTGTTTGCTGGATGCTCACTTCTCTGTCTCTCCACAATTCACATCCCATTATCAGCTTTCAGTAAAGCTGGATGAAACTAACTGGTTTAGCGCTTTCCATTAAAATAAATCTAATAATCCTTCCATCCGTAAACAGGAAGTCCTCTTCACCTAACTCGATCCAACCAAGATTTATATACACTTCGGTCAACCTGTCTTCCATCCTTTCTACACGACCAAACCCCCCTTAACAACCTCTGTATATCATTGCCATTTTATACCAGCATGTAAATAAGACTCGTTTTATGGCATTTTATTGTGAGGGAGTTTCGCCCACCAGGAACTTTATCGTCACTAGTAATAAAGTCCCTAGTGGTAGAAACGTCTTTTCGATTAAATGCCATAAACCACGTACTGTGTCTTATTTATATAAACAACCCATCTTCTGCTTCCTTATTAACATATTCAACAACACTACAGCCGCTTTTAATGTCTTTACTCGTTATTCACACTCGTTGTTGTAATCACTATTTTCCTTTTAACCTTCTTACTGCCACACTCACTGTCTCACTGTCTCACTCACTGCCACACTCACTGCCACACTCACTGTCTCACTCACTGTCTCACTGTCTCACTCACTGTCTCATTGTCTCACTGTCTCACTCACTGCCACACTCACTGTCTCACTCACTGCCACACTCACTGTCTCACTGTCTCACTCACTGTCTCACTGTCTCACTCACTGTCTCACTCACTGTCTCACTGTCTCACTCACTGTCTCACTCACTGTCTCACTCACTTTCTCACTCACCGCCACACTCGCTGTCTCACTCACTGCCGCACTCACTGCCACACTCACTGGCACACTCACTGTCTCACTCACTGTCTCACTCACCGCCACACTCACTGTCTCACTCACCTCCACACTCACTGTCTCACTCACTGCCACACTCACTGTCTCACTCACTGTCTCACTCACTGTCTCACTGCCACACTCACTGTCTCACTCACTGTCTCACTCACTGTCTCACTCACTGGACACTCTCTGTCTCACTCACTGTCTCACTGCCACACTCACTGCCACACTCACTGTCCTCACTCACTGCCAGACTCACTGCCACACTCACTGTCTCACTGTCTCACTCACTGCCACACTCACTGTCTCACTCACTGCCACACTCACTGTCTCACTGTCTCACTTTACTGTCTCACTCACTGTCTCACTTTCTCACTCGCCGCCACACTCGCTGTCTCACTCACTGCCGCACTCACTGCCACACTCACTGCCACACTCACTGTCTCACTCACCCCCACACTCACTGTCTCACTCACCTCCACACTCACTGTCTCACTCACTGCCACACTCACTGTCTCACTCACTGTCTCACTCACTGTCTCACTGCAACACTCACTGTCTCACTCACTGTCTCACTCACAGTCTCACTCACTGTCTCACTCACTGTCTCACTGCAACACTCACTGTCTCACTCACTGTCTCACTCACAGTCTCACTCACTGTCTCACTCACTGCCACACTCACTGTCTCACTCACTGTCTCACTGCCACACTCACTGCCACACTCACTGTCTCACTCACTGCCAGACTCACTGCCACACTCACTGTCTCACTCACTGCCACACTCACTGTCTCACTCACTGCCACACTCACTGTCACACTCTCTCAATGTCTCACTCACTGTCTCACTGCCACACTCACTGTCTCATTCACTGTCTCACTCACTGCCACACTCACTGCCACAATCACTGTCTCACTCACTGCCACACTCACTGCCACACTCACTGTCTCACTGTTACACTCACTGTCTCACTCACTGTCTCACTGTCTCGCTCACTGCCACACTGTCACACTCACTGAACACACTGCCACACTCACTGCCACACTCACTGTCTCACTCATTGCCACACTGTCACACTCACTGCCACACTCACTGTCTCACTGCCACACTCAGTGCCTCACTCACTGTCACATTGCCACACTCACTGTCTCACTCACTGCCACACCACTGCCACACTCACTGCCTCCCTCACTCATTCACTGCCACACTCACTGCCACACTCACTGCCACCCTCACTGTCTCACTCACTGCCACACTGTCACACTCGCTGCCACACTCACTGCCACACTGCCACACTAAAATGTCTCACTGCCACACCCACTGCCACACTCACTGCCACACTCACTGTCTCACTACCACACTCACTGTCACACTCACTGTCTCACTCACTGCCACACTCACTGCCACACTCACTGTCTCACTGCCACATCCACTGCCACACTCACTGCCACACTCACTGTCTCACTCACTACCACACTCACTGTCACACTCACTGCCTCACTCACTGCCACACTCAATGCCACATTCAAATGCCACCCTCACTGTCTCACTCACTGCCACACTCACTGTCACACTCACTGCAACACTCACTGCCTCACTCACTGCTACACTCACTGCTACACTCACTGTCTCACTGCCACAACCACTGCCACCACTCACTGTCTCACTACCACACTCACTGTCACACTCACTGCCTCACTCACTGCCACACTCAATGCACACTCAATGCCACCCTCACTGTCTCACTCACTGTCTCACTCACAGTCTCACTCACTGTCTCACTCACTGTCTCACTGCAACACTCACTGTCTCACTCACTGTCTCACTCACAGTCTCACTCACTGTCTCACTCACTGCCACACTCACTGTCTCACTCACTGTCTCACTGCCACACTCACTGCCACACTCACTGTCTCACTCACTGCCAGACTCACTGCCACACTCACTGTCTCACTCACTGCCACACTCACTGTCTCACTCACTGCCACACTCACTGTCACACTCTCTCAATGTCTCATCCACTGTCTCACTGCCACACTCACTGTCTCATTCACTGTCTCACTCACTGCCACACTCACTGCACATCACTGTCTCACTCACTGCCACACTCACTGCCACACTCACTGTCTCACTGTTACACTCACTGTCTCACTCACTGTCTCACTGTCTCGCTCACTGCCACACTCACTGTCACACTCACTGAAACACACTGCCACACTCACTGCCACACTCACTGTCTCACTCATTGCCACACTGTCACACTCACTGCCACACTCACTGTCTCACTGCCACACTCAGTGCCTCACTCACTGTCACATTGCCACACTCACTGTCTCACTCACTGCCACACTCACTGCCACACTCACTGCCTCCCTCACTCATTCACTGCCACACTCACTGCCACACTCACTGCCACCCTCACTGTCTCACTCACTGCCACACTGTCACACTCGCTGCCACACTCACTGCCACACTGCCACACTAACTGTCTCACTGCCACACCCACTGCCACACTCACTGCCACACTCACTGTCTCATCACTACCACACTCACTGTCACACTCACTGTCTCACTCACTGCCACACTCACTGCCACACTCACTGTCTCACTGCCACATCCACTGCCACACTCACTGCCACACTCACTGTCTCACTCACTACCACACTCACTGTCACACTCACTGCCTCACTCACTGCCACACTCAATGCCACATTCAATGCCACCCTCACTGTCTCACTCACTGCCACACTCACTGTCACACTCACTGCAACACTCACTGCCTCACTCACTGCTACACTCACTGCTACACTCACTGTCTCACTGCCACAACCACTGCCACACTCACTGTCTCACTACCACACTCACTGTCACACTCACTGCCTCACTCACTTGCCACACTCAATGCCACACTCAATGCCACCCTCACTGTCTCACTCACTGCCACACTCACTGCCACACTCACTGCCACACTCACTGTCTCATTCACTGCCACACTCACTGCCACACTCACTGTCTCACTCACTGTCTCACTCACTGTCTCACTCGCTGTCTCACTCAATGTCACACTCGCTGCCACACTCACTGTCTCACTCACTGCCAGACTCACTGTCTCACTCACTGTCTCACTCACTGTCACACTCACTGTCTCTGCCACACTCACTGTCTCACTCACTGTCTCACTCACTGCCACACTCACTGCCACACTCACTGTCTCACTCACTGCCACACTCACTGCCACACTCACTGTCTCACTCACTGTCTCACTCACTGTCTCACTCGCTGTCTCACTCAATGTCACACTCGCTGCCACACTCACTGTCTCACTCACTGCCAGACTCACTGTCTCACTCACTGTCTCACTCACTGTCACACTCACTGTCTCTGCCACACTCACTGTCTCACCCACTGTCTCACTGCCACACTCACTGTCACACTCACTGCCACACTCACTGCCAGACTCACTGCCACACTCACTGTCTCACTCACTGCCACACTCACTGTCACACTCACTGTCTCTCTCAATGTCTCACTCACTGTCTCTGCCACACTCACTGTCTCACTCACTGTCTCACTGCCACACTCACTGCCACACTCACTGTCTCACTCACTGTCTCACTCACTGTCACACTCACTGTCTCACTCACTGTCTCATTGCCTCACTCACTGTCACACTCACTGTCACACTCACTACCACACTCACTGTCACACTCACTGTCTCACTCACTGCCGCACTCACTGTCACACTGCCACACTCACTGTCTCATTCACTCCCACAGTCACTGCCTCACTGTCACATTGCCACACTCACTGTCTCACTCACTGCCAAACTCACTGCCACCCTCACTGTCTCACTGCCACACTCACTGCCACACTCACTCTCACACTCACTGCCACACTCACTGTCTCACTCACTGCCACACTCACTGTCTTACTGCCACACTCACTGCCACACTCACTTTCTCACTGCCACACCCACTGCCACACTCACTGCCACACTCACTGCCACACTCACTGTCTCACTCACTGCCACACTCACTGTCACACTCACTGCCTCACTCACTGCCACACTCACTGCCTCACCGCCACACTCACTGTCTCACTCACTGCCACACTCACTGTCTCACACACTGCCACACTTACTGTCTCACTCACTGCCACACTCACTGCCCCACTGCCTCACTCACTGCCACACTCACTGCCACATCCCCGTCTCACTCACTGCCACACTTACTGCCTCACTCACTGCCACACTCACTGCCACACTCACTGCCTCACTCACTGCCACACTCACAGCCTCACTCACTGCCTCACTCACTGCCTCACTCACTGCCTCACTCCCTGCCACACTCACTGCCACACTCACTGCCTCACTCACTGCCACACTCACTACCCCACCCCAGTGCCACACTCACTGCCTCACTCACTGCCACACTCACTACCCCCTACACTGCCACACTCACTGCCACACTCACTGCTCACTCACTGTCACACTCACTACCCTACACACTGCCACACTCACTACATACACTGCCCCACTCACTCTCACACTCACTGCCACAAATCACTGTCTCACTCACTGCCACACTCACTGTCTTACTGCCACACTCTCTGCCCCACTCACTTTCTCACTGCCACACAACACTGCCACACTCACTGCCACACTCACTTTCTCACTGCCACACAAAACTGCCACACTCACTGCCACACTCACTGCCACACTCACTGTCTCACTCACTGCCACACTCACTGTCACACTCACTGCCTCACTCACTGCCACACTCACTGCCTCACCGCCACACTCACTGTCTCACTCACTGCCACACTCACTGTCTCACACACTGCCACACTTACTGTCTCACTCACTGCCACACTCACTGCCACACTCACTGCCACACTCCCTGTTTCACTCACTGCCACACTTACTGCCTCACTCACTGCCACACTCACTGCCACACTCACTGCCTCACTCACTGCCACACTCACAGCCTCACTCACTGCCTCACTCACTGCCTCACTCACTGCCTCACTCCCTGCCACACTCACTGCCACACTCACTGCCTCACTCACTGCCACACTCACTACCCCACACAGTGCCACACTCACTGCCTCACTCACTGCCACACTCACTGCCTCCTACACTGCCACACTCACTGCCACACTCACTGCTCACTCACTGCCACACTCACTACCCTACACACTGCCACACTCACTACCATACACTGCCACACTCACTACCTCACTCACTACCTCACACACTGCCACACTCACTACCCCACACACTGCCATGCTCACTATCTCACACTCTGCCACAATCACTACATCCACACTGCCACACTTACTACCTCACACACTACCTCACTCACTATCTCACACACACTGCCACACTACCTCACACACTGCCACACTCACTACCTCACACACTGCCACACTCACTGTCTCACACACTGCCGCACTTACTGTCTCACTCACTGCCACACTCACTGCCACACTGTCACACTCAATGCCACACTCACTGTCTCACTCACTGCCACACTCACTGTCTCACTCACTGCCACACTCGCTACCTCACACAGTGCCATACTCAATGCCTCACTCAGTGCCTTACTACCTCACACACTGGGTCACTCACTACCTCACACACTGGGTCACTCACTACCTCACTCACTGGGTCACACACTGGGTCACTCACTACCTCACTCACTGGGTCACACACTGGGTCACTCACTACCTCACACACTGGGTCACTCACTACCTCACTCACTACCTCAGGCTCCTATTTTTTCTCCTTCAGACACATCTTGGTTCCCATGCAAGCAAATCTTTTCCTTTGCTTTGTCATCTACGTTTAGTAACTCCTCAACATATTCTCTCGTCTCCAGTGCCTACAGTGCCTCCAGTGCCTCCAATGTCTCTAGTGCAGTGGTTCCCAAACTTTTTCAGCTTGTTACCCAATTTAACATGCCACATAAAGCATGTTACCCCTTTCACAAAATGTTGTTATTATTGATATATATGGCTAAATTAAAACACTTGAGATATTTTCTTTTATTTATTGTATTTGAACATTGTGCATCTCTAATGACTATTACCAAAGATGTCAAGAACATCAGTGGGATGGATGGAGTTGCATACTTGAAGCTAGTTTAGGAATTCTTGGCTTCGTGGTTGAAAGTGCCAGCCTGGCATCGTTTGCAACATTCAAGCGAGTCCTCTTTTTTGTTTTTATACCCAGCACAGTTGAGAAGCCCTTCTCGCACAGATACGTTGTTGAGAATGATACCAACAACTTCAAGGCTCTCTTGGACAGAGTTGGCGAGTCAGGTAGTCGTGAAATCCAAAAGGAATCTGCATTTTGGTTTTGGAATTCGATTTTCAAGGCTTCATTGGCTCGCCATTGTGATCCACTCCTCCTTTGCAGGGAAATCATCATCATGAATGGCATCATCAGGTACAGAGAAGGGATGAATTATCCACTGAAAGTGGCTGTTTCTTGGTCACTCTCTGGAAAGTAGTGATGCATGCTTGTTTCAAGCCCCTTCAAATGGTCGCTCATTTCTTTGTTGATGGTCTGTAGAAGTGATCCAGTATCATGACTATTCTCCTCAACAAACTGGTCTAGGTGTGGAAACGGGGCGATCACTCCTTTCTCCAAGCGCCGAATCCAGAGTCTCAGTTTCCCCAGAAATGCAGTCACAGTGTGATGGGCATCAATGACAGTCGTGTTTCGGCCCTGGAGTTGCAGATTACCACTGTTCAGCTCCGCAAATATGTCAGCCAAGTAACAAAGTCGAGCAAGCCACTCCTTATCGGTGAACTTGGTAGCAAAAGGAGATCCTTTTTGTTCCAGGAATTCCTGAACAGCTTTTCGGAGCTCAATGACTCGACGTACAACCTTGCCTCGTGACAACCAGCGAACATCGGTGTGGTAGAGCAAACTTGATACTGCTCTCCCATTTCCTTGCACAGCTCCTTGAATATGCGCGAATTCACATCTCTGGACTTGATGAAGTTGACGATTTTCAACACATCTTCAAACACTAACTTCAGATTACCAGGCAGGCTTTTCGATCCAAGAGAGTACCGATGAATGATGCAGTGATCTACAGAAATTTCTGGATTGATAGCTTGTATGAGGCCCCGTAATCCACGATGACCACCCATCATCGACGGTGCTCCATCGACGGAGACCTGGAATAAAAAGAAAAATTATTATAGACTGCGTCAGTTAGTCATTGTTACTTATCTTTTGCGTTATAATTATATGGTTTTAATTAATTATTTCGGTACTTGAGTATTTCAGTACGACAGGCACGATATATTTTGTGTGAATCATGTACAAAATTTTAGCTACACTACAGTTACTTGTACAATAAATAAAACTGTATATGACTATATGCCGTGTAATTCATTGTATTTATACTAATTTAGACTTTATATAAACATCGTTTCCTACCTGTTGAACGCTGTTCCAATCCAATCCATTCTTGGTAAAGAAACTGTTGATGATATTGAAGACATCTTCTCCCTTTGTGGTTGTCAGCAGATCCTCGCATAATAGGAAACTCTTCTTTGATCTTGTCCTGGTGGACGTAACGGACGAACCCAAGGAGAACAGCACAACTGGCTACGTCACACGATTCATCAAATTGCAAGGAGAATTTGCCATATGAGCTTTCCTTGATCTCTGTTGTAACTTGGGACAGGATATCTGATGCCATGTCATCGACTCGTCGGCGGATGGTGTTGTTTGATAGAGATATGACACTCAGTTTCTTCGCTTGATCCTCCCCACATACCTTGCTTACCATCTCGTATGCACAAGGCATAATCAGATTCTCTGCAATGGTGTGGCATTTCTGTTGTTCGGCAATTTTATATGCAACACAGTAGGATGCTTCGACCGCAGCTTGAAGCTTTAGGGCTTGAATTCCAGATGAGCCGAACTGGATATTCTTCAGTGCTACAGCCTGGCGCTGAAAATAAGCCTGATCCTTATTTTGAAGATTTGGATGGCACTTCTGGAGGCGAAGAAAGGCGTCAGTGTAGGTGCGCTTTTTGGACATTTTCTTGTTCAATCTGCAGAAAAAGAAGAATATCCATGCATACACTGCAAGACGCAAGGTACATAATTTCTCGCATGGCAGCTAACACAAGTTCACTGATGCAAGCACACATGCATACATTCAAAATTGTCAGGCTGCAAGTATCATGCTTGTCAGCACAAGAGCACCGTGTAGCGCGAGACTACAGTGAACGTATACAGCCTCGCATACTCTGCTAATCCTAGCAAAACCATTGAAAACGTAAGAACCACACATACATTATATATAAAATTAATAATAGCTACAAATTCACAGTAACAGTGGGTAAATACTAACTATATACTGCACAGGGCAGTACACATACATACCTCGGCTGATGCTCACAGATAAACTGACAGTGTGAAATAGAGGCAGCCTCAGGAAGTGGGTGACGCGTACTGGACAGGTCGATCTGGGCTACTGAGTGACTTTTGTCCTGAAGCATACTTGTCAAAATACTTTTGGGTTTCCACACACTTAGCTATATATTTCTTCTTTTCTAATACTGTATATTAGTTTTTGATGTTTATTGTTATTTGGTTTAACTTTATTACTTACTTATAATAGGTTTACTTTACAACTTTATATACTAAGACAAAGTTAACAATAATCCTCATACCGGGTACAGCATTGTTTTCTTGATTTTCAGAATTCATAACTTTTTTTCTGTCACCCCTCCATTACCCCCCAAAAATGGTTAAATTACCCCCAGGGGGTAATTTACCCCCAGTTTGGGAACCACTGCTCTAGTGCCTCCACTTCCCCGAGTGCACCTGATGTAGCGTTCTACTGATAGCTTTGCTTTAATAATAATAATAATAATAATAATAATAATAATAATAATAATATTATTATTATTATTATTATTATTATTATTATTATTATTATTATTTTATTATTATTATATCTATTATTATTATTATTAATATTATTGTTACGATTTTATTATTAGTATTATTAGTATTAGTATTATTATGATAAATCATCATGATGGAAGTCATCCAGCGCCCAGAAAATAGGAGGTAATTAGATTTGATCAGAGGAATGAAGGATAGTTTCAGTTCCTTGGATTAAGAGCTCTTTAAAAGCTTCAAGACACCACCCCCTCCCCCCCCCATAAAGAGATGACAGATGCGGGACAAGATGAAGACAACGTCGGTGTCTTCACGTTACTTGACGGAGACTCCAGTCGTCATCATTCTTGGTGAACAATGACATATTTTGTGTTTAGAACATAATAAAATTGTAATAAAGTTGGTAGAATTACCGACAATATGTAAAGTAAAACGACACAAGTGCAACTAATGTGACATTTATTGTGGCAACGTTTCGCTCTCCAAGAGCTTTATCAAGCCATTACCAATTAATGGCTTGATAAAGCTCCTGGAGAGCGAAACGTTGCCACAATAAATGTCACATTAGTTGCACTTGTGTCCTTTTACTTTACAACATAATAAAAAAAAAAGTCCCTCAAATGAACATAATTTATATAGACAAAAAAAAATAAGGATTTAGAAATGTCTTTTTCAGACCGATAAAAATAAAGGCAGGAAGCGACAATAATTGTCTGGAGGGAGTTCCGGGGGTCAACGCCCCCGCAGCCTGGTTCATGACCAGGCTTCGTGGTGGAGCGGTATCTGATCAACCAGGCTGTTACTGTCGGCCGCATGCCCAGCTGACAGGTGCTGACTTTAGGTGCCTGTCCGGCTCCCTCTTGAAGACAGCCAGGGATCTATTAGTAATCCCCTTCTATATGTTGGGAGGCAGTTGAGTAGTCTTGGGCTCCTGACACTTATTATGTTGCACCGCTTGCTGGGTCTTTTGCTTGGTAGGGAGTGATTTCCGTGTGCAGATTTAGGACTAGTCCCTCTACGATTTTCCAAGTATATTTTATGATGTATAGTTAGTGACTCCTATAAAAATTCTACAGCTCGTCATGTTAAAAGTAGTCAGAGCAAAATGTACTTCTACCTTCCATGTTTCCCCCCCCCCCTCACAGGTTACTTCTACTCGAACGACCTGAGTCAGGTGTGGAGGGTGGCGGAGGCTCTGGAGGTGGGCATGGTGGGTGTGAACGAGGGACTGCTGTCCACCTGTGAGGCTCCCTTCGGAGGCTTCAAACACTCAGGTCTCGGCAAGGAGGGTTCTAAACACGGCCTCGACGAGTACTCCAACCTCAAGTACATCTGCTTCGGTGTCTAGTTTCCCAGAGCTCAACTTGGTCAACCTCAGACTTCTTCACTGCTTAAGGTTCATCGTGAAGACCATGAAGCTCTACTCTACTCTACTCTACTCTATCTTTATTATTAAAAGCAACACTGTACTGTAGCACTTCGGACGTACCAACGCAAAGTAAAAACAAGCGAGTAAATGTTTGTTTTTTATCCTAAATTCAAAAGCTTCGAATATCTTCCTTTATAAAAAATAGCCTAAAATAAATAACAATATCACAAGATAAACCTATGACATCTGCTGTTTTTTTGGAATTTCATAATAAAAAAAATTAAAATAATAGAGAAAAGAGTCAAGTTCAATTATACACCACAAGTGTTTACTCTTCAGAGTATATACACAGAATTTACTTTATTGATGGTGTAAAGGACGTACAGCCCTGATGGCATTAGTGTTGTTGATACAGGCTTTAAACCAAGTAAATCAACCACAGCAACACATTATAGTAGGTAAGATGTGAGGAAAGAGGGTGAACAAGGTCATCTGAACTGTGTGTGACGGTTACATTCTTCTGGCGAGACATTTATTAAGTGATCGATGGTGAATATGTTCCTTATTTTAGATCAGCCTAACTTAATGGAGAGTAGAACACTATGATTTAAAATATAAAGGAGGGCTTTTTTTTTTTTTTTACAAAATTCTATATAACACGTTATTGTATAAACAACTCGCTTCACTTTTCATTTTTTTTTTTAAGTTTTTCTGTTTTATGAAGAGAACGCAATGTTATAATTATTTTCTCCCCAATTTTTTACTACCGGCATAAGAAAAATGATGATAATCCATTTGACTCAAGAGTTACATAGGATATTTACACTGTGTGAGACTCTCAGTGAATATCCATCAAGAACTTTCTTAAATCCTTATTTTAGATAATAAAATATTCCTGATTGGTGATAAGAGGTTATAATAATCTTAATTATGGGCTTTAAACCCATCAGTCAGTGGATTTTAAACCTAATTAACTAACCAACTATCAGTAGTAGGAAGCAGAGAATGCATTATCTTAATATATCGTTAGTCATTTTCTATCACTTATATATTACTTCTTGCTCCTCCTCTTGGTCAAGTTTTATTTAAGATCAAGACGTAAGAGATTTATCCTATTACAGGAAAATTGAGTCTCCAGGAAAATTTTTATTTTATTCCAGTTGCTTTCATCTTGAAAACAAGAGGGAGCTGCCCAAATTACAAGGACACTGTCTGCATGAACAAGCGGTATATAAGAAAGAAACTGGCATTTTTTTACGTTTTAGTAGATAGTGTAAGAGGAAGGATGAACTAGGGTAAAAAAGTGGGCAAAATGCATTCTAGATGAAGTCTATGATGAATTAACTCAAGTTGTGTAGAGAGTAAAGATGACTTTTGTAAGAGTTAGCGACTGAAACAAAAACTGATCCAGTGTTTTGGGTGAGAGGTTTATTTTAAGACAGTGTGTTCTTGCTGCCTGGAGGCTTTCAAGGAGAAGAAAGATGTCTCACGATGCCTTGTGAATAAGCCTGAAGTTCAGGGTAAAAGATTTCTGTTTTTCTTCTGCACAGATCAAGAAGACTCCAAAGAAAACGATCAAAGGAGCAACTCTCAGAGGGAATTCTCTTAAATTCTAATTCCATTTTTTCTCTCTCTAGAAAACGTCTTCCACTCTGCCGTGAGATTCTCCCCGGGATCAGGACACTCCCTTCCCTACCCTCCTTGGTTTCTGAGAGTGAGAATCAGGAACACATTCTCAGAATTTCAAAAGACTTTGAGCGAGAGAGAAAAAAGTCGGAACTAAACTTGGTGGCCAGGATAGTACCAGCGGGCACCTCGCATTTTAATATTCTTAGGCAGACGGTAGGTTCTTTCCTTTAATAAATATTCAGCAAACAGTTTCGCCTGCATGAAGTTTTCTTTTAAATTTTCATTTATCCAGCTCAAGAAAAATATCAATACACTTTCCCTTGGTGATAGTGCAGATAAGATAAGGGAACCTCATTTTACAAATGCAGTTTTACATGTATGTGGAAGACGTCGCTGAGAACATTGTATTAACTTGATTTCAGTTAAATATACAGGTGCTTTGCAGCATTTGATGATAAATTACTACACTGGATGCATTAACTATGTTATTACTATTGGCATACAATAAGATTTTAAATGCGTTCCCCGATTAGGTGAGTTTATTTGGCAGCGCCAATGATCATGAGTGAACATAAAGCCACATAGACAGCCCAGTTAGTATATATTTTGATGAGTATCTCTGTTGATGTGTGTGTGTGGACTGAGAGCAACAAATATACACTTGGAGGGTTATTTACCTGGAGAGGGTTTCGGGGGTCAACGCCCCCCGCGGCCCGGTCTGTGACCAGGCCTCGCGATGGATCAGGGCTTGATTAACCAGGCTGTTACTGCTGGCCTCACGAAAACCGACGCTGGTCAGGTACTGACTTTAAGTACCTGTCCAACGCCTTCTTGAAGACAGCCAGGGATCTATTGGAAATTCCCCTTATGTATGCTGGGAGGCAGTTGAACAGTCTTGGGCCCCTTACACTTATTGTGTTGTCTCTTAGCGGACTTGTGGTGCCCCTGCTTTTCATTGGGAAAATGTTGCATCTCCTGTCGAGTCTTCTGCTTTTATAGGGAGTACGCAGATTTTGTACTAATCCCTCTAGGATTTTCCATGTGTATATTATCATGTATTTTTCTCGCCTGCGTTCCAGGGAATACAAGCTAATGGACTTCAACCTTTCCCAGTAATTTTGTTTTATCGTTCTTAAGTATTTATTTATTTATTTATTTATTTATTTAATAATTTGAACATACATACAGAGGTACAAAAAAATACAGGTAAGAGCAGCATGCCAAAGCCACTTGTATGCATAGCATTATGGGCTGGCTTAAAATTAACTTAAGATTAACTAAGCAATGATGTAATCAGTGATAAAACATTATTGTAAACAGATAACAATAAAGCACAAATGAGTATTACAAAGACAGGTCATGTGGTTGCATGCATTGCTGTACATTCAGTAGAATGGAGTATTCTGTTAGGTAGTGTATTTAAAAAATAATAAAGTTAGATTGGGTCTTAGGTTTAACATTTATGTGATATAATTGTGAGAAACAGGTCAGCAATTTCGCCTGCCTTGAAAGGGGCCGTTAGTGTACAGCAGTATTCCATCCTAGAGAGAACAAGCGATTTGAAGAGAATCATCATGGGCTTGGCATCCCTAGTTTTGAAAGTTCTCATTATCCATCCTATCATTTTTTATATCATTTTATTCACTCTTAGAGTTTAATTCCGGTATGTCAGTGTTTCTGAATGAAGTATCTTGGACTGGTGGTGAAGCCGTGCTGCCTCACTGACCCTACACAGTACATAGTTGACATGGTTTTGGTTATATCAGTTCCATCCTCGGCAGTTACATAATTACAAGTACACTACCTTCACAATTAGAGTTTCCTTATCTACAGGCATAAGTAATTTTACAGTTACAGTATCGTTACCTGCGGGCGTCTCTATATTTGTAAATTATCTTTACCTAACTGCAGTAAATCCTACTCATTAACATATAAGTCGGTCGACCTTTGCTATCAAATGTTCCAACTGTTCCTACAGTGGTAGCTGTATAGCCCTTGTGGCTTAGCGCTTCTTTTTGATTATAATAATAATTCTACAGTGGTATTAATTCTATACTTTTATAATTTTCATTCTATGGACGGAGTGTTAAGTCCCCCCCCCCCCAACACTCACTATATATTATACATTTTCCCTTGGAGTTGAAACACCAGCCTGCACCAGCCTGCACCAGTCTGCACCAGCCTGCACCAGCCTGCACCAGCCTGCACCAGTCTGCACCAGTCTGCACCAGCCTGCACCAGCCTGCACCAGCCTGCACCAGCCTACACCAGCCTGCACAACAACCTAAGGGAGTCCTGGTCACCACAGTCTACTATTTTATTTCCAACTTTTTGACTCACGAAATCGTAATGACACGCTTGAAAACAAACCACTGTACGGGTGGGGATTGAACTCGCGGCAAATGAATCTTAAACCTCCTGGCCAGCGCGTAAGCTACTGGGCCAGCTGGCTACAATAAGATTCACCCAACTAGGTATATTTATACACCATCCTTAGTATAATGCTGAACATCGACACAGTTCTCTCGCAGTTTTCTTGAAAGCTATATAGTCTTGTTATGATTCTAAATTTCTACCAATTCATTAGCTGTCTTGTTTTCTGCGGTGATAACATGAGGTGGTATCCACATAAACTTTACCAGTTCTATATTTTGTAATACATTTCTTATGTCTTTGAAAATGCTAGTGATACATCTGGTGTGTATGCTGAATGACGTTCATATGGAATCGATTCTTTTTTTTTTTTTACATCTTCAGTGGCTAATTTATAGGGATTTAATTCAGTCTGGATTGAAGATACCGAATCCTAAACTAACCCTTACTAACTGTTCATGATTTCTGTCAAATCTTCGACTGATAACTCCGGTAAGAAGTGATCCAGCAACATCACTTTCAGTGGTGTTGCTGGATCACTTCTAGTAATTCACTTCTATTGATTCATCGATAAAAATCTTGGCTGAGACCATCATCAGACTCAGTGCTGATAACGGATTACGTATTCATTTCTCATTACAAACATGGATATGTATCTGACATTCTCATTTTCCTATTCATTTCATTCCCACACTCGGCATACATCACAGTAATACACTATAACATTAAAACTCACTAATCGTAATAAACGATTGCTAACATATCACGGAACTGTGAGTTATACGACTCACTTGCCATGGGTTTAAGGATCCCCCTCCCCCGTTCCCTAAGTTTTTAACATTAAATTCAGAATATCTCACTAAGGCCAAGTAATATATTCCTTCAGTAGATAAACTCTTACCAGATACCATAAAGACGAGATGTTAATTAACTAATGTAAAGATATGAACAACAGGTGTTTCAGGTTACTGCAGAAGTGAGTTCTCACAACTAAAATATATACGAAAGAACCATAATCCCATTGCAACGTTGAAGTCTTGGAAAGGCAAGAGTCATTGAAGTTGTAGGAACGTGTTAATTAATTTTAGGAATTTTAGCCAAAACAGATATGTCTGACTTTTTTGGGTTATCCCAGGTCCTCTACACATATGCTGTTATGTATGATAATCTATGTAACTGTATTTGTGTATACCTGATTAAACTTACTTACTAACTAAAGCGAAGCTGTTGTGTGGTGTTGAGAGAGAGAGAGAGAGAAACAGAGACACAGGAATCTGTTGATTTCACTTTGCCCCGGTGTAGCATCCGGTTGAATTCGATGCTTGCAAAGTTCTTGTCCAGTTGGGTCTATAATTGCTGTATAGTTTGTCGCGATTACAGCTTCAAACTGCAATATGTTCCATTCTGACATAAATCTATTCGCAAAAAAAAAAATGCAAATGCATTCGTGTTGCGTCTTCTGCCACGGCGTTGCATAGAATTATTTCGAGTTTAGGTCTTATTTTGTACTTCTAATAGCTCTTTGTATCTGAGTGTATCAGAACCATTTATCTTAAAGGTTTGAATGAGATCTCGTAGTCTCCCTTCCCTATGATACATTGTTTCTCAGAGACAGGACTTAAAAAATAATGTGACGCCTGGGAACGTTGATTCTGTATTTAGCTGTAAATACAAACCCATAGGCTGTGCCCCACGTATCCTGAAGAAGAAGAAGAAGAAGAAGAAGAAGAAGAAGAAGAAGAAGAAAAAGAAAAAGAAAAAGAAAAAGAAAAAGAAAAAGAAAAAGAAAAAGAAAAAGAAGAAGAAGAAGAAGAAGAAGAAGAAGAAGAAGAAGAAACAACAACAACAACAAAAGAAACAAGAAAAAATTAGGAAAAAAAAGAGAAAATGAAAAAGAAAAGAAGGAAAGAATACGAAAAATAGAAGAGAAGATATTGAGTGTGTTACATAGTGAAGAGAGAGTTAGGAACTAATCACGTAATCGTTACCCGGATCAGCCAGGCTGTGGTTCGTATGTTGGACTACGTGCGGCCAGCAGTAACAGCCTGGTTGTTCAGGCCCTGATCCACCAGGAGGCCTGGTCGTGAGGGGCGTTGATCCCCGGAATACCCTGCAGGTAGCCCAGGTAGCAGGTTCCCCTCCACTGCCTCACCTCTGAATTCGACTGAAGAAGACTACTATGTATTGTAGGCGAAACGTTCTGGAAATAAAGGTTCGAAAGTGGTTCACATTATTGGTGCAGTGAAGGTTCTCTGTAATCTGTATGTTCTCTAAACCTGTAATTTCGCCTGCCATGTTATGTTACTGTGTATGTGGTGTTTTGTGTTATGTGTTATTATTGTGTGTTAGGTTAGGTTATTAGTGTTATTGTGTGTTATCTGATATTATATAATGTGTGTTATTTGGTGTTGTTGTGTATCGGTGTTACTGTGTGTTATTTGTTGTTGTGTACCATGTGTTATTGTGTTATTTGGTGTTATTGTGCTGTTATGTGCTAAAGTGTAATAAGTTCACAATTTTGTCATTATATTCCAAAACTCATGTATTTGATTACCACTTTATTGTTCACCACAGATTATATTAGTCCCTTTTATATTGTTTTCCCTAATTCTAACTTTAAAGAATTACCTTTAAAGTACTACCTACTATCATATTCCCAAGCTCCATTATTTGATCATCACTTTATTTGTTCACCACAAATTATTTTAGTCCCTTTTATATTGTCTCCTTTATTTTAGCTTTAAAAAACTACCTTAGCTCATTATTTTACATTTGTTAAATAATTCAGGTGCTATTTTTTAGCTTTAGAATATTTACTTTGTTTTACACTTAATTCTAACTATAGATTCACTACAAATCTTATGATTACAAGCATTGATCCTGATACCAACCTCTTTATTTAATGACTTAAAAATGAATCAAACAGTTACTGTAATTACTACACAGCAGAACAATCAAAGGCACTTCTCAGAGCCAACAACAGCATAACTGTCTTTAACTACAATATCAGATCTTTAAGCAAGCATTACGATGACCTCATAGCATTACTAAATTCCTTGCATGCCAATATGTCCATCATTACACTAACTGAAACCTGGCTAAAGCCTGATACTACTGATGTCTATGCCATTCCTGGTTACACAGCCATACACAACTGTAGGCCAGACCAACAAGGGGGTGGCACAGCTATATACTACTCAGACCAACTTGAATGTATCACTAATACTTGCACAAGGGATGAACATGGCTAATAGCTAAATTCAAATCCAAATACCTACAAAAACCTCTCACATTGATAAACATCTACAGTCAACCATTAGCCAATTTAGCCAAAACCTAGGAAGTATGATAGCTGATGCACGCATGAACAAAGATCACTTACTACTCTCAGGTGACTTCATTATAAATCTCCTGCAAGACCAGGACCCACACGTTACTGAATTCACAAACACAATGAGTAACTGTATGTTGCTACCAACAGCAACAAAACCTACAAGAGTTACAGAGACTAGTGTTTCCCTACTTGACCACATCTGGACCAACACCATATTCCCTTTAAAATCAGGCATAATTACAGATAATACCACAGACCACTACCCTACTTTCCTCATAACAACTCTTGGTAAATTACCCCAAGACACTACTAAAGTCACCTTCAGACTTCACAATGAGGCAGCCATTAATAACTTCACAGCAGCAGTAACAAACATTGATTGGCACACTGAGCTAGAAATCTATACAGATATTGACGAATGTATTAATAATTTTCTAAAAAAGACCCAATACCTCTACAACAAGCACTGCCCTAAAAAACTAAACAGATGACAGCTAAGAGACTGAACAGTCCCTGGCTAACACCCAGCATTCTCAAATCCATAAATACAAAACACCGATATGAAAAACAGTACAGAATGGGTCACATAACCAAAGACCAAACAAAACGTTACTCGTCAATCCTAACCAGCCTGATAAGAAGGGCAAAAAAATTGTATTATGAGAACAGATTATCCAACTTACGAGGTGATATAAAAAAGACCTGGAAAACCCTATCAGAAATTCTAGGAACAAAAAAGATATCACGAAATAGTGAAATAAAATTAGCAAAATCAGATGAACCCCAACTCCCACCAACAGAAACAGCAAACAGACTCAATGATTTCTTCTCCACTATAGGACAAAACCTTGCCAATAAAATCTCAAGCTCAGATACCCCACCAAATGACTACCTCACTGGCAACTACCCGAACACACTGTTCCTAGCTCCGACTAACCCATACGAAGTCTCACTTATTATCAACACACTAAAAAAACAAGGCAGGAGATTTAAATACCTTACCACCCTTTATATACAAAAAAGTGTCACAAGTGCTATCACCAATCATTGCAACACTCTTTAACAAATCCATTGAGCCATCTACCTTCCCTACAGTTCTCAAAATAGCAAGGGTCACCCCGATCCATAAAGGAGGAGACCAAACAGAGTTGAATAACTATAGGCCAATATCCAACTTACACCCTCTCTCAAAAATCTTAGAAAAATTAATTCATAAACGAATCTACTCCTACCTCATTTCCCAAAACATTCTCAACCCCTGCCAATTTGGATTCAGGCCTAATAAAAATACTAATGATGCTATTATGCACATGCTAGAACATATATACACTGCAATAGAGATAAAAGAAGTCCCACTGGGGATCTTCATTGACTTACGTAAAGCTTTTGATACAGTTGACCACGACTTGCTCCACATAAAATTGTCACACTATGGTATAAGAGGGCACTCCCTCAACTACCTCAAGTCATACCACAGCAACAGAAGCCAATATGTGTACGCAAATGGGGCAAACTCTTCCGCACAACCAATTACAGTTGGTGTCCCACAGGGAAGTGTTCTTGGCCCTCTTCTCTTTCTCCTATACATAAATGACTTACCAAATTCTTCGGAAGCAATTACTCAAACCCACACTATTTGCAGATGACACTACATACGTCTTCTCTCACCCGAGCCCAGTCATGCTAGCCAATACTGTAAATACCGAATTACAGAAAATATCTACCTGAATGAGGACTAACAAAC